>CM076577.1:87686824-88005426 GCA_034641835.2 Pinus albicaulis
GCTTGGTATGGAATACCGGTATGCTACGAAGATTGAGCAGAAATTCAAACAGAAGAAGCAAGACTTTGGATCTGTGAATCAAAATCAAGGGAAAGGTGCTCCCAGACCACAAAAAAAAGGACAGAGCCAAGGCATGGTGACTCAAGACAACCTGTCGAAGCCACAAGCAAATAAAAACACCGCAAAGCCAAAGAAGGACACGGGAAAGTGGTGTGAGTTTCATAAGAGCTCCACTCACAACACAAGTGAGTGTCAGGCCAAGCAGTCACTGGTGGCCGAGATGCGGGCTTCCAAGTTAGATGCATGCTCTGAATCTGAATCAGAACCTGACAAGGGGAATGACAAAGGGAAATAGATTATTGATGCAGAGCCCAATGCCATTGTTGCCACTACAAAGATTCAGAAGGAGGAACATATCTTCCACTCCCAGATGTGGGTAAAGGGCTCCCCGGTACAGTTCATTGTCGACAATGGGAGCCAAAAGAAACTAATTTCGATAGATGTTGTGACGCAGTTGGGCTTGCCGACCACAACTCACCCACATCCATACACCATCAGGTGGCTTCACCAAGGACAAGATCTCTGCGTCAGCCAGCAGTTCCACCTTCCCTATAGCATCAAGCCCTTCACGGATGAGGTATTATGCGAAGTTGTTCCTATTGATATTTATGATGTATTGTTAGGAAAACCATACTTGTGGAAGCATCATGCAGTGTATGAGTCTTAGCCTTGTGATTTTATTTTTACTTTTGGAAATAAGTTGTATAGGATACCAGAGGTACCACCTCCTGCTATTATCTCTTTGGTTACTGCAAAACAATGCATTAAGCTCATTTCCCAAACCAGGAATTTCGTTTTCCTGATGATTCGCCCCCAGGGCAAGAAGAAGACTATGGCCACGGCCTCCAGAAAGGGCTCCTCTACACGAAAACAAAAAATGGATAAGGTTGTGGAGGAGTATGGGGACATTTTCACCTCACCCACAGGGGTTCCTCTACACTATCAAGTCAAGCACCCGATTGATCTGACCCCAGGTGCGCCACTACCCAACGGACCGATCTATCAGTGCTCTGTTCTGGAGAACGATGAAATCAAGAGGCAGATTCAGGAGCTGCTACAGAAGGTTCACATCCGACCAAGTTCATCGCCCCGTGGGAGCCCAATAATTTATTATTGTGAAATGATAGCTCTAAATTATCTCTTATTCTGTGAGCAATGTAATCTATTAATTGTAAGTAGATTCATTATAAAAATTAAAACTGATTTTAGCATGAATGATGAAAATTTATATATTAATTGGTTTTTAAGAGTATTTGTATTATGTAGGAGCACTCGAAAGATAAATCAGGACTTCATTTTCTACTTTCCTTATTTTATTGGGCTGAACCAGAGAAAATTTAATATGAATAGTGAGTTAATTGTAAGATCAATCGGCCAAGGCCATACATAAACATTGACCATGGTGGGGAAGTATAAAATCATGGATATTCATGCAAGTATAGTTATTAATGTAAGATCAAAGTTAACTCTTAGCTTCACTAAAGAAATAGAACACAAAGATCTGGCATCAACTGGAATTCACTTGAAAAATGTACAATCATCCAATGGAGAGGTAATCTATAATTATCCAGTAAGAATCTTGGCTATGCCTTGAGACTAAACTAATTCTCAATATTTTTGACTAATCATCCATTGGAATTTAGTAGGAAAACCATAGTAAATCATTGTCCAATGGCCATGCAAAAATATAAAAAAAAAAATATTTGTTGGTTTTTTTTCAATAGGTGGACCATGATGGGACCACTAAGAAGGTGGCGGTGTTTTTTTAATCATGGAAGTGAGGATTAGTAGATTGATAGTCAAGTTACCTTTCTCTATAAATTTTCTTGATCAAGTTATTCATTCATTGAACTTTGATTCATTCCTACTGTTTTGATACACAATCCAATCCAGTTGAGTCTTGAGTCTTCATTGAGAATGGCATTCATAGGTTGTCAAGAAAGAGGTTATCATGCACATGCACTCTTCTTTTCTTGGTATCTTTGTAGCTATGTTCAGCCCGATTTCTATATTTTTAAATTATCATAATAGTTCGTGATTATTAAGCTTTTATTTTTTCTTTTAAGAATTTTAATTTAATTATTATTAATCATTAAATTAAAATATATATATATATATATATATATATATATATATATATAGTTATTATAGTTATTAAACTTTCAATAGAATTATTAAACTTTCAATGGTACATCAACTTTCATACATGAGAACCCAGATGCGGGTGAAGTTCGTAGTGTTTAACGTGATGGGATGGGGGTGTGGCATAAGGGGAAGCCACTCGCCCACCCACAAGAGTGCTGTCATTCAGTTCTTAATGTCGACGAATCAGTGTTTAATGCCATTTACTCCTCGTGCTTGAATCAACCATAGTCCTGGTCCTCGATACACATTCGCATGCCGCGACATGGCTCAGCCTCCAGTTCATACTTATGGTGGTTTATTGTAGTCGATTCACAGTTGCACAGTAGACTGGCTTGTTATTATGGAGCGTCCCTCTGGTCTAAATAGAAATCCCTCACCTGTGAATCTGTGGTGCGCTCTAGGAGCAGGGCTTTCTAATGTTCACACTGCAGCTGGTAAGAGGAGCTATCTCAATTGTTGTTTGGATTTTTGAGAAATCTCCACTTCTCCCACGCTCGTTCCTGCAAGCTTTCTTTTGTCGCCCTGTTGCCCCTCTCGCCTCAGTCTTCTGTCCATATTTTTCCTCCCTGCCCTGCTGTCTCAAGTGCGACTATGCCACGCTTCAGGCAGAGAATGCGCTGTCGAAGAGGCTCCATGAGGCGCAAAATTTGACGCTCTCCCTCCACCTCTAGCACCTCCTCTGCGTCTACCTCCCACTCTGACAGTCAACCTAGGGGGTGCCTTCTCCACTCGGGTCGTCACCTTGCTTCCCCCACTCCTTCCGCTCCTCCTGCTCAAACCCACACCATGCATTTTTCCTTTAACAACACTCTCAATCAACCCAAGGTGACTGCCTCAATTACGGTCATCTTTCATGAAGAGCCTCAGGAAATTGTTCCCAGTTCTCGCCCAGCGAAATGCAGCCTCTTAACGGCTTAGGATTCGGTGCAATTTGTTGGGCTGAAGCACCCAGATAGTGCGGACGTGCAGGGTCAGATGGGCAAGGCCACGCAGGACCTGGCGAACAAGCAGGCGGTGGGTCAACCTACTGAGAGGCATGACGCAGTGTAAGTGAGCGAGGTGCAGATTACTCCTCCTCCTCCCGGGAAGGTGATCCATTCTATTGCTGACCTGTATAATGCTGACGGGAACCAGATGAACTCTGGTGCAGAGTTGTCTACGAACCTCTTGATGAGTAGTTCCTCCTCTTCACTCTGGTTTTTTGCTCTATTTCTGCCCATTCTCACGGGCCTCTTCATGTGTTTCCTGTTGTCTCTAAAAATGCATCTGTTTTTTTTGCTTCGATATGGTCTCCAGTACCACAATTCTCTAGTTCCCCTGTGCGGGATTTTTCAAATGAACTGTTTCAGACTGGTTTCCCTCTTGCAGGGTAGTCTTCAAACTATGGTTTTTTGTTTCAAATGCCACAACACTCGGTAATGATCAGGCTTCTACCTGCTGTACTGTACTCCTTTTGTTAATAGAATTACTTTAATTAGAAAAAAAACATTCATACATGAGAAAATAGATACTGACAAATGGTACATCATGGCCTGATTAATTTCGCTCGGCAATTTCAAATGGTATAACATTTAGTGCACAGTAATCATCAATTTCTTCACACAAAGACTAATTTATCTGGAAGCCTGAGATTTCTTTGCCTTGTTATTCTTATAACTACATATACATAATTAATAGAGAGATTGAGGACAGAAAAAAATCTAGCGCTTAGTCTCCACTACTCAACATGATTTTGTGAGAAATAATACATAGATTGATTTCTCTAAGTGCCTTAGCATTGCTTGGATCATTTTTTTAATCACAACAACAATAAAAATTACACTGAGGATTTTTTCTTAGTCTAATTATGCAATTTTTATAAGAAATATTATGTAATATTAATAATAAACATAAATTTATTGCAATTTAGGGAAAGCTCGTTCATGTTTGTTTCTTTATATTGGAAGGTTACTTGATTTTTGAAGTAATTTTTAGTAGATCATAGCATATATTGAGGAAATATTAGTTTGAAAAGAATCAGTTATTTCTCTTGAAACTTTAGGTATTAAAATTCCATGACACAAATATATGACACTCCAAAATCCAAAGAAAATGGAAGAGCGTTCAATTTTTTCAATCAAACTTTTATTGGTGAAGGGTTAATTTATTACGAGAACATCATTAATGAAGTGCAAAATTTTAAACGTAACGTTTATTGACTAGAAAAATAATTACCAAAACATCAAAAAAAATTCTGTGACGGGTAAAGAGAAATCCAAATTCCAACCCTGCCTGCCACTTGTTGGTGAGTGGAGGTTATTCACTTTTCATTTACAGCTTACCAAGTTACTCATGTTACCAATATTTTTACATGGCTCACTTTTAGGTTACTACTTATTGTACTTCCTCTTTATAAAGAACAATTGGTAGATAATTGTATATATTATTTGAAATCTATAACAAATCCAGGCAACAAAATTACAACAAATAGAAAATTATGAAAAAAATTCACGAGGGCCCTATTAATGTGTGGATACCCTATCATTTCTTAGATCCTCATAACTTACCAACACCTACTATATTGGTATACACATAATATGGCATTTACCTGAAGTATTTCATATGTATCTAGAAGTAAATAAGTTGTATGACAATTGTTATGGTAGATATAAGATGTGTATTATAGTTTATATTTCAATTTTTCTTAAGTAGCATGCATGTGCGGTCCATATAGTGACTACAATTACCAAATATATTTCATTGAAGACGTGAAGAAGATCTCTCATTAGGTCCTAATTACTTAAAGAATCATTAATTAGCTTTCCAAATGAATAAAATATGTTAACAAATTAGTAAAAACTAGGAAAACAAATCATGCTTTAAAAAAATATGGCACAATGCGTCACACTCTGAGATTTATTTAATTACTCATCAAGTGTCGCTACAACATATATATTATCACCATTACCATAGAAATGGGACATGTGACCATCATTTTTGTTTTTTTTAAACAAATTATTTATACATTCTATGCAAATTATAGACACAATTTATAATCACATTACAAGATCATGATGTATGGATATTACTTATCATTTCTTACATACTCACAACTTACCAACACCTAATAGATTGATATACACATCATATATAATTTACCCCTAGAATGCCACATGTATCCTAAAACAAATTAGTTGTATGGAAATTGTTATGGTGCATATATGATGTGTATTACAGTTTATCTTATAATTTTGTTGAAGTAGCATACAAAAATTTACATAGTGATATGAGAACCACTCTCTAGAGTATACATCGATTTTGTACACATGGATTTTCAGTTTCTTTTTAAGAGATATCATTGGTGATGCCCACATGATTATATAATGAACCATTAATTTGAATGACCCTGATGTCGGTATGTCACGTTCTCAAAAAATAATAAATTTTAATTTTTCTAATGTCGACCAAAGCATTAACCTAATCTTGAATTTTATATAAATTTTATATAACTTGAATATTTATATTGTATATAACTTTATGTATTATTTATATAATTTAAATGGATAGTAAATTATATACCTGAATTTGAATGGATCAAAATTTACCTTTAACAAAAAAATTTACCACATTGAATTTCCAAATTAAGTAAAATTTTAAACATCTTTACTCTATACTAAAGTCAATACCATTTCCTAAATCAAAATAAAAGAGTTAATTAAACACAAACAATCAAAATCCAAAATATTTTAATATTTCTTTTAATTAAATATTTGTAAAATGAATATTTAAAAAGAAAACCCATATTCTATGGATAAATTAAAATATATAAAGACATAAATATCTCCCCATCAAAGTTGCAATATTTTAAAATTTAAATAAATATAAATATAAATACACATGAGGTATGGTAAATAAATAAAACATATTTTAATACTTACTCCAGGACTATGGTAAATAAATAAAAATATATATAAACTAGATGTATGGTAAATACATAAAAATTCTTTTTATATTTACTCCATAAACTTTTTTATATTTAAAAAAAAACTAAAAAGAGGTTTTGTTTAGATGAAGCCTATGGGACTGATACCATGGGACAAATTAATATTGATACCATGGGCCAAATACCATATTTATAAAATAAGTATCGTAAATAAATAACAATATATCAAATAGGATTATAAATAAAAATCTAAGTATATAACAAGCCTATGGGCCAAATACCATAGTAAATAAAAGAGGTATGGTAAATAAATAAAAATATAAATAAACCAGAGTTATGGTAAGTAAATAAAACCTCTTTTCATATTTACTCCATAATCTTCTTTATATTTACTAATATTTATGTTCATTAGTTTACATAACTAAGAAGAAATACAGAGAGAGAGAGAGAAGTGGAGAGAGAGAGAGAGAGTGATAAGGGAGAGATGGAGAGAGAGTGTGTATGTTTATGAGTGAGATAAAGAGACAAAGTAAGATGTATGGAAAGAAGGGGGGAGAGAAGAAAAGATAATTTGAGAGGGAGGGATATTGTAATGTAGTTGGAGAGGGAGAGGGGTGGAAAGAGAGAGAGAAAGAAAGGGAGATGGGGGAAGAGAGGATTAGAGAGAGAGGGAGAGAGAGAGAGAGAGAGAGAGAAAGAGAGAGGATGGGAGGGAAAAAAGAGAGGGAGGTAGGAGAGAATGGGAGAGAGAGGAAGGATGAGAGAGAGGATCAGAGTGATGGAGGAAGAGAGAGTATTGGAGGGAAGAGAGACAGAGAGAGAGATCTAGGAAGAGAGAGGGAGTTAGGAGAGACAGAGAGAGGAAGGACGAGAGACAAGACTTGAGAGAGAGGAGGAGAGAGGGATCGATAGAGAGATGGAGTTGGAGGGGGAGAGATGTAGGAAATAAGAAATATAGAGAGTGAGGAGTGGAGAGAGAGGAGTGACAAGGCAGAGACAAAGATAGAGTGTGTATGTTTGAGGCTGAGAAAAAGAGACAAATAAGGAGAGATGAAGATAAGGGGTGGAGAAGGAGATATAACAAGAGAGGGAGGGATATAGTAACATAGTTGGTGGGTGAAGAGAGAGAGAGAGGGAGAGATGAAGATGGGAGAGAAAGGGAAAGAGAGGAAGGAAGAGAGAGGATGTGAGAGAGTGGAGAGAGGGAGGGAAAGAGAGATGGACTTGGAGGGGGAGGGAGAGGGAGGTAAGAAGAAAGAAATAGAGAGAGAAATGTGCAGAGAGAGAGAGAGAGAGAGAGAGAGTGAGTGATAAGGAATATGGAGAGAGAGGGAGAGAGGACAAAGGGAGGAGAGATAGATATTAGCGGGGGAGAGGGAGAGAAGGGGAAGATATAGATATAGATGGAAGGTGAAGAGAGGGAAGAAGAGAGAGATTGGGAGAGGAGGGGATTGACAAAGAGATTGATATATATGGAGCGCAAGAGCATGTGTGTTTATGGGGGTAAGATAGAGAGACAGAAAAGAAGAGATGGAGGGGGATATAGATATGGATGGAGGGTGGAGAGAGGGAATAATAATTGTCACGCTATATGGATTGATATAAGTGGAGATGGTGATCTATAACCCTATTCGATTATTTGCACTATATGCATCGATTTTAGTGTAGATATTTATTTCTAATGATATTTTATTACTTGCACTATATGCATTGATTTTAGTGTAGGTGGTGATTTCTAATACAATTTGATTGCTTGCACTGAATTTTTTGATTTCAATGTAGATCATTTCTAATACTATTTGATTATCTGCACTAAATGCATTGATTTAAGTGTATATGGTGATTTCTAATCCTATTTTATTTCTTTGAGTAAATGCATTGATTTTAGTGTAGATGTTGGTTTCTAGCGAGAGAGAGAGAGTGAGTGATAAGGAATATGGAGAGAGAGGGAGAGAGGACAAAAGGAGGAAAGAGAGATATTAGCGGGGGAGAGGGAGAGGGAGAGAAGGGGAAGATAGAGATATAGATATAAGGTGAAGAGAGGGAATAAGAGACAGATGGGGAGAGAGGGTGATTGTCAAAGAGATTGATATATATGGAATGCAAGAGCCTGTGTGTCTAGAGGGGTGAGATAGAGAGACAAAAAAGAATAGTTGGAGGGGGATATAGATATGGATGGAGGGTGGAGAGAGGGAGGAATATTTCTCGCACTAGATGGATTGATATAAGTGGAGATGGTGATTTCTAATCCTATTTTATTATTTGCACTAGATTCATCTATCTTAGTGTAGATATTTATTTCTAGTGATATTTGATTACTTGCACTAGATGCATTGATTTCAGTGTAGGTGGTGATTTACAATAAAATTTTATTTCTTGCACTGGATATGTTGATTTTAATTTAGATGTCGATTTATAATTGTATTTGGTTACTTACACTAGATGAATTGATTTCAATGTAGATGATTTCTAATCCTATTTGATTGTTTGCACTAAATGCATTGATTTCAGTGTAGATGGTGATTTCTAATCCTATTTTATTTCTTTGAGTAAATGCATTGATTTCAGTGTAGATGTTGGTTTCTATAGAGAGAGAGAGTGAGTGATAAGGAAAATGGAGAGAGAGGGAGAGACGAAAAAATAAGGAAAGCGAGATATTCGGGGGGGGGGGAGGGAGGGAGAGAAGGGGAAGATAGAGATATAGATGGAAGGTGGAGAGAGTGAAGAAGAGAGAGATCGGGAGAGGGGGTGATTTACAAAGAGAATGATATATATGGAGTGCGAGAGCGTGTGTGTTTAGGGGGGTGAGATAGAGAGACAAAAAACAAGAGATGGTGATTTATAATCCTATTTGATTATTTGCACTAGAAGCATCGATTTTAGTGTAGATATTTATTTCTAATGATATTTGATTACTTGCACTAGATGCATTGATTTCAGTGTTGGTGGTGATTTCCAATACTATTTGATTGCTTTCATTGGATGTGTTGATTTCAATTTAGACATCTATTTATAATTATATTTGATTGCTTCCACTAGATGCATTGATTTCAATGTAGATTATTTCTAATCCTATTTGACTGTTTGCATTAAATGAATTGATTTCAGTGTGGATGGTGATTTCTAATCCTATTTGATTGCTTTGAGTAAATTCATTGATTTTAGTGTAGATGTTGGTTTCTAATCTTATTTGATTGCTTGCATTAGGTCCATTGATTTCAATGTAGAAGTTATTTTCTAATATTATTTGATTGCTTGCATTAAAAGCATTGATTTCAATGTATATGTTGATTTATGATTTGATGTAATTGGATATATGATGGTACATTAATTTTAAAGTGATTGGATTAACAATATACATTGATTTTAGTGTAAGCACAAAAAATTATTTATAATGTACATTGATTTTTGTGTTATAGTAATTTAACCTATTAATATTGGAGAGCAAGAGAGACAAGGTATCATGTTTACTACAACAGCTCGAGCTAAATATTTAATTGGTTTATGATTTAGATTTTATTTTTCATATAATTCATATGAAAAGATAACAAAAATAACAAGGGTGACAATAAGAATAGTAGAAGAAAATAGTTTGAGATTGATCACAATGAAGACTATTTGTAACATGAGTACATTCTTATTATTCACATTTTCTATCTTTCAACACTATTATTGTCACTTTGCATTCAAAAAAAGTATTTCATCATTTTTCATCATTATAGTTATTAACAATATTTATCATCTCAACAAACTAAGGTAAGTAAGAAAATTTAAAATTAAAATGACCAAGTTAATCTAAAAAATATTTAGCATATTTAAAATGATTATATTAATATTTGATATATTTACATATTATTGATAAAATTAATCATATCTTCGATAGATTTTCCTTGGTAGTACACGACTGAAACCAGCGTAGATCCATCTTAACTCTAGATATATCAAGCACTTACAGGGATCAAATCTCTCGAGGTGCAAACCTTTTCTCAAGTTTTTCACTCAAAAAAAAGGTTTGCACCTCGAGAGATTTGATCCCTCTCGGCGCTTGATAGATCTGGAGTTAAGATGGATCTACGTTGGTATAGAATTTACCTCTAGAATGCCACATGTATCCTAAAACAAATTAGTTGTCTGGAAATTGTTATGGTGCATATATGATGTGTATTACAGTTTATCTTATAATTTTGTTGAAGTAGCATACAACAATTTACATAGTGATATGAGAACCACTCTCTACAGTATACATAGATTTTGTACACATGGTTTTCCAGTTGCTTTTTAAGATATATCATTGGCGGTGCTCACATGATTATATAATGAACCATTAAGTTGAACTATGAAATTATTCCTCACAACACACACATATTGATGAATTAATAATTTTTCTCATATAATTTTTTTAATCTATTTTGAAAAAAAAAAAAAATTATATATAATTATTTCTAAGAAGAACAAGAGAGATTTCCTTACCATATCTTCGTAAAACATATAATAGCGATGTTTGGAGGCAATTGCGATGTTTGGAGGGAGCCGTCTAGCAAATCTTTGGGGCATAATGTCACAATTGCGACACTTTTTCTAAGTGTCGGTATTGCGACACTTTTCTCTAAATGTCGGTATAGCGACGATTTCCCAAGATCAAAGGCTCAAAGTGAACCCGATAACTTACCTTTTCCCCGCACCTTTCTTTTTAATCGTGGCCGTTCACTCGTTGAATACACATCCGACGGTGCTAATACATTTTTGCGCTCATAAAGTAATCATTTGATGTTTTTGCAAAGCCGCGCGAAATGGGTGGTTTTTCGAAACCACCTGCGCTTACGTGTCGCTACCACGTTGTATTGCGTTCAAAAAGCTAGTTTCCGCTTACCACTATTTACCCTCGCAAATGCCACTAGTGGTATTCCCTAAACCTCACCCATTTAACCCGAGTTTAATGTCATTTAACTATGGTTATACCATCGTTTAATACATTAAAATTATATTTTTCATTCAAATTTTCACCTTTTCGCTTTAAACCTCTAAAAACATTGCATAACCGTTTTTTCTCAAAATCACGCCGTTTGAACCCTAAGAAACTTTGCAGAGCCATTTTCAACCTACCAGTACCATTTTTCGACTCCCATTGCCCTGAATTTCCATTACAAAGTACTACATTGTCGTCTGCGATGCCATTTTCAAAAAATTGAAGACTGAGCACCTTTGCAACGTTTTTAACCGAATTTCACTGGTTCTCCAGGTACTTTTCTTCGAATTTTCCCTCTGAGATTTCAAAATTCCTGTCGATTTCAAATAAATACCAAATTTACTGCAAAAAAGTGTCCATTTTTCAGGGGAAACTCTGTCAAAATTTCCCTGGAATCCCTAATTTCTCTTTCTCGCAGTTTTTTCCACACCCTGGTCCATTTTACTGTTGAAATCGATTTTAAATACACGTTCTGAGCTTTAAATTCGTTTCATTTCATAAAAACCCTTCTCAGAAACCCCATTTTCAGTAGAAATTCGCCAACAAACCCCTGTTTCTCGTAAAGGAACTTAGCAAACCATTTAAGCTTGCTTCGTTCATTATTAAAAATGACCAAGAAATAGTTAACCCCCAAGAATGGAGGCCCAAAATCTCAAAATAAGTCTTCTGCAAAGATTCCTCAGCCTATGTCCTTCAAAATCGACAAACCAACTCCTGTAGTCACGACTGATTCTACAGAAGTGGTCAAACCTGTCCAGCCTCTAGTCATTTCTCTAGAGAACAGCCCTTTAGTTGATCTGGACTGTAGAATACTAGACCCTAATGTAGAATTTAACCTGTTTGATGTTTGTAATTGTTGCTATGGAAAATCAGTGGAAAAGAGTGACAAAGATATTCCAATTTGGGAATCCAATCTGCCTAGATATATTGTCCCTCTCACTCGTTTTGTTCCTGACTTTATCAGATTATGCCAAGCCTATTATATGCCAAAACGAAGATGTATTGTAAAAAAAGAAAAATATATCCTATTTTACATCACCGAAGAGTCGATAAATTCCATGCTGCAAATGAATCATGACCCCAATTCTGCTTCCCTATCAATAGAAGATTTAATACAACTATATCTTGACTTGGATTTCAATACTAGATTCAAAATATACCAGAATTTTTGTCCAAATCAAGTTGATATTCCTAAGTTAAATCCTCCTTTCGACACCGTTGATTTCCTAGATGAAACTAGACAGATTGTCTCAATGCTCTCCTTCATACTAGGATACACCAGTGGTGACTTCACTGATGTGGCTATCCTAGGTTTTCTGTCAACTCTAAACACTGGTCAATCACCATGCATTCAGCTCAATTTTTCTAGATTTATTGCTGAAAGTATGCATTATCAGTTATCCAGATTACCAGATGAAGGAGTTTTCAGATACTCCTCTTATCTACTCTACCTTGTCCTATATTATCAAATAGATAAGTTTCTAATTGAATGTGAGAAAGTGGATGCGGAAGGAAAAGTTCTATCAGTATTATTTTGGTCATCTATTCTAAGGAAATGGAATAGAAAGTATAGTTTTACAAATTTCAATGACTCATTTATAGCCCTTGCTATGTATCTCTTGGAAAAAGAGGAGATCCCTAGGATCAATGATGAGACAAGAAGAATTCTGCAGTTATCAAAGAGCTACAAAACTGGAGATTGGTATTTATATAAAAATCATATAGAAATCAGAGTGTATGGCTCATCGTTGTCCCCATATAAGTTACCCATATTTGTTACTACAAGAATATTTTCTTTATAATATCTGAGACAACTATTTAATGTATATGAAATAAACTTCATAGCTTTCAAAAACAAGACCCAATTTAAGCTGAAAAATCAAATCAGGCCATTCATTGTGAATAACAAACAAGTTGCCAATGATATAAATGTCAAACTTAAAGAGTATAAGTTCCCATGTAGTTTTACATGGAAGTATGACCCATAAGGTATTTTGAGTGCAGCAAGGGTAAAAGGTAAGTTTCCTGTTTACTTGCATGATCATAAGCCCCATATTGAAAGATATGTAAATAAAATTGAATGGGAGCCAAACACCCTATCTGAAGATCATTCACAGGTAGTACGGGTAATACAGGTAGACAGTGCCAAAGGCAAATAGATTGAACAGATAGTACAGGTGGCTTCTACAAGCAAAGATACTGATAATGTACATAAAAGAGATAGAGAAGGAGATAGTTTCATAGCTGAGACTATTGAGGACATAAAATTCAGAACTCCTTATAGTAAAAGAAGCAAGTCAACAAAAGAAGAAAAGGATAAGGCTGTAAATATTGATATAAAGGATGAAGCAACAAGAAGAGTCACTCAAACATTAAAAGAGCTTCAAAATATAAAAACTGGAACACAAAAGAAAGATACATTCATGAAGGAAAACCAGGCTACTGTCAATTTGCCTACTTCTTCTCAAGAAACTAACAATACAGAGTCAGAGATTCAGATCAGATTCAGATAGATTAAAGAGAAGAATGAAGAGCTCAAGAATCAAGCTCATTCTAGATTTCCTAAGGAAAATCCTGGAAACAAAGACAAGCTTCTTTCAGCATTTGATTATTCATCCAATAAACTGGTAATGTCATTCTTGAAGCCTACAGTGGCTGAGCCAAAATCAGTGGCAGATTATTCCAAAACAGATCTTGAACTGGATGCAGATGCCATTCATGAATTATATCAAAATGAATTTCATAGGAGCAATACTGAAATGATATATTTCAAAATTGTCAGTAAAACTATGAAATAAATTAGGGTTGAGAAAACAGTGCTCAACCTCCAAAATCAAATGAGGTTGGAAAAAGCCTCACTGTATGCTAATAATTTAAGAATAAAAGCACTAGAAGATATAATGATTGAAGCAGGGGGTGACCCAGCCAACATTGAAGGGGAAAAAGTCTTAATTAAACATAAAAATGAGGATATAGTTGCTCTTAGAAAATATTTGAAGTTGCCTCAGAGTGAAAACTCTCAAGCGAAAGAAATTCTACAACAAAAAATAGAGAATGATGATTTAAAGCAGCTTGTACATCAAATGACAGATCAGATAAAAAAAATGGAAAGTCAAATAGAAGCTCTAATGAAAGAGAATGAAGAACTAAGAAAAGCACAACCAATGGTCATTCCTACAGTGATCCCCACTATAAACACTGCTATACCATCTACTTTGGCAGAACACTTGGCACCGAAAGGAGTACTGCCAACTGCAGTGCCAATTACTTCTCTAATCTCTACCTCTTCTTCTTCATCCTCACAGAGGAGCACACTACAAGACCAAGATAAAGATATTCTTAGTTTGAAAGGGACTATGAAAAATTTAGAAAAATCCAAAAATGATGCCTTGATTACTTCTAGAGGACATGAGCAAAGGGTTGATCGACTACAAGAACAGGTAAACATTCTGCAAGAATAAGTAAATATTACAGATCAAGTGGCCTTCATAAAAAATCATTTATGGACCAAAATTATTGATGGCATTCATTCTCAATGGCCTTCAATTTAGATAATTTATGAACAGAGGGAGTTAATTCAAGTTGCTAGTGCAGAGATTGACAAGACTAAGAGGGAAACTAACAAAAAACTAGCCCAAGCAATCCAACTCATAGCTTTTTAAATAGTAAAACTAGGGAAGAGTTGGAAGAATTGAAAATTGTTGATAAAACAGAAACCATTCTTCAAATCAAAAAGGTCCTGAACAAAAGAAACATAATGAGTAATCTAGAGGACTGGTGTAAAAACATGAATTTATCAATCTCAAGAATTTTAGCTAAATACAAAACATTGTCAGAAGCATTTTTTCCCGCTATTCATGCATTGAGTGACAAGTTAATGCCTCAGAAATATTATGATCTAAAAATCATAAATCATGCAAAACAACAAGCTAGACAACAACTGCCTCAAGGATCACCAATAGGAAAAATACTTCTTCAGTATTTTGAAAATCTGTTCTTTTTAGATATTGAGATCAGGCATATGTTAACTATCAAGCCTAACTTTTCCAAGTATATAGAGGCAGATGAAAGTTACAGAAAATTGAAGACTATGAAGATCCCTTCTGCAGAAAAGTGGCAAGAATTCACAGATCTGCTGTGAATTTAATGGATAAAAAACAGGAAATTCACTTGGAAATTCATTTTTCACTGTTACCTCTGTTAGCCTCCTATACCAATAGGTTTCATCTTTCATGATTGTCTTGATTGAAATTATGGAATATGTTCAAACCTTCTTTCTTGAGCAAAGGTGTTCCATATTCTGGAAAGATCAAAAAATCGAAAAATTTAAAAAATGTAAAGAGGGTATACCCTAAAAGAAAGATCAAAGGGTAAAAAGAATGAAATGGTCAAAAAAGAGAAAGAAATGAACCCCAAGCAAAAAATAGACCAAGGAAAGTGTGCAAATCCAAATGCCACTACTATTTCATCTTTTGTAATAAATCAATTGTGTGCAGCTTGTCAAACTTTTGCCACAATTCATGAATAAGTCAAACTGTTTAAACTTGGCTTACTCATATTTCAATTTCATGTTATAGAATAGAGAATAAATATCTGTCCAAACAGTTTAATCTTGGCAGATAAGTAGATAGGTAGAGTTAATAAGAGGTGCTCAACAGTTTAATCTGAGCCCTTGGATGTAATAAGGGTAGAAATAGATAGATTTATCATGTAAAAAGAAAAGATTGAAAAGGGTTTGCAAGTCTAAATGCACCCTAATAAAGAAGAGAAAATGGTAGTGTCAAGTAGATAGGGTAGGTAGATGGTACTGCAAAGTGTTATCTGATGAATGATGCTGCTACATGTTTTTGATCCTTTACTTTCATCATAAGTACTGAAGCAGGAAATACACTGGAAGATTACAGCGAGCAAAGCTAAAAATCATTAACTTCCCTCATCACTTTTTCCCTTAAAGTTTTACTAATTTCCCCCAAAGTACTAGGGCACTTAGAGGTCAAAAGGGCTCAAGGCATTTCCTTGACTTTTGGAGGGACCGGACCCTCGGCCTAATGATCAAAAAGACCTAAGTACTTGAGATAATTCATCATTATAATCATTCATATTTAACCTTTTCCTGAGTAAAATCTCATTTTGCTTAGGAAAAATATGCAAAATTCCATAAAAATCCCTCATCATAACTTGCTATTCTAAGTTTAAGTGTTGGAGATAAAATGTTGCAATTTACTTCACAAGTTATCACTTTCTTAGATGCGCAAAAATATTTTGAGTTTCCTTGTCCTTTGCCATATTTACATTTAACTTTATTTTACTAAATCCCTAGTGAAATACCCTATCCTAAGTATATAATTCCTTTGTTTATATATACCCCAAAAAACCCCTTTATTTTAATGTTTTGACCAAAGTATTTACCTCCCTAATATTCATTAAAACCCACTTCTACAAGCCCTTTGGTTAAAATATAGCATTATACCTTAATCCCGCCCCTATGGTGAATTAGTTGTATTAATTAATTTATCATATAATAAAAATATATATACAAAAAACTTTAAACGTGCGATATGTATGTTTAAACACAAAAATTTAAATAAAACTTCGGAAAAATTTCGTGCCACCGTGGATTGTCCACCTGGCATTCCACTTGACCAAACCCCGCCGCAACCCCTTTCTTTTCATACGGGATTAATTAGTCATCAGGACTAATTAATAACCTTTTATCCGCCTATTAGATATCCCCCGGAGTGATTAAATAACGTTAAAAAGTGTTAAAAGTCCGACGGGCCCACATCTGAAACCTCCGCTTATTCCCCCATCGCCTCAGCCGTCGGATCAACCCTCCGTAGATCAACGATCCACGTGAACCCCGCTACCCATCCTTTGTGAGAACGTTAACCAGCGGGGAACGGGTGGTTTTTGAATAGTCCACTGTCCACGTGGCGATCATTCTGTGGAATCGCTGCCCTCCCGATTTAAACCACCCTCGACCAAAAGCGGTGCGGGGTTACCACTTACCGCTTACCGCTTACCGCCCGACCTTGCATACGTCAGCCCGTACGTCGATGACGTCACACCTCGGAAAAATCAAAAACCCTTTTAACTTGTAAATAAAGCCATTTTTCGTGTTTTTCTGTTATTTTCGTTATTTGAAAACGACAGTGCTCCCCGCTGCGATTTTCGAATTTCCACTGTAATAGACCGATTTCCTCCAAGATTCCGCTGCGCCCGTGTTCAAGTACAGTTCCGCCATCACCTGTTACCTGTTAAAGAACCAGCCTCCTTCAAAAAATAGGTATTTATCCTTTTCCGCCCCGACTGCAAGAAAAACTCAGTTATCTTTGTTTTTCGCTGAAATAGTGATTAAAAATCATCACTGAGTATTCCCCAGAGTTTTTAAAAAACTGTATAATTGTTCCCTGAACCAGCGAATTGCGCCAATTTCCTTCATTTTAGAAATTCCGCCCGGCCTGTAAGGAAAACCAAAAAACCTCCATTTTGAATCCACAAGAACCAAAATGGAGGTCCCGGCAGCTCTGAATATCACTCCACTGAATGCTCCTCACTATGAATTGGATTATTTACCTTTGGTAGATGAAGATTTCCAAATTAAAGACTTGCATTTTGATGAAGATCCCCTATTGAGTTATTGTCGCTGCAGAGACGAATACTCAAAGGGGCAAGATCTTATAGGGTTGTGGTAATCCAATCTCCCAAGGTATATCATCCCCTCAGTCCTTATTTTCCCAGAAATCATCCATTATTGCCATTTAAACTATGATCCCACACGGAGGGCTGTAATAGCTCCTGATCAAAGTATTATGTTTCCCATCACTCCCCAGGCTATCAATACCATGTTACACTTTGAACCAGACCAAGAATTAGCACCATTGTCCATGGAAGGATTGATTGATAAAACCAGGCAATTAACCCCAGAAAAGCTAAAATTCATGTGTCAAACTTTCATGTTACCTAAGCATCAGCCAAAAGGGTCTCCTCCCTATGGTTTTTACTATTTCAATCCATTGGGAAGGCTCATTGTAAATATAATATCTTTTGTCCTGGGATTCAACACCAGTGAATATGTAGATGAGATAACCTTGGCTCTGCTATCCATTTTCACTCCTGGAAAACCTCCTGAGATCAAATATGACTTTGCTTCCTTCATAGCCAACAAGATCCATGATCAATTCATAAGGCTAGATGTTGAAAAAGTTTTTAAATACTCCTCAGTCATCTATCATCTCATTATCTACTATCAGTCAGAAAGGTTCCCTTTCCCTGTTCAAAAACTTGATGCCAGGGGAAACCCCAGGTCAGTCATATTTTGGTCCCCCATAATCCATTTTTCTTCTGAGTCTCCCTATTCCTACACTGAATTCATTGACCAGTTTGTATATCCTGCAACAACTTTGTTAACAGGAATTCCTCCCCCAAGACTCAGTAATGAAATTAGAAAGACCTTGCAACTATCAAAGAGTTATAAAGTTGGGGATTGGTATTTGTATCAAAACCATACAGTCATCAGAATTTATGGATGTGAATTACGTCCATTCAAGTTACCCAGATATGTGCCCATGAGGATTTTTGCCTTGGAATACTTCAGGCAGATGAACAATTCAGATGTGATCCATTTTTGTAATGTAAAGAAGAAAGCTCAGTTAAGGATCAAAAGCCAATTAGGTCCTTTCATCTGCAACTCTAGGAAGGCTGAGAGAGAGGCAGAAAATATATTAGAGAAAAAGTTCCAGACATCTTTCCGTTGGGTTCCTTATGACCCAGTTTGTTTTATTTGTGAAAAGAGATTAAAGAATAAATCATCCCCTTATATACACCACAAGATTCCTGATCTAGAAAAGTATGCCAATCAAGATGAATGGATTGAAGGAACACTTGTTGAGGAAGAAAGTGAAGCTGACAAAATGAATAAAATTATGAAAGATGTTGAGAAGAACTTTGACCTAGAATCTTATGGTCAAGTGCAGGTACCCTACATTGGCACTTCTTCAGCAGCCACTCTACAGCAAGCATTACAGGAAAGCAGTCCATCAGTAGCAGCAGAACCCAAGGGTAAAGGAAAAGAACCTGCAGTTCAGGTCATTGAAACTTTGGTCATGGCGGAGAAACCACAGACTTCCAAAGCACTTGAACAATCACAGGTTTCTCCCACACAAGCAAAGCACATCCAAGTTCCAGAGTTGGAAACTCCATTAAATGTGGAAATAGGGAAGAAGAGGCAGGCTCCACATACCACACCTCCAAAAGGGGCCTCACAGGTACATCAAACTAAAAAACACAAATCAGATCCACCTCCAGATGTAGAAATTATAGATGAAGTATTTGATGATGGAAGGGAAGATAGTCAGCAAACTGGCACAACAAGTGAAACAAACATAAGCCAGAAAGGGAAAGCTTCACAAAAGCAATTAAGCACTGAAGTATCTTCTTTCAGACCGCCAAAGACAGACACTGGAGATATTAAAAGAACCTTCATTAATATTAAAACAAAGAATGATCCATTGAAAATGAAGGTATATGATCAGTACATGAAGATGGCTCCCCAAAATCAAGAAAGGCTAATGTCAGCGTTTGACCTTTCACAAGGTAAAATGCTGATGAGCCACTTCAAAACAAAGGTGCCAAAGCCCACTTCAGCAGCTGACTACATCAGAACAAATTTTGAAGTTTTGGCGAAAGATATCCATCCACTGGACCAGATAAGAGCTACACAGACAAACTGGGGAAATGGTCTATTCTACTCTTACCAATAAAGCCATGGCAGCTATAACGCTGCAGGATTCTTTGAATAACACAGCTGCACAATTGCACATTGAGAAGGCCTCTTCACAGGCTAAAGATAATAGAATAAAGTCTTTAGAAGACATAATCATTGGCTTGGGTCATAACCCCAAAGACATTTAAAGTATTGAAGCATTAATAAAGAAGAAAGATGATGACATAGCTGCACTGAGGAAGCAGCTAAAATTGCCAGCCTCAAGGCACCCTCAGACCCAAGAAGTTCTAAAAGGGAATTCACAGGAAGAAATAATGGAGTTGCTCCTAAATATGACTGAGCGACTAAGTGAAACGGAGAAGGAATTGGAAAAAGCATTGCAGGAACAGGAAACTATCAGGCAGACATCAACAACAGGTACTACAACAACAGGGCAGCAGATACAGCCATCCCAGGTAAATACTTCTGGTTTGAACTCTGATGAATTAATAAAGCAGATGGAAAGTCTACAACTCAGGGTCACAGAACTCCAAGAAACAAAATTGCAATTAACAAAATTGGAGGAAAAATATGACACATCTAAAAAGATAGCTGCTGATAACACCAGGGAGATAAAAAGGTTGGAAAAATTGGTTCAGGCTTTGGAAAAAGATCTTTCATTGGAGAAGCCTTTAAACGAAATAAATGAAATTCTTTGGGGTAACATCATTAAGTTAATAAAGGGTATTTGGCCCTCTATTCAAGCTATTTTTGAGCAAAATGAGTTGGTTAAAATAGCCCAAGAAGAAATAAACAGAACCAGACATGAATTAGGAGGCAGGCCTGAGCAGGCCAATCAACTCATTCAATTTTTGAACACCAGGACAAAGCAACAGCTTGCAGGGTTAGGGATTGATGACAGGACAGGCACAGTTTTGGAAATAAAGAGAGTTTTCATTAAGAGAACTTTCATGCAGAATTTAGAGAGGAAGTGTACAGACATTTTGGTTGATATCAACATTTTCAGAGCGAAATTTCAAGCTTTGTTGGATAGTGGATTACCAAGTCCTATGCTCACAGAAGATCAAATAATGGACTTAGAAACCTATATAAAGAAAATAAATGCTCATGCTCTAAATACAGCTGCTTGTTCTCCTAGTTTACCACAATCAACATTACCAACAGGGAGAAATATCTATGATAGAGTAAGGAATGTATTTCATTTGGAACATGAAATAAGGTATCTGTTTCCTAATGAGCCCACCTTCTACAAACTCACAGAAGCAGATGAGACATTGAGGAAACTCAGAAGAACTATGATACCAGATGATCAATGGTGGAGAGAAATGTTGGAAATTTTATAAAAATTATCTTCAGCATGAGAATTTTATCTTTTACTATTATGTGAAAAGTAAAAAGGAAAACAGATGAAAGAGTATCAGGTGAAAAGGTTAAAGAGTATCCGTAGGAACAAAGAGTGTCCAACAAGCCAAAGAAATACTGCAAGGGACAGCACAGAGCCCTATTCAGCACTTACCTCCAGCACATCCACGAAGAAAGGAACATCACATCGGCAGTTACCCATTATTCTATCCACGAGACCATTTGTCTCTTGTTTGTTTGTAAATTATGCTTTAAGTCAGCCTAGATTATTGGCTAAGATAGTGTAAGATTGTTTGAGATTATTTTGTGTATAAATAAACCCTCAAAGAGATTGTTGAGGGTGGATTCTATTACTCTGTTGTAACATTGAGATTTTCGGAATAAAAGCATTTTGGAGAAATTTTTCGTGGCTTACTGGATGACGATTTAAAGCACTGGACTTGTTGCAAGATTCATGTGTTGGACTACAGTTCAATAAGTTTTTCTACCCTTTGTCTGAAATTTTATATTAGTCTATAATACCATCATATCCATTTCTGAATAATATAAATAAAGGATTGAAACAGAATTTGCTTAATTGTACTCTGTTTTCAAATGTTATTATTCTTAATGTTTTCTTCTAAATTAGTTATAAGCATGAATTCTTAAATGCTCCTGCTTTGCTAATTTAAACACTGTTGATTACTGTAATAAAGAATTCTTCATTGCTCTTTATTTGTAGTCATCTCATTTCTTTCTTTTGAACATGGTGAAATATTCTTAGCTGCCTTTCATCCCTTCAAGATCATCCCATCCACTTTAAATTTTAAGGATTGTTCTCTGTCTAGCTATCTTGCCCTGTAATACCATCTTGTGCCTAGAATAGAAATCCAGTAAAGCCATCCTTTGACTCCATAGCCCAATGGACTGAAAGCTCTCAACCTTGCCCTTAGTTTGTGGATTCCACCAATTTCCAAACAAACCCTTGAATCTATAACTAGCCTAAAACCTTTCAAGAACAAAGATAAATCATAAAGAGAGAGCCCTCTCTCGATGCAGATTGGCTAGATTCTGCATCTAAAAGGTTGGTTTGTGGTTACCTCGGGTATACTTTCCTCTTACACAACTTCTAGGAAAACCTGAGTGATAACATAGTGGCGACTCCACTGGGGACCTGAGTCATCTTTATTTGTTAATATTGTTCACTTATAAGTTATAGACAGAGTTTGAAGATCAGCCAGGAAGCCTTTGAAATTGCTTTTGCTCTGCAAATG
The DNA here is from genome assembly GCA_034641835.2 of Pinus albicaulis. Classification (NCBI taxonomy): domain Eukaryota; kingdom Viridiplantae; phylum Streptophyta; class Pinopsida; order Pinales; family Pinaceae; genus Pinus; species Pinus albicaulis. Next base: position 87,709,258 of record CM076577.1, read on the forward strand.
CAAAAGTAAATAAAAGTTGCTTCAGTCTATCTCTGATTTAGCTTAAATGTTGAACTTTAGTTTCAAAATTTTTAATCAGATTCTCTAGTTTAAACAGATCTTTGAGAAAATTTTAATCATACATCATTATTTCTTGAAGAATTTGTAGAAGTTGTATTCATTTTTTCAATTAAAATCAAAAATCCAAAAACACATAGTCTAAGAAAATTGGCTTCAGAAAGGATTTGACATACTAGGTCAAACCCTGACCCCAATCCACCACCAATATTTGAAAATCCAAATCTGATTCCTAGGATTCTTAGAAGACAAGGAAGTCAAGAAATTTCTGAAAGAGGAAGTCAAGAGAGTACAGGAAGTTCTAGACCACTTTCTAGATCTGCATCTTGTCCTGTAAAAATCATATATATTGATGACATCCCTTTTGATGCACAATTTGAAACATCTTTATTTGTGAATTTCTCTGAGACCGAATTGTCCAGATTAGTTCCAGACCCGTTGTTCTTTGAAGATTTGCAATATAGATTTGTTTCACATCATCTTGACAGACAATTACATAATTCTATTCAGACTGAGCAAACCTTTGAAGAAAGTTCAAACATTTCTGTGATCACTGAAGCATCTCCAAGTTCAGTCACTATTTCTCAAACTTTTCAAACACCTGTTATTCCTTCTACTCCTCCATCTCCTCCTGCCAGACCATCGACTCCTGTTGCCCCACTATATCTTCCAATGGCCAATAGATACGCCCCTTTACAGCTACCAGCCAACCCTCCTGCTTTGCCCCAAGATTACCAGAGTAAGATCACACCTTTTGATGGATCAGGAACTTACACAGCACAGCAACACACCAAAAGGATGACAGACTACTTTGAGTTCTATGAAATTGACACTGATAATGTCCGAATGAGAATTTTCGTTCAGAGTCTCACTGGAGAAGTTAGGACTTGGTTTAGGGCCCTTGCTCCTGATAGTATTGTTGATTTACCAGCTTTATATAGGGCATTTTTGAACAGATGGGAGAAAAAGAAGGATCCTCTTCAGATCCTGTCAGAATTTGAAAAATTAAGGAGAAGACCTAATGAAACAGTACAAGATTACATCATTAGATTCAATGAATCATATAACGTTTTTCCCCAGAACCTTAGACCCCCACCTGACTCTGTATTAGTTAAATTTCCAGACGGTTTTGATTCTGACATTGCTTATTCCCTCAGGGAAAGAGCCCCTCAAACACTAGAGGAAATGCAAAGCATAGTGGTAAGTATAGAAGCAAATCTGATAGAAAAACGAGCCAGAGCCAGAGCAGAAAGAAGAATGCCTATAAATGAAGAACCTTCAGCTTTTGAAAAGAAGCTGGATGCAATCATTAAAGGTATGGAAAGATTAGGAGACAGAGTGGAAACCATTGAAAGAAAATCTTCTACTGATAACCAGAATGTTGCAAGAAACCCAAACTTTAGGAGGAATCTGAACCAAAATATTGGAAAGAATGTCCCTGATCAGAACATTAGGCCACCTTTCCAAGAAAACTTTGTTGAAGGTTCAACCTCTGAAGAACCTACAGAAGATGTAGAAATAAACAATGTAGATGATGAAAAAGATGAACCAGAAGTCTTCCTATCCCAGGATGATCAAGAGAATCATATCCTTGAAACGTTCCAAACTCATTCAGGTGAGACTTTTGATTTCAAGGAAGGCTATGACACAGCAATCTACGAGGTTCATAAACAGTACAACTTGAGAAGTAGAAGGATTGATGTGCCAGAGAATAGTAAACAGAAAACTGCAAAACAAAATGTCAAAGGTAAAGTCAACATTCCCCCTGTACAAAACAGTCCCCAAGTACAAATTTTGTCTAGAATAACTCCCAACCCTTCAAATCCAATAATTGAAGATGTCTCTGACAACCAACCAATCAATAAACAACAATCTACTACATTTCCTCCTGTGGAAAATGCAGAAGAGACAGTAGAAGTTAGTTCAGATACCTCTTCAAAACAAAACTTTATTCATGAAAAAGAGAAAAACATTGAAGATCCAAAAAACAGAGAAAACCCAACTGTGCAAAACACTAAAACTCAAGCAGAAAAACCTTTTAATCTAGAGGCTGAAATAGGCAAACTCAAGATAGTTGTTCCTTTATCAGAATTGGCTAGACATGATGTCTATAGAAGTCAGATTACCAAGTCCCTAAACATTAACATTACTGGATTGGATGATTCAGTAAACATTCTTGATGATCAACCCAAACTTCTTTTTGGCCCTGAAGTAAATGGCAAACCAGAAAGTGGAGGAACTCCTCCATTTTATGTAAGCCTGAATGTTCATGACAAGATACTCCATAATGCAATGCTTGATTCTGGAGCATCTCACAATTTGATGCCAAAAGCAGTAATGGAAAGATTGAATCTAGATATTACCAGATCGTACAAAGATTTGTTTTCATTTGATTCTAGTCAGGTAAAATGTTTAGGTTTGATTAAAGATCTGTGTGTTACTTTGGTACAATACCCTGCTAAGTCTGTTTTAATGGACATAGTAGTTTCCGATATTCCACCTAAATATGGTATGTTATTGTCTAGATCGTGGGGTGCTAAACTTGGAGGGTCTATTCAACTAGACATGTCATATGCAACTATTTCAGTATTTGGTCAGCCTAAAAGGTTATATAGAGAAACCTTGATGAAGTACTTAGTGAGTAGCCATGAGAAGCCTGAAAACTTCCCTGTTTACTCTGTACATTCTGACATGGATTCTTTTATTTTATACAATGCTGAGTTAGATCTCCCTACTGAAATAGAAGCTCCAGAATTGGAAATCATAAACAAAACCACTGTTAAAATTGAAGAAATCTCTGAAAACAAATAAACACCAGATGATCAAGAAATGCCTAAAGAAACTAAACAACTAGCTCCTGTCAAGAAACATTTTAAAACAATTGATGAAGATTATGAACATGAAATTCTATGGAATTTAGAGTTTGATGGCTCAGTAAACAAACTAGGGGCGGGAGCTGGGATTTGGTTACATAATGTTGAGAATAATCATGCAGAGGGTCATGCTTATAGGTTGAATTTCAAATGCACTAACAACATGGCAGAGTATGAAGCTCTTTTATTAGGGCTTAAACATGTCAAGAAGTTAGGAGCTATTAGGGTATCAATCATAGGTGACTCCGAACTAATCATCCAACAGATTAAAGGAGAATGTTCAACAAAAGACTTGAGACTGAAACAATACAGAGAGACAGTTGTAGAGATTCTCAACACATTTTTACAAGCCCAACTTGCCAAGATTCCCAGGAAACAAAATTTGCATGCTCACAGTTTAGCAATGTTTGCTAGTACATGCAAGTTACCTTTCGACCCTAATCATCAGTTTTCAGCTGAGATTAGGCACAGGCCTGCAATACCAGACAATCTTCTGAATTGGCAAGTATTTGTGAACAACAATCAAATCAATAATTTTTTGACACTTCAGAATGAGTTTTCTAACTGTAATATAGATGAAGACATAACTATTGATGAAATTGATCAAGAAAAAGAACAAAAAATAGAAATTTCAAGAGAAAATGCAATTCATATGCTGCACCCAACCACATTCACTAAAGAGGACATGCAAAATTTGAAACACATGGAATTTGATGAGATCATAGATGATGAAACAGAAATCATCAATTTGAAAGATAATCAATTACCCAAAGGATTAACTCCTTTAGAAGATCTGTTTGACTCGAATGATATTCCATTTAGACCAAAAATGGAACCTGTTAAGGCTGATATGGAAGAATGCAACTTAGGAACCCCAGAAAATCCCAAAATGGTCAAGTTGTCCAAATCTCTTCCAAAAGATCAAAAGGCCAAGTATGTTGAACTATTGAAAGAATTCCAGGACGTTTTTGCCTGGAGTTATGAAGACCTCAAATCTTATGATACTTCCATCATTCAACACACTATACCTTTGAAACCAGACCAGAAACCTTTTAAACAAAAGCTTAGAAGAATAAATCCTGTTTTATTACCCTCAATTGAAAAGGAAATCAAAAGGATGTTTGAAGTAGGGATTATAGCTCCTATCAGATTCTCAGAATGGGTTTCCAACCTGGTGCCAACAAGAAAAAAGACAGGAGAAATTAGATTGTGTGTCGACTTAAGAAATTTGAATAAATTTTCTTTAAAAGACAACTATCCTCTGCCGAAAATGGACCACATTCTGCAAAGGGTAGTAGGATCTTCGAGAATATCACTACTGGATGGATTTTCAGGGTACAACCAGATTCTGGTTCATCCTGATGATCAGGATAAAACAACATTTACAACACCATGGGGTACGTTTAAATATGTAAAAATGCCATTTGGGCTCAAGAATGCAGGAGCTACATTTCAAAGAGCAATGGATATTGCTTTTGCTAAAGAGATACATGATTTTCTGGTAATTTACCTAGATGATTTGACTGTTTTTTCTAAAACAGATCAGGAACATTTAGATCACTTAAGGCAAGTATTTATAAAATGCAGAAAATATGGGATTTCTTTGAACCCTAAGAAATCATTGTTTGGTTTGGAAGAAGGAAAACTCTTAGGGCACATTATTTCTAAAGATGGCATTAGGATTGATCCAGAAAGAATTCAAGCAATTTTGCAAATACCCCACCCCAGAAACATAAAAGAGTTGCAAGCATTCATAGGAAAAATTAATTTCTTGAGAAGATTTATTTCTAGTCTAGCAGAATTACTTAGATTACTAACTAACATGTTGAGGAAATATTCAAGCATTGACTGGACTGTAGAAGCCAAACAATCATTCGAAGAAATTAAAATGGCTTTAACAAGGACACCAGTTCTGACCAGTCCTAAATTTGATAGAGACTTTATTATTTTTTCATTTGCTTCTGAACATACTGTTGCAGATGTTTTACTTCAAAAATATGACCAAGGGTGTGAAAAGCCAATAGCATTTTTTAGTAAAGCACTGAGGGATGCATCTCTAAAATACAATATTATGGAAAAACAGGCTTTTGCATTGGTAAAAGCAATCAAAGATTTCAGAGTCTACATATTATATTCTCATGTGATAGCTTATGTGCCTAATGCAGTAGTTAAAGATATTTTGACTCAAGATGGCATTGAAGGTAAACGAGGTAAGTGGATAGCTACCATTTTAGAATATGATATTGAGATTAAGCCAATAAAACTGATAAAAGGCCAAGGTTTAGCACAACTCATGACACAAACCAATTGCCAAGCCTTAGACATCAATGAACTGGATAACGAGCAGGAGATGGCGACTCCACAAATCAGTCAAGCTTTCTTAGATTCACCCTGGTACACTGATATAATTCATGTTCTATTAAACCTGCAAGCTCCTCCAGGGTTGTCCAGAACGAAAAGAAGATTTTTAAAAATGACATCTTTGAAATATTGTATTTTAGATAGCACTTTATTTTGGAAAAATCATGAAGGAATCTTGTTGAATTGTCTCTTAAAAGATGAAGCTGATAAAGTACTTAATGAATTTCATGCAGGTGATTGTGGAGGACATCTCTACTGGAAATCTACTGCAGACAAAATTTTAAGGGTTGGTTTCTACTGGCCAACATTATTTTCTGATGTTAAGAAATTTGTAACAAGTTGTCACAAGTGTCAGATATTTGAGGGTAAAATAAAGTTGTTACCATTGCCTTTAAAACCAGTTTCCACAGAAAGACCTTTTCAACAATGGGGGTTAGATTTTATTGGAGAAATTCATCCCCCTTCCTCAGGGCAACACAGATGGATTTTAACTGCCACAGACTACTTCACTAAATGGATTGAAGCCATCCCATGTAGACAATCCAATGATTCTGTAATCATAGGGTTTTTAGAAACAAACATACTTTCAAGATTTGGATGTCCAGAAAAGATTATAACAGATAACGCTGCTGCATTTAAGTCAAAGAAAATGATCAGTTTCTGTAATAAATATCATATTACTTTAGGCCATTCAACAGCCTATTACCCTCAGGGTAATGGACTAGCAGAATCCTCCAATAAAAGCTTGATCAATATCATTAAGAAATTGTTGGAGGAAAATAAAAAGAACTGGCACAAGAAACTGACCAATGCATTGTGGGCAGACATACTTACAACTAAGAAATCTATTGGGACTAGTCCATATGAGTTAGTTTATGGTCTGGAAGCAAGATTCCCATCATCTTTAGGAATCCCTGTTATGAAATTACTTCAGGAGGCTCAAGTGGAACCAAATGACATTCAAAGAAGAATTAATCAAACAATCCACCTGCAGCAAACTAGAGAAGAGGTATACCAAAGATCACAAGTCTTACAGGAAAAGCTAAAGAAAATGTTTGATAAAAGGACTAAAGCAGAGGATTTTCAATTAGGAGACAAGGTCCTAAGATGGGATTCTAGAAGAGAGGAAAAAGGGAAACATGGAAAGTTTGATTTCTTGTGGAAAGGGCCTTATATCATTCATGCCTTGCAGGGAAACAACACTTACTTTTTGAAGGAGTTGGACAATTCAGAAGTTGAAGAAGGACCAGTCAATGGTCGAATGCTTAAGCATTATTTTGATCCCATTTACTAGAGTGTTTTAATGTTTCTAACTTGTACATAATATATTGTTTTTTTGTTTTGTTTTTGTTAATGCAGTTTGGATTGGATGGTGACTTCTGGAAGTTGAAGCCCGAAGTGAAGGCCCTAAGCTTCAAGAGTTTCACTATCATATGTAAAATAAAGCTACCAGAAGAAGGAAGATTTCATACTTTCAGTTAAAAGACATTTTGAGGCATCTGACCTGTTGTTCTTGACTTTTCACAAGGAAAAGCCATCCCCAAGTGGAGCCAGTGTTAGCCTCCTATACCAATAGGTTTCATCTTTCATGATTGTCTTGATTGAACTATGGAATATGTTCAAACCTTCTTTCTTGAGCAAAGGTGTTCCATATTCTTGAAAAACCAAAAAATCAAAAAATTTAAAAAATGTAAAGAGGGTATACCCTAAAAGAAATATCAAAGGGTAAAAAGAATAAAATGGTCAAAAAGAGAAAGAAATGAACCCCAAGCAAAAAATAGACCAAGGAAAGTGTGCAAGTCTAAATGCCACTACTTTTTTCATCTGTTGTAATAAAATAATTGTGTGCAGCTTGTGAAACTTTTGCCACAATTCATGAATAAGTCAAACCGTTTAAACTTGGCTTAGTCATATTTCAATTTCATGTTTTAGATTAGAGAATAAATATCTAGCCAAACAGTTTAATCTTGGCAGATAAGTAGCTAGGTAGAGTGAATAAAAGGTGCTCAACAGTTTAATCTGAGCCCTTGGATGTAATAAGGGTAGAAATAGATAGATTTATCATGTAAAAAGAAAAAGATTGAAAAGGGTTTGCAAGTCTAAATGCACCCTAATAAAGAAGAGAAAATGGTAGTGTTAGGTAGATAGGGTAGGTAGATGGTGCTGCAAAGTGTTATCTGATGAATGATGCTGCTACATGTTTTTGATCCTTTACTTTCATCATAAGTACTGAAGCAGGAAATACACTGGAAGATTACAGCGAGCAAAACTAAAAATCATTAACTTCCCTCATCACTTTTTCCCTTAAAGTTTTACTAATTTCCCCCAAAGTACTAGGGTACTTGGAGATCAAAGGGGCTCAAGGCATTTCCTTGACTTCTGGAGGGACCGGACCCTCGGCCTAATGATCAAAAAGACCTAAGTACTTAAGATAATTCATCATCATAATCATTCACCTTCAATTTTTTCCTAAGTAAAATCCCATTTTACTTAGGAAACTCATACAAAATTTCATAAAAATCCCTCAAGATAACTTGCTATTCTAAGTTTAAGTGTTGAAGATAAGATATTGCAATTTACTTCAGAAGTTATCACTTTCTTAGATGTGCAAAAATATTTTGAGTTTCCTTGTCCTTTGCCATATTTACATTTAACTTTATTTTACTAAATCCCTAGTAAAATACCCTATCCTAAGTATATAACTCCCTTTTTATTATATACCCCAAAAACCCCTTTATTATAATGTTTTGACCAAAGTATTTACCTCCCTAATATTCATTAAAACCCGCTTCTACAAGCCCTTTGGTTAAAATATAGCATTATACCTTAATCCCGCCCCTATGGTGAATTAGTTGTATTAATTAATTTATCATATAATAAAAATATATATACAAAAAACTTTAAACGTGCGATATGTATGTTTAAACACAAAAATTTAAATAAAACTTCGGAAAAATTTCGTGCCACCGTGGATTGTCCACCTGGCATTCCACTTGACCAAACCCCGCCGCAACCCCTTTCTTTTCATACGGGATTAATTAGTCATCAGGACTAATTAATAACCTTTTATCCGCCTATTAGATATCCCCCGGAGTGATTAAATAACGTTAAAAAGTGTTAAAAGTCCGACGGGCCCACATCTGAAACCTCCGCTTATTCCCCCATCGCCTCAGCCGTCGGATCAACCCTCCGTAGATCAACGATCCACGTGAACCCCGCTACCCATCCTTTGTGAGAACGTTAACCAGCGGGGAACGGGTGGTTTTTGAATAGTCCACTGTCCACGTGGCGATCATTCTGTGGAATCGCTGCCCTCCCGATTTAAACCACCCTCGACCAAAAGCGGTGCGGGGTTACCACTTACCGCTTACCGCTTACCGCCCGACCTTGCATACGTCAGCCCGTACGTCGATGACGTCACACCTCGGAAAAATCAAAAACCCTTTTAACTTGTAAATAAAGCCATTTTTCGTGTTTTCTGTTATTTTCGTTATTTGAAAACGACAGTGCTCCCCGCTGCGTTTTTCAAATTTCCACTGTAATAGACCGATTTCCTCCAAGATTCCGCTGCGCCCGTGTTCAAGTACAGTTCCGCCATCACCTGTTACCTGTTAAAGAACCAGCCTCCTTCAAAAAACAGGTATTTATTCTTTTCCGCCCCGACTGCAAGAAAAACTCAGTTCTCTTTGTTTTTCGCTGAAATAGTGATTAAAAATCATCACTGAGTATTCCCCAGAGTTTTTAAAAAACTGTATAATTGTTCCCTGAACCAGCGAATTGCGCCAATTTCCTTCATTTTAGAAATTCCGCCCGGCCTGTAAGGAAAACCAAAAAACCTCCATTTTGAATCCACAAGAACCAAAATGGAGGTCTCGGCAGCTCTGAATATCACTCCACTGAATGCTCCTCACCGTGAATTGGATTATTTACCTTTGGTAGATGAAGATTTCCAAATTAAAGACTTGCATTTTGATGAAGATCCCCTATTGAGTTATTGTCGCTGCAGAGATGAATACTCAAAGGGGCAAGATCTTATAGGGTTGTGGGAATCCAATCTCCCAAGGTATATCATCCCCTCAGTCCTTATTTTCCCAGAAATCATCCATTATTGCCATTTAAACTATGATCCCAAACGGAGGGCTGTAATAGCTCCTGATCAAAGTATTCTGTTTCCCATCACTCCCCAGGCTATCAATACCATGTTACACTTTGAACCAGACCAAGAATTAGCACCATTGTCCATGGAAGGATTGATTGAGAAAACCAGGCAATTAACCCCAGAAAAGCTAAAATTCATGTGTCAGACTTTCATGTTACCTGAGCATCAGCCAAAAGGGTCTCCTCCCTATGGTTTTTACTATTTCAATACATTGGGAAGACTCATTGTAAATATAATATCTTTTGTCTTGGGATTCAACACCAGTGAATATGTGGATGAGATAACCTTGGCTTTGTTATCCATTTTTACTCCAGGGAAACCTCCTGAGATCAAATATGACTTTGCTTCCTTCATAGCCAACAAGATCCATGATCAATTCCTAAGGCTAGATACTGAAAAAGTTTTTAAGTACTCCTTAGTCATCTATCATCTCATTATCTACTACCAGTCAGAAAGGCTCCCTTTCCCTGTTCAAAAACTTGATGCCAAGGGAAACCCCAGGTCAGTCATATTTTGGTCCCCCATAATTCATTTTTCCTCTGATTCTCCCTATTCCTACACTGAATTCATTGACCAGTTTGTATATCCTGCAATAACTTTGTTAACAGGAATTCCTCCCCCAAGACTCAGTAATGAAATTAGAAAGACCTTGCAACTGTCAAAGAGCTATAAAGTTGGGGATTGGTATTTGTATCAAAACCATACAGTCATCAGAATTTATGGATGTGAATTACGTCCATTCAAGTTACCCAGATATGTGCCCATGAGGATTTTTGCCTTGGAATACTTCAGGCAGATGAACAATTCAGATGTGATCCATTTTTGTAATGTAAAGAAGAAAGTCAGCTTAAGGATCAAACAATTTAGTCTTTTTGCTTTCAACTGCACAATCTGGGGAGGCTGAGAGACAAGTATGGTTAGAAAAGTTCCCACACTCTTCGCTGTTGGTCTACAACATAGATTTAGCTTGTAAAGAGACAGTGAATAAATTATCCTTATACACCACAAGATCTCTTGGTCTAGAAAGTATGCACAACCAAGATGAATGATTATAAACAATTGTTGGAGTGAAGAAAGAAATGGGAAAAACGAATAAACTATGAGAGGATGTTGTTAGAAAACTATCGGATCTAATATTAAGGCAAAGTACCTACATTGGCACTCAAGGCATCCATAAAGCACATAGAAAGTACCATCGCTGGTGCAGAATCAAAGGGCAAAGGACAAGAACCTGTAATCCAGGTTATTGAAACTTTGGTCATGGCAGAGAAACCACAAACTTCCAAAGCACTTGAACAATCACAGGTTTCTCCCACTCAGGTACAGCATCCACAGGTTCCAGAGTTACAGACTCCATCAAATGTGGAAATAGGAAAGAAAAGGCTGGTTTCAGACACCACTCCTTCAAAAGAAACCTCACAGGTACATCAGGTCAAGAAACAGAAACCAAATCCACCTCCAGATGTGGAAATTATAGATGAAGTATTTGATGATGGAAGGGAAGATAGTCAGCAAACTGGCACATCAAGTGAAACAAACATAAGCCAGAGAGGGAAAGCTTTACAAAAGCAATTAAGTACTGAGGTATCCTCTTTCAGACCACCAAAGACAGACACAGGGGATATTAAAAGAACCTTCATTAATATTAAAGCAAAGAATGATCCATTAAAGATGAAGGTGTATGATCAATATATGAAAATGGCTCCCCATAATCAAGAAAGGCTAATGTCAGCATTTGACATGTCACAAGGCAAAATGATAATGAGCCACTTCAAGTCAAAGGTGCCAAAACCCATTACTGCAGCTGACTACATCAGGACAAATTTTGAAGTTTTGGCAAAGGATATCCATCTTCTGGACCAGATAGAGCTACACAGACAAACTGGGGAAATAGTCTATTCTACTCTTACCAATAAGGCCATGGCAGCTATAACGCTGCAGGATTCTTTGAATAACACAACTGCACAATTGCAAATTGAGAAGGCCTCTTCACAGGCCAAAGATAACAGAATAAAGTCTTTAGAAGACATAATCATTGGTTTGGGTCATAACCCCAAAGACATTAAAAGTATTGAGGCATTAATAAAGAAGAAAGATGATGACATAGCTGCACTGAGGAAGCAGCTAAAATTGCCAGCCTCAAGGCACCCTCAGACCCAAGAAGTTCTAAAAGGGAATTCACAGGAAGAAATAATGGAGTTGCTCTTAAGTATGACTGAGCGACTAAGTGAAACGGAGAAGGAATTGGAAAAAGCTTTGCAGGAACAGGAAACTATCAGGCAGACATCAACAACAGGTACTACAACAACAGGGCAACAGATACAACCATCCCAGGTAAATACTTCTGGTTTGAATTCTGATGAATTAATAAAGCAGATGGAAAGTCTACAACTCAGGGTCACAGAACTCCAAGAAACAAAATTGCAATTAACAAAATTGGAGGAAAAATATGACACATCTAAAAAGACAGCTGCTGATAACACCAGGGAGATAAAAAGGTTGGAAAATTTGGTTCAGGCTTTGGAAAAAGATCTTTCATTGGAGAAGCCTTTAAACGAAATAAATGACATTCTTTGGGGTAACATCATTGAATTAATAAAGGGTATTTGGCCCTCTATTCAAGCTATTTTTGAGCAAAATGAGTTGGTTAAAATAGCCCAAGAAGAAATAAACAGAACCAGACATGAATTACGAGGCAGGCCTGAGCAGGCCAATCAACTCATTCAATTTTTGAACACCAGGACCAAGCAACAGCTTGCAGGGTTAGGGATTGATGACAGGACAGGCACAGTTTTGGAAATAAAGAGAGTTTTCATTAAGAGAACTTTCATGCAGAATTTAGAGAGGAAGTGTACAGACATTTTGGTTGATATCAACATTTTCAGAGAGAAATTTAAAGCTTTGTTGGATAGTGGATTACCAAGTCCTATGCTCACAGAAGATCAAATAATGGACTTAGAAACCTATATAAAGAAAATAAATGCTCATGCTCGAAATACAGCTGCTTGTTCTCCTAGTTTACCACAATCAACATTACCAACAGGGAGAAATATCTATGATAGAGTAAGGAATTTATTTCATTTGGAACATGAAATAAGGTATCTGTTTCCTAATGAGCCCACCTTCTACAAACTCACAGAAGCAGATGAGACATTGAGGAAACTCAGAAGAACTATGATACCCGATGATCAATGGTGGAGAGAAATGTTGGAAATTTTATGAAAATTATCTTCAACATGAGAATTTTATCTTTTACTATTATGTGAAAAGTAAAAAGGAAAACAGATGAAAGAGTATCAGGTGAAAAGGTTAAAGAGTATCCGTGGGAATAAAGAGTGTCCAACAAGCCAAAGAAATACTGCAAGGGACAGCACAAAGCCCTGTTTCAGCACTTACCTCCAGCACATCCACGAAGAAAGGAACAGCACATCGGCAGTTGCCCATTATTTTATCCACGAGACCATTTGTCTCTTGTTTGTTTGTAAATTATGCTTTAAGTCAGCCTAGATTGTTGGCTAAGATAGTGTAAGATTGTTTAAGATTATTTTGTGTATAAATAAACCCTCAAAGAGAGTGTTGAGGGTGGATTCTATTACTCTGCTGTAACATTGAGATTTTCGGAATAAAAGAATTTTGGAGAAATTTTTCGTGGCTTACTGGATGATGATTTAAAGCACTGGACTTGTTGCAGGATTCATGTGTTGGACTACAGTTCAATAAGTTTTTCTACCCTTTGTCTGAAATTTTATATTAGTCTATAATACCATCATATCCATTTCTGAATAATATACATAAAGGATTGAAACAGAATTTGCTTAATTGTACTCTGTTTTCAAATGTTATTATTCTTAATGTTTTCTTCTAAATTAGTTATAAGCGTGAATTCTTAAATGCTCCTGCTTTGCTAATTTAAACACTGTTGATTACTGTAATAAAGAATTCTTCATTGCTCTTTGTTTGTAGTCATCTCATTTCTTTCTTTTGAACATGGTGAAATATTCTTAGCTGCCTTTCATCTCTTCAAGATCATCCTATCCACTTTAAATTTTAAGGATTGTTCTCTGTCTAGCTATCTTGCCCTGTAATACCATCTTGTGCCTAGAATAGAAATCCAGTAAAGCCATCCTTTGACTCCATAGCCCAATGGACTGAAAACCCTCAAACCTTGCCCTTAGTTTGTGGATTCCACCATTTTCCCAAAAACAAACTCTTGAATCTATAACTAGCCTAAAACCTTCCAAGAACAAAGATAAATCATAAAGAGAGAGCCCTCTCTGGATGCAGATTGGCTAGATTCTGCATCTAAAAGGTTGGTTTGTGGTTACCTCGGGTATACTTTCCTCTTACACAACTTCTAGGAAAACCTGAGTGATAACAACCTCAAATGGTAAAAATACATGGCTAAAGTGCACAACAACAATCAGTTCAAATTAGAATAATCAGTTCTATTTTTGCTTGTAAAAATATAACAGCTTGCAAACTGTTTTGCAGTTGTCCCTCTTTTTAAGTTTTCTTTCCTATTTTTTATTAAAACATTATCTCAATTCCTGAGATATTTTGTAAACATTTTTTTGTATAAATACTTCACAATTTGAAGTATTCAGTGTGAATAAAATTTCTCAAGACAACTATAGTTCGTGCTCTCTACTTGGCATTTTAATGTTTTCTACTTTGTTCGTGCTCTCTACTTGGCCATTGGCCTGTGGGTGATATGGAGTTGTAATCTTGTGCTGAATGTGGTAGTTTTGCAATGTTTCAGCTAATTTATTACCTACAAATTGTGGTCCTCCATCTGTGATTATGTCCCTTGGGATACCATAGCGCACAAATATTTGGAAAAGAAACTGTACTACAGAGTCCTCTATAGCTTTTGAAAGTGCCTCTGCTTCGACCCACTTAGTGACATATTCGGTTGCAACTAGGATGTATGTTTTTTGGTTTGAGGGAGGACTAATAGGGCCAACAAAATCAAGTGCCCAGCGTTCAAATGGTTCAATCACTAGTTGAGGGTTCAAAGGCATTTCATCAGACTACCCAGGGCATCCTGCCCTTTGGCAGCTATCACAGGCCTGCACGAATTTTTTGGCATCCTTAAAGATGGTAGGCCAGTAATAGCCTGTTCGTAAAACCTTATGGGCAGTTCTATGGTTCCCAGTTAGATCCCCTTCTTCAATCTTCTTATCTGTAGCTTAAGGATTCTTAAGTGCCCTTTTTCTCATATTCCATCCACTCCATCAAATCAAGCCTATACATAGCCTTAGAAGGTCACCTATCTTTCCCTTAGCACATTTGCATCTCTGAGCCTTATTTCTTAGTTCTTATTGCCTAGAGAGTTGACTCCATTGCCCAATATTCTGGTAGATCCTTCTGGTTTACCTTGAAATCTCTTTATTCCCACCAATCTTTTAAAATCAAACCCAAATACACAATCATAGCTAGCCTAATATCCGTTACTAAAACAAAGCTAAATCATACGGAGAGATCCCTCTCTAGAGTTCAAGAAGGCTAGATCTTGAATTCCCAAAGTGGTTCTTGGTTACCCCTGGTGTTCTTAACTACAAAAATCCCTATCCCACAACCTGAGAATTACTAGGGTGATAACAGGCCTTGGGGGTATTATGATCCTTAGAGGAAACTCCCACAGCTAGAAGAGTTGACAGAGAAAATTGGATCGAGTACCAAGGTGTGGCAGGTGGGTTTTACCCTGTACCAATTGTTATGGTGCATATATGATGTGTATTACAGTTTATCTTATAATTTTTTTGAAGTAGCATACAACAATTTACATAGTGATATGAGAACCACTCTCTAGAGTATACATCGATTTTGTACACATGGCTTTTCAGTGGATTTTTAAGATATATCATTGGTGATGATCACATGATTATATAATGAACCATTAAGTTGAACTATGAAATTATTCCTCACAACACACACACACATATTGATGAATTAATAATTTTTCTCATATAATTTTTTAATCTATTTTGAAAAAAAGAAGAAGTTATATATAATTGTTTCTAAGAAGAACAAGAGAGAATTCCTTACCATATCTTCGTAAAACATATAATAGCAAGAAAATTAATCTATTGAAATTTCATTTCCAAACATATTCATGGAGTAAAATGAATATTAAAAGGATATATTCATGGATTTACCTATAACGTCACCTCATAATTAAGAATGTAAATGTACAATATTGATGATACATAGG
The DNA here is from genome assembly GCA_034641835.2 of Pinus albicaulis. Taxonomy (NCBI): domain Eukaryota; kingdom Viridiplantae; phylum Streptophyta; class Pinopsida; order Pinales; family Pinaceae; genus Pinus; species Pinus albicaulis. Next base: position 87,724,922 of record CM076577.1, read on the forward strand.
TTAGGAGAAAATTAATCTATTGAAATTTCATTTCCAAACATATTCATGGAGTAAAATGAGGATTAAAAAAAGATATTTATGAATTTACTTATAACATCACCTCATAAAAGTGTAAATGTCCAATATTGATAAAATTTATTTATATATGATAAATAATAAACCTTTATCTCACATGTATAATATAATCTTATAAACAAACAATTGCACCGGGGGTGCAATCCTCAAAACTTTTAAACTGTCTAATGTATATGTACCTATTTAAAGTATTCGGGGCCCACATTACAAATGCACAAAGCGAAATATTTGCGCATATGTTATATATGAGCCAATGGTTTAAATAACTATCGGGCAGTGAAACAAAACTTATAACAAAATATTAATAAAACTATATCATATGTCTGGACTTCAAAAAAAATAAACCTGATTTCAATCACAAATTCGCGTTCCAAAATAGCCTGCTGATGTCACCCTAATTTGTGACGCGAAAACTTCATAGAATACGCCATATAAAAATTCAGGTACGTTTTTTGGCTTTTCGTACGGAGGAAAAATGTGACGCGAAAATCAAATTAATTCCGCCCTATAATGTTTCGGGTCCGAAATTCCACAATGCAGACGGGCCAAAAAATAACGCGATCGAATCGCCTGCTTCCATGTGGATGGCTGATTTGGTCTATGGTCTATGGGACCACGTTCTTATTAATTAAAATCTCCCGCGTTTACTATTAAATTTCTCTGTTTCCAAAACAATACAGCGCTCTGTTTTTAAGTGTGCAGGGACTGTGATTTCAAAACCAAAATTGACTGTTCATCAGTTTTAGAAAGCGGTTGTTTGACAGAGCCATTCAAAAAGATTTAGAAAGCGGCCAGAGGACAAGGTAGGTAGTTGAAATTAATATTTCAACATCCCTCATTCACTGAGAATACCCTCCTTGGTGCCTTCTTCGTCGGACTACGATGTGTTCATCAACAGTCGTGAACCCGATGTCCGTTTCTTCGCCAGGCATCTTCAAAATAGTCTTGTTTCCAGAGGATTGCGAGTCTTTCTCGACAGCATAGAATTGTAGGCTGGACAATCCATACCTTCACAAATCAAAGACGCAATTAAAGGAGCCTCTCTCATTATTACTATTTTCTCTCCAAATTATGCGCAATCGCAAAGGTGCCTCCACTAACTACTCCTCGTGCTGCTCTGTAAGCCGACAATTTTTGCAAAGGCATATAACTGTCGTTTATTGCATATAAGTGTCGTTATACCGACGGCGGCCAGAGCGTCGCTGACGGATCCCTCTAAACGTCGTAATTGTGACACTTAGACATTGTGTCGCAAACAAAGCGTCGCTATTGCGACGGCTGCCTCCAAACGTCGCAATTGCGACACTTAGACATTGTGTCACAATTGCGAAGTTTGGAAGCAGCCATCGCAATAGCGACGCTTTGGGGCATAGTGTCACAATTGCGACATATTCCTTCAAACGTCGCAATTGCAACACTTTGTCTAAGTGTCGGTATTGCAACACATTTCTCTTAACGTCGGTATAGCGACGGTTTTGGGCAGGATTGAAAAAATTTGGGGAAATTTCTGACATTTGGTCAAAAGTGTCGGAACCAAGTGTCGAAATTTCCGCAAAATGTACTAGTGTCTGCGTTCCCAACTTATCAAGTTCGTATTTAACAGATCTATTCACAGGCTTATATAAAAGAGATATGATCAAGCATAGATCTAGTATTATCTTCACATCCACATGCATAATACCTTTCTATTAGCATAGCAAACTATAATCACAACAATTACGGATCAGAGATTCATATAACAGAAATACAGATATTTTCGCAACTATTAATCAGATACTTTCGCAACCCAATCATTTACATTAATCATAGCAACACAGATCCAGATAGCATCATATGTTCAACAGTCCTTCGCATATATATTAATACCAAAATCCTCTTATATGCCCAAAATACCACCTATGCACATAGCCAGCAGGGTCTGCACACAACAGGATTGAGGATCTTCGCGCACACAACCAGCAGGAGTCCTTACCCAACAACCCGACTACAGATCTAACAATTCATGCTTCACATCAATCTCTATTATTTTCTTACCTGAGACTCAAAAAAGGTTCATCTATTTATACCTATTTTAGCCCACGCATCCAATGGTCCACAAACTATATTTTGCAGACTTTTGGTCTACCCTTGACCTGTTTACAATGCGTTAGGAGCTTTGACCCACCCCAAAACCCCTGCGTTAGACTAAAAAACGTCCATGAGGACATTCTTGGGTGGAATTTGTTCTAATGAGACCACTAAATCCTTGATAAGACCCAAACATTTCACCCTCCCTGAATCAAATGAATAGAGATCATGGTAAGGTCTTGTGATATCTAGTCCTAATTTGTCCATAATGGATTTAGGCACAAGGTTTTGGGATGCTCCAGAGTCAAGCATTGCATTATGAAGAATAAAATCGTGGATCTTGAGGCTTAAGTAAAAGCGAGGAACTTCACTATCTTCTGATTTGCCATCAACAGCAGGACCAAAAAGAAGCTCAGGATGATCACCACTTAAGTTAACCATATCATATGTTTGATCAACTCTAAGAAACTTAGCAACTTGAAAGTTGTATTAATCATTCTTCATTATCTCAGTCAGAGGAATAGAGACCTTCAATTCAACAATTTCATTTTCAAGGGAAAAATGAGCAAGATGCTTATCTACCTCTTTTAGTGATGTGTCTTTCTTTTTAGGCGGTTATTTGGATGGGGAATCTTTCTTCTATCCTCCTTCTTGAACTTATTGATATTTTCTTTGATTGCTGGTGGATGCTTCATTAGCTCTGGGAGATGTAGAAGCAACAGGCACCTTTTCTTTGTTTTTGTTTGGAGCAGCAACTTCTTTTTACTGAGTATTGGTTTGAGAGTTCTGCTTCTTTTGTTTGGAAATTAGAGGAACATTTCTACTCTTCAAACCATACTACCTTTGAACTTGGGTGAGGGAATTTTGATATCCTCTCTGATAATATTCAGTGCACATTAAGTCTTCATTTTACATGAGATATTGTTTGTTTTCTGAGGCACAAATTTTTGTAGAATATTGATCTTCTTCAGTGAGGAAGAAAGGTTGTTGATTTTCCTCAAACAAATGGTTTTCCCCAGAAATTTCTTCTTCATCATCTTCATCAAGGCCTTTAGTATAATTCTGATGGAATGGTGTCCGAAATTGCTCTTGACTTTCTGGATCTTGACCCCTCTGTTCCCTTTGTTTGATCCTGTATTGGGGTTGTTGATTTTGACCCCTTAAATTGGGATTTCTTATAGAAGGTTCAACTTGTCGATCAACACTGGACATCTTATCCATCATTTTCTCCATATCTTTGATCAAAGTATCAATTTTTCCTTCTGATGAAGTGGATGCTTCTTCTTTTATTGTGACTCTTTTCTTTGTTTTTACCTTTTACTTTTTAATAATTAGATTGGCCTCTACACTCACTGCATTTTTTTTCATTTCTTCCAAATTTGACAGGTTTCTCTCCCTCAAATGATAGGCCATATCGGGATCAAAACTATTAGGATAATGGAGTAAATCAAGGAATGGGGGAGGCTTGATATTATCAGGAATTGAATCATATATCTTGTTAAATATAGCTGTGAATTCTTGGACATATTCATTTGTAATCCTTTTCAGTGCATTATATTCAGCTATAATTTGCAGTGTATTTTTCTTCTCTTCCCATTTTTCCATGAATAAATCAATTAGCTATTGTGAGGTACCAATTGTATCAGCTCCAAGAGAGCGAAACCATTTCTTTACTTCTCTAGAAAATCTTTAAGAAATAATATGCATCTTAGCATCATCATTGTCTATTTATTCAAGGACTATAAAATCAATTAATTTAGCCACATGTTCATAGGCTATAATTTCTGATGTTCCATCAAAGAGAGGTAGCCTTTGACCATAGTTTCGAGGTAGAGCAGTAATTTGACCTCGTAGGATCAGTGGAGAAAATCTGGCCATGGTTAATGGGGGAGGTGGTGGAAGTGTGAATTGTGTTGTGGATTGAATAAACGTTTGTGAAGGTAAATATGGAATGAAAGGAGGAACAGATGGTGTAAATGTATGAGAAGATGAGGTAAAATAGATACCAAAATTCTGTTGTTGATATTGAAAATAGGAATTTTCAGAGGTTTCTTGAAATTTATCTATTAAACCTTCAAGTTTATGGAAATTGGACCAAACTTTAGTATCAATTTGAGACTCAAAGGTTTCAGAAAATGGTGTAAAAGACTCAAAATAAAAAGGATCGAAAGTAGCTTCTGAGAGAAAAGTTTCATACTTGGTTCTAATTAAAGATTTTTCAGATTCTGGAAGAAAATCCAAATCTTCTAAAACAAACCTCGTAGGTAGGGAATTGGATTTATTTAGTGGAGGAAAAACTTTTCCTATCTGTCGAGACTTAATTTTCTGTTTTCTCAAAATACTTTCGGGATTACATACAAGTGGTGATGGATTAGGGTCAGGGTTTGACCTGGTATATCTTTTTGGAGCTAGTTTAAGATCAAAATTATATATTTTGTCTCAGGTTTTGACTTCAGCTTTTTTCAGAAAAATCTTCCCAGGGAATATTTAATAATTGTTCCCCGGCAACGATGCCAGAAATGTTATCATTCTCCCCAAATTTCTAGGCTAAAAATAGGATTAAAGAAAGGTAACCGCAAACCAATATTTTATCTAGGTAGCTAGCCCTACCTAACCATATAGGGCTCTCTCTATCTCACTTTTTAAAATATTCAATTTAAGGCTGAGTACCAAATTTTAGGCTAGATATAAGTTAAGATGTTTGAAATTTGTTTTATAATTTGTTTGTTGGATAAAAATAATGGTTAGTGAAACTAAAGTTGATTTCAAAGACTCAATTGCAGAGAATAAAATAAGGGAAGGTAGGTAGAATTAGTGATCACAATTAAGTTGTCATTGTGTATGTGATGATAGAAAAGGTAGGAGCATGAATGATCATATAAAATGAATTCATTCTTCAGAAGAAATACACATTTGTGAAAATCTTAATAAAAAGAGCATATTATATATTCATGTTTATAAACTAGTAATATTTTCATACAGAAGTTGAAATTAAAGTGAAATAATAGAGAATAAAACACAATGCTCAAAATAAATACCACATCAATCTCACAATAACTGCTGAAACTTCTTTGATTTCATTAGAAATTGTACAAAAGCTCCACATTAATACACAGATTTCTCAAAACTCATATTATCCAACCCAGAATACTTATCATACAGTGAAGTATTTATAGAAAATTTATTTTCCAAACTAGACTCTAACTGTAACATGGAAATAAAGTCGATTTGATGTGTTGGAACTACTCTAACAGAAAAAAATCTCTGAAAGGAGAAAATTGTGGATTGCGCTGGCTATCAGTTGAGTGATGACCTAGTAGAAGTTTAACTTTTCCCTTTTTACCATTTACTCCTGAAATTCACACAATTTTTCCCAACGACTTTCACCCGGGATGGTCAATTTTATTACCTTATGGTAAACTTCATCCATTTCAGTGTATTTGGAAAAAGTGGGCCTCACCACAAAAACATGTTTTATTCATACTTAATAAAAATATCAATGCTCAATGTTCCCAATAGCGCCCTTCCTGTCATTGTGCCTTTGATGTTTGAAATTTGGCAGTATCTCTGGCAATTTATTTAAGTCTTCTCGAATAAAATTATTTGGTCATCAATTGTTCATTAATTACAAAAAGAGAAGGAAATCCTTTCTATGTCAGAGGCTCTATTCTGCTGAAAAATATATGCACTGTGATTTCCAGACTGTGACACTTCTCCTCAAGTTGAAGAGTTAAATTATTCTCTGTGATAACCTTCTTTACCTCCAGTATTTTTTATGTTCTATCATCTATGCCAAAATCATCCAGCTCATACATGTTCTTTGAATTCAAACCTTGATAATGTTGTTTGATATAGCAGGATTATCTCCAAGTTGTGCTTTAATTGTTGCAATGGCCTCATTTTATTTTTGTATCAAATCATTTTCTTCAAATATAATCTATATACTTGGCCAAATTTCATTAATAGATTCCATGACATCTTCCTAGATTATTTCTTTTACTTGGTCTAAAGTGTTTCCTATGGTTGATTCCTTTTGTTCTTTTTGCAACCTCTCAATTAGCTTTTTAGATCTCTCTGCTTGAGCTGCATGTGAACTTTCATCTTTAGACTTCTGATATTGTATCAATTATACTTGGTCTTGTATTTTCTTTATCTCTTCTTCCTCAATTGACATATTCTGCACTTTAGTGAGTTGTTCAGCTCCATCTGCACTACTTTCCATAGAAGGTTTGGTTGTAGGAATAACTGCAAGAGGCATTGCTTTTAAAGGAACTTTAGATTTTTTGTTGTTTTCTCCTTTTCCTTTGCCATTTTATCTAGCTCTGATTCCATCTGTTTTATTTGAGCATTCTATTCCATAATTAGTTTCATCATTTCTGCTTGCTGGGATTCAGTCTCTTCAATGTCCTTTGCCAAAGGATCTTCTATGGTTGGAATCTTCAATTGCTTCCTTAATGCTGCTATGTCAACATTTTTCTTTGTGATGATTTCTTCTACTACATTGACATTGGAAGGATCATATCCAACTTTGATCACCAGGTCTTCTATATTTTTTATTCTTGTGTCTTTAGAAAATGAAGAAACTTTCTCTATTTTCAGCTCTGATTGGACATTAGCCAAATAAACCTGTAATTTTGATAAACTCATAACTGTATTAGTGAGAGTGGATGAAATCATCTCACCAGTTTGTTTATGTAACTCCATTTGATATATTGTGTGTATCTCCTTAGTATAAAATTCAAATGCAGTTTTTTTGTAATCTACTGTTGACTTTGGTTGTGGAATTTGTGCTTGAAGAAAAGCACACTGCATTTTTCCCTTATCTAAATCAAAATCTGAGAACAACCTGCTCTGAGAGTTGAGAGTTTGCTTCCAATACTGATTTTATATGTTGTTCTTCAACATTTAATTCTTCAACTTTATCTCCCTGAAGGTATCAAATCCTTTTCCCCTGTAACAACTCTACTAGGTTGAATGACTTGATGTTGATCTTGAGAAACTGTTGAAGTAGTAGGAGTAGAAGTATTTTGATCACCAGCCTGTGTAGAAGGAGGAGTATCTTTGGTAATTATAACCACATCTTGCTCTGAATCCTTGCTAGGATTGACTTTTGGATTGAGCTTTGTTTTATTTTTGTAATGTATTTTGAATTAATTATTGCATGATTCAGTCACTGGAGATGATTTATCTTCTCTGGTCCTTTTTCCTGCTCTCTCCTGTGTAACAGGAGTCTGTATGCTGATGTAGACACTGTTTTTTCTTCAGCTTCCTCTAAAGTATCCTCAGTCCATTCAAGCGGATTCATATATCTCTCAATTTCTAGTATATTTGTATGAAAATAAGGTGTAGATTTGTTCTCTACCCTTAGTTTAGAAATAACACCAACTGGATCATATGACCTTGTGAAACTGAGGCTAACTTGCATCTCTTTCGGCAATTTGCTTGCTTCCTCCCCTGATGTCCTGCTATTATAGATAAAAGGTCCTATCTTTGTTTTGATTTTGAATTGGGACTTCTTTTTAGCAGATACAAAATGTACTTCGTCAACATTAAGCACTTGTCTGATGTATTCTAATGCAAAAATCCTCATTGGGAGGAATTTTCGAAATTTTTAAGGGGGAAGATCACAACCATAGACTCTGAGTTCTGTGTAATTCTGATAGAGATACCAACCTCCTGTTCTGGCTTGATATGATAGTTGCAACACTTTTCTGATTTCTTCACTGATCCTGGGCTCTGTAGTGATGTTTAGTAAACTGAATGTTGGATGTAGAAACAACTCTACAAACTGCTTATATGAATATTCCTTTCGTTCCTTCATCACTAATGAAGTCCATAAAATAACTGATTATTTATTTCCTTCCTCATCCAATTTATGTAATGAGAACTTGAATTTATCTCCCTGAGAATATAAAAACAAATAAACTAACACAAAGGCATATTTGAATACCTCTTCAGTTGGGAATTTAACAAACTTCTCATGAATGGAATCTGCAATGAATTGACTGAAATTGAATATGATAGAGGGTTTGGAATATGTGGAGAAAATGGACATGAATCCTATGATGGCTTCATCTAATAATTGGTCTAAATAATAACCAAGAAGGTAAGAGATAACTGTGATGATTTGTTTGGCTCTTTCAGGGAAAATGGGTGATGGAAATGGAGGATTCTTCTTGTGTAATGGAGCATTTTCAGTCATAAACAACTCGAAAATTTGAGTTATTTTTGCAAAATCCAATTTCTGATATATTTCAATCAGTGCTTCTTGAGAAAATGGAGTGGAATTCTCTAAGATGGGGGCTTGCATCATTTTTTCTATGGTTTGGGTAGTTATGGTTACTAAAATCTCTCATGTAGGAGCGATAATAGCTCTTTGGTTGGGCACATACCAGGCTTGGCATTTTCTGACAAATTCTAGGGCACTGTAGGTGTTAAGAAAGATATAGTGAGGCAAGTTTGAATCCCACAGCCCTATATCATCAGACTTATCAAGGAATTTATCCTCTAACCAGCAATACATTTCAAACAATTCAAGCTCACAGAGGGTTTCATGAATCTTATGGTCTCTGTCTGCTAATGGTATGTGATGAAAGTCAATTTGAGGATGAGGTAGCAGACTTACTGGTTCTTTCGGTCCTTTGTTCTTTGGAGGCATGAATGGTGGAGGAGGATTTTCTGATGGATAAATGTAAGTTGATACTGAGAGAAGGCTCTGCAAATTGGAAGAATGTTGACAGCTATAAAGAATGCTTTAAACGATGATCAAATTGTTTTCTGGAGTTTTTTTTATCTTTGTGAATTTGTAATTGTCCTATACATAGAAGAGTGAATCAAATTGAAGGTTTAGACTTGTTTAGTGATGAATTTATAAACATTTTGGTTTAATTCTCATTGAAAGAGGTGTAGGTACGTTGGCTTTAATGGTTAGCATTGAATTTAATTGGCTAATGGTTATACGAGTGCGGGAATTCAATTGATTGGACAGTGTCACAGTCAATGTGGCATGACATGAATGGTGGGTGGAGCAAGTGGTTTCATCCGGCAGATAAGCGGAATATTGGAGGGGTGCATCGGCGGTAAGTATTTTTATGAGAGGGGGGTTGCGAAATCATGCGGGGTTGCCACGTAGCGGTGAGGTCGGGTCATGAAACCACCCATTTCAGACACCCCTCCCCTCCCCCCGACGTTAAGTTTTGGATGATATGCGGGGTCCAAAGTCATGTACGAGCCATTGGATTAGATCGTGGTGCAGTAGATGAATGGTGAGATGAGCGATAATTAACATAAGGCAAAGATTAATTAATGAATGGTGGGGTAGGAGGGATAATAAGTGTGATGATACTTGGATAAGTGACGGGGTAGAGGTATATAACGTGTCAAATGGGTAATGGAGGATGACACATAGGATAAGTCCTATGGTATTGAGAATGACATTTCAAATTTTTGAATAATAAAGAGTTATAAAGCATGCAGTCTGAAATAGCTTTCTCAGCTTCACCTTTCTTCAACAATACAACAACAGATTATGAGATTTATGTGACATGCAGATTTTTGTTTCGAACTGTAAAAACCAACTTTCTCCTTTAATATACCATGATAAGACTTCTTCAGTGACCAAAATTATTTTTGAAATCTAACTGAAAAATATAAAAAATTGACTAATGACCTGATGAAAAACTCTCAAAAGAGTTATTTTTTATCACTGATAAACTAACTCTAACATAATCCAAAGGTATATGGTATTCTATAGATGGATCAATGATCATTGTGCCTAACGTTATTGGAGTGTATGGCTTGGACATTGAGATGACATGTAAAACCCTGCATTTCACTTTCTTTATATCAATATTGAGATTTAGTGGTGGTGATTTTCACCGCTAAAACTGGGACAATTTTGTAATAAAATCACAAGTAACTGGTGTACAGGAATTGTCGAGAATTGAGTTAACCATTGAAATAGATGGCAAAGGTGCACACAGTTTATAGTAGAGAAAGGTGTTATCAAGAAGACAATACCCAATAGAGTAGGAAAACACCTACAATCTCTATCTATCTTATGCATTTAATTCAATAGATCAAAGAAAAATTGCAGTCTACTAATATTTTATGAAACTCAAAAATTAGATAGATAAGAAAACCCTAATCTATAGGTTACCATTGCTAACCTCTTTGATGTTGCAGGTGATGTTTCCCATGCAATATCCCACCTTCCCTTCTCTTTCCTTCGCAACAGACGTCCTCAATTATACTCTTAAGATTCTAACCTCAATGTTGGAATTCTCTCCATATATCTATTTTCCTTTCTAACTACACATTCACTCTTGCTCCTACTCCTTCACTGTTTCCTTCTTCCGTTTATTCCTTGCCCCTTCTCCTAGATCAATTCCTCCCTTTTCTATTGTTCACCCCTATCTCTGGTTATTAAGGGCCTACCAACTGAGTTTCCATCTCCTCCCATATGGCCTCCCTATTTCTCCTCTCCACCTATCATTTTCTCTTTTCTCCCACTTCTTCTAGAATCAGTCAAGTGTAAAAAAAAATATCCCTCACCATGTGCTAATAACTTGGAAAATATCTCTAGAATTCCCTGTATATTTGGTCTTTGTAGAACCATATCCACACCATCCAAAATTTATTTTCAATCCAACCTTCATCCAACTTATTGAAACCCCTGATTTTTTTTCCATTATGTGTTACTCCCTTCATGCCCCATGTACGCATCTTGTATTTGTCTACTGTATTTTAATCCCCTCCCAAAATCTGAAATTCCTAAATTAATGCAATTAAATAAAGTGGCCTACTTATGGTTGATATTTAAGGCCTCATTACTAAGGATTTGGTCATCAATTAAGGTTTGGTCCATGAGACCATAGTTATTAAGAGGAATAGTATATACAAGAAGTGTTTGCCATGCTCCTATGAATGCAACCTCCACATGTACATCAAGGTAAAATAAATATATAAATGTAAAATGATCATGGAATTTATTAAATTATGTTCACGAATATCCATGAATATACATTATTTACATTCTGTACAAATTCAAAGTGACCACATGATTGGGGTCATTACAACCCCTCCCTCTTGAAGGGAAAACTATTCTCGATTTTCTATGCCTATACAAAAATATATACACATGAAATTCCATGGAGCTTATACCTTTATACATTATTTATAATGTTTTTCATATTTACGAATAGAGATGGATATGTTTCTCACATTTGGTCTATTATTTCCAATGTAGCTTCCTCAATCCCAAAGTGTTTCCATTGTACTTTAACCTGCTCTATGGCTCGATTCTGGATGGAATCCTCCCTCTAGGTCCACCTGTAGGGCAAACCAATCAATGGCATGATTAGGATATTGCATATATTTCTTTAGCAAAGACACATTTAAAACATCATGTATTTTTACTGACGGGGATAAGGCAAATCTATCAGCCACTGGTCAAATTCTTTCCAGTACTTCAAAAGGTCCACAAGATCATGGTGCCAATTTAGCACATGACCAAATCTTTAGGGAGCTCTTCTTAGGTCTAACATTAAAATACATGTGCTCTCCAAATTGGAAATATGTATGCTCTTTAAGTTGATCCGCACAACTTTTATGTCGGTCCTATGTTGCCTTCAAATTTTTCTTAATGTATTGCATTTCTTGTTCCATTTCTAGAAACATGTCAGACCCAATTAAGAATCTATTTACTTGATCGCTCATGCTAATAGGATTTTTTCTACACCTTCCATACAATTCCTCGAAAGGGCTCATCTTTAGAGATTCCTAGTACCCATTTTTATAAGAAAACTCTACGAGTGGGAGGTAATATTCCCATTTATTCAGCTAGTGCATCACATATATCCTCAACATGTCCTCAAGAATTTTGTTGGTTCTCTTTGTTTTTCCATCTGTTTGGGGGTGATAAGTTGTGTTGAAGGTTATTTATGTTCTTGGGCCTGCAAATAGTTCTTTCCAAAACCTTGAGGTAAAATTTGTGTCTTTATCATAAATGATTTGCTTGGCGACCCCGTGTAACCTCACAATTTCCCAAATGAAGATTTTGGCAACTTCACTGGTTTTGTTGGTGAATTTTATTGCTACAAAGTGCGCCACCTGGCTCAATTTTTCAATTACTGCCATAATTGTGTCATGTTGCCTAGATGTTATTAGCAATCTTGTAACAAGATCCATTGATATTACTTTACATTTCCATTATGGAATGGGAATAGGATGTAATAATCATGTTGGGCATTTGCATTCATCCTTTACCTATTGATAATCCATACATCTAGCATCAAAGTAAGCATCTTCTTTCTTCAGATTAGGCTAATAATAATAAAATTTGATAGTTGTGAGGGTCTTCTGATATCCAGGATGGCCCAAGAATGGTTTGGAATGCAGCTCCTTGAGGATGAGCTTCTTCAATTCGCTATTTTCAAGCTCTTTCTTGAGGTGATATTCATCATTATTCCTTCCCTTATATGTTCATCGTAATTATTCTTGTATATGATGATATTGATCGTCATGCATTCCGACATCTAAAAAAAATTTCCAAGGTCAACTCCAAAAGAGCTAAAAATGGTTAGGTGATTTATTTTCACTTTTCTGCTAAGTGCATAAGAAACCCTATTTTCCTTTCCTTTTATGTATTTTATTTCAAATTCAAATTCACTAAGTGTTGCTAGCCAGCTAGCTTTCCTTGGATTCAATTTCAGCTAGTCAAACAAGTATTTCATCCCTTAATCATCTGTCATTAAAGTGAACCTCTTACCGAGGAGGTAGTGCCTTCACATTTTTAGTGTGTGGATAATTGCGTCCAGTTCCAGGTCATCGGCTACATAATTCAACTCATGTTCATTCATCTTTTGTGACTCTTAGTAGACTAATTGTCCATCCTACATTAAGACCCCATCGAGCCCTTTTTTGTAGGCATCTGTGCAGACCACGAAGTCCTTATCTGGGTCAGAAATCCTTTAGACTGGTGTATTGGTGAGAATTTGTTTCAATGGGTCAAAACTCGTTGCACATTCAACTGTCCAATCAAACTTTTTTCCTTTCTTCCGTAAGGTGGTGATTGGATGGCTTATCATCGAGAAATTTTTAATAAACCGACTATATTAACCTGCTAACCCCATGAATGATCTTACCTCTATTACATTCTTGGGTGTTGGTCATTCCATTATGGCATTGATCTTTTCTGGGTCCACTATTATCCCTTCCTTGGAGGATATTTGCCCCAAGTAATGGATTTGGGATTGGAAGAAGTCACATTTTCTCAAATTTGTATAGATCTTATGTTATCTCAGTAACTGTAGTACCACTGCTAATTTTTCTTCATGCTCATGGTTTTTTAATACATTAGTATGTATTCAACGAATACAATCAAAAATTTATCCAGATAAGGGTGCAATATATTGTTCATTAGGCACATGAAAGTGGCAGGGAAATTTGTAATACCAAAGGTACCATGAAAAACTCATAGTTCTTGTATCGTGTTTGGAAGGTTGTCTTATGAATGTATTCCTCCTTGATGCAAACTTGATGATATCTTGATCTTATATCAATCTTGGAGAAGTTTTTCGCTCCCCTCAATTGATCGAATAAATCATCAATCCACGGTAAGGGGTATATATTTTTTATGGTCACCTTATTTAATTTTCTATAATCAATGCATAATCTGAGGGTGCCATATTTTTTCTTTATAAATAATATAGGTGCTCCCCATGTAGACACACTTGGTATTATATAGCTTTTTTCAAGCATCTCCTTTAACTGTAATTTCATCTTTACCATCTCAGGGGTACTCGTCATATAGGGTTCCTCCCCGAGCATTAGATCACTAGAAAAGTCTACCTCACTGTGACGGTGTAAGCTAGGAATGTCTGGAGGGAGTAAATCCTGATATCATTTTAGACTAGGGTATTTATTTAATAATTCGTTGTCTTATTTTTCCGCATTAGTAGAAACATATACAACAAATAGAGTACACCTTTTTCTGTGGCTATGCGTAGCTTGCATAGTTGTGATTGTTCTTACTGAGGTAGGTTTTCTTTTTCCTTGTAACACTCTCTTGCTCCCTGTCTCTTCTAGGCATTCAATAGCCTTCTCGTAACAATCTACTTTTGTGTTACAACAAATAGAGTACACCTTTTTCTGTGGCTATGATTAGCTTGCATAGTTGTGATTGTTCTTACTGAGGTAGGTTTTCTTTTTCCTTGTAACACTCTCTTGCTCCCTGTCTCTTCTAGGCATTGAATAGCCTTTTTGTTTTACAACCAATCTGTACCTAGTAGTATATTGTATACACCTAGAGGAAGTAGATTAAGGTGCTATGCAAGTTTCCATGCCATTGAGTTCAAATGCACATGATTTTACCCAATGGCTTATTCTTATGTTTGTCCCTGTGGCTATTTTGACAAACCATGCTTCGACATGGGTTTATTTAGCTAGCTAGTAGTGATCTACAATCTTGGGATTAATATAACTGTAATTGCATACAAGATCAATGAGAATAGAAATACTTTGATTATAAAATTTACCTTCCATTTCAATGATGGAGGCTTGATGGTCATCTTGTCTATTGTCCACAAAAACACATATCTTGGGTACATTCTGGTCTACCTCTCCCATAGTGTGAACTTCATGAATGTTGTATATTTGTGGTTTGGAATGTTTTTTTTGTGATAAATATGTGTTTCAGTGATTTCCTTGACATGTCCAGCATTGCAATGGTTTATTGTCATTCAATATATTTGGTCCCCCTTTCGGTTGATGCACGCGCCCTATTTTAGTTGGTTTTAACTTTGGTTGAGGCCAGCCAGTGTTAGATGATGCTACACCTACAGGGTTAAAGCCCCTCAGTCTAGAGGAGCCCCCACCCACCCAAGAAATGGTCGAAACCTCCCCCGCAAGGGAAGTTCCCATTGCGAAACCAGTTATGACGGCCAAGAAAACTGAAAAAAGAGGAAATAAAATGTTGACCCCCACCATGCAAAATGGATTCACCAGTCACCAGTCTCTGCTATATGTGATTTCATAGGCCACCCTACCCACATATGTCCAGATTTGGATGAGTTAAAACCACTCCTTGGCTCCGAAGTAGACATCTTGACGCTGCGTTCCTGAAAAAAGGAATCTGCCTGAAAAAATACACGCAAACCACTGTGTACCAATCACGCATGCACTCTCTATGGAATCTATGGGCACTACACCTGTCATTGCCAAAATATACCACGATATAGGGATTCCTTACACGCGATCAAGAAATCCTATCAAGAGGATCCCCCCCTCCAGTCTATCAACGACGAGCCTCATATCATCCTATACCTACGACAATCAACCGAAAGGACCCCCGCCATACCACCCCCCCCCCCCACCCCCCCGGTCGAAAGGTGCATACTTTGCGATGAACTTCATCATTTCATCATTGACTTCCCAGCCTTGGAAATGTTCCAGAAATGGTAGCCAGTCCATATAGTATATCACGGTGACAACCACCCTATACGTCTTTGTCACTACGTACCAAAATTCTGCACAACTTTAGCCTGTATGTGAAAGACCATCGTCCGCCTCTCCCAAGAAGATGGTACGGACTGGGAATCCATGGAAAGTTCAAAAACCCAAGACGATGTGACAAATACATCCACCCCATCATGGCCATCTGGAAGACGACCAAGTAGGGAAATCTATCCCCTGCCAAACACCGACAACGCGACACATCACATATAGTTCATGACATCGTGCATCGGAACCATGACTTGATCTGTCTGCTCATCTACCATAGGTGTCAAGACAGCTGCAACTACAAGACTAGTTGTCCCTATGACAGTACAGACCCAACCTGTCTGCACTCTGTCAACCACGTCTAGTTCCACCATGTCCACGATGTAATAATTGTCATGCTTTTCAACTAGCTCCACCTGGATCACCCCCATTCAGTATAAACCTAAAAAGGAACAATCCCCCTTCAGAACCTTGTTTCATTCAGATGAGGATATCTTAGATACCATGGCAGAGCCTGATTACCCATGGGATGCAATGCATCACCGCTCGTTGTTTCTCCCCAAGAAAACGGTCAGTCCTAACAAGACAACTGAACTAGGGATCTATGCGATCGAATTGAAAGACTTCTTGCCATCAGGAAAGGTCGACTGGTTCAAAAACCCCATCCCAATGCCGGATGCGTTTGAGGAGGGAAATATGTAAAATATTTCTCCCACCATCAAGGTGAACATATCTCAAAATCCAACAAAGGTCAAAGAAATCTCGTTGGGGGCAGCATGTTCTCCAGAAGAGGTATCCTCTTATACCAAACTATTACAAGAGTATAGAGATATCTTCACGTGGGACAACTTAGAAATGCCTAGGCTTAGTCCTACTATCATAGAGCACCATATTGACACTTCGACAGACATAACCCAAGTCCGCCAAAAACAACATCAACTGCACCCATCTAAGGCAGAAGCAATAAAACGAGAAATCGAGAAGCTTCACAAAGCCGGGTTTATCTACCCCGTCGCGTATACATCTTGGGTTTCTAACCATGTTACCGTCATGAAAAAATAGGGCACAATATGAGTTTGCACCAACTTTCAGGATTTTAACAAAGCTTGTCCTAAAGACAATTATCCCACCCCATTCATTGACCAAGTTATCGATGCTTGTGCCGGCCACGAGGCCCTATATTTTATGGATGGGTTCTCCGGCTACAATCAAATCCAGATACGCCATACAAATCGGTAAAAAACTGCGTTCAATACTCCCTGGGGCATATTCGCATACAAGGTAATGCCATTTGGCCTAAAAAATGCTGGAGCCACCTTCCAAAGGGCCATCAATTACATATTTCATGAGTTGGCACACCTCATCCTTGTCTACTTGGACGACCTTATGGTACGCTCCAAGAAGCACTCCGACCATCTCGAGGATCTGCGATTGGTATTCCAACGATGTCGTCAATACAAACTATGCTTAAACCCTCTTAAGTGTGTCTTATGTGTCAACACAGGGAGACTGTTAAGTTTTATTGTGTCCCAACAATGGATTCAAGTTAACCCTTTAAAAGTCCAAGCCATTAAAGAAGTCCCCCCACCTCGAACCCTCAAGTAGCTCCAAATCCTGCGAGGAAAGGCCAATTTTCTGAGACGCTTTGTCCCAGATTATGCCACCTATGCTCAAGGGTTCTTGCGCCTCCTTCGCCAAGACATCTTGTTTAAATGGGATGATCACGCCCAAAAAGCATTCGATGCACTGAAAGAAACATTATCTTCAGCACCACTTATCAGTCCCCCAGACTACATCAAGGATTATATCCTATACCTATCAGCCTCTGACATCACATTGGCCGAAGTATTGGTTCAGGAAGGCCCAGATGGGAGGGAGCACGTAATATATTACATCAGCAAAACCTTATCAGGCCCAACATTTAGTTATGAGCCCGAAGAAAGAACTGCCCTAGAATTAATCCACACAGTCCAGAAACTTCGCCACTACATCATCTTGAAAACTACCACTATCATAGCAGATACTAATCCCATCAAGTACCTACTCACACGCCGACTAATGAACCACAAGTACACCCATTGGATAGTCATTCTCCAATAATAGGACTTGCAGTTTCACTCTCCCAAAATAAAAAAGGCACTTTCCCTCGCAGAGTTCATTACTGACCTCCCAGGAGATTCCAAAGAATCACCAATAAACGATTCGCTACTAGATGAACACCTTTTCTTTGTAGCAACCGATGATCTATGGTATGGGGATATTCTCCTATTCCTTTGAATGCAAAATTTCAGACCTCACCTCATGCGAGATGACCGTCGGCGCATTAGCCATCAATTTCCTCGATACTTCCTCATGGTAGGTATCTTATATAGAAGAGGCATCGATACAATATTTCATCAATGTCTCACTCACAAGCAAGTAGAGAAAGCACTAAATTACTGCCATGCAGGTGCTTGCGGCGGCCACCTATCTAGAATGGTTACCGCCCAAAAATTCCTACGGGCAGGATATTTTTGGCCTTCCCTATTTCGCGACTGTATCACGGCAATCAAAATATACGAGCAGTGCCAGTGCTTCGCCCACAAAGCAAGAGCACCGCCCACTCCTCTACACCTTGTCATTGTAGCTGGCCCCTTCTGTAAATGGGGAATTGTCATCATTACTTGTAACATGGCCTCGTCAGGCAACCATAAATACATCATCGTGGTTTTCAATTATTTCACAAAGTGGGTTGAGGCCATGCCCACATACGACAACACAGCAGAAATCATCGCTCGATTTCTGTTCAACTGTGTGATCGCCCGATTTGGCATCCCCAAAGAGTTAGTTTCCGACCACGGAAAACACATCGAAAACTAAGTCTTTGAGGAGCTATGTCATCATCTCGAATTCACCCATGAATTCGCTTCACCATACTACCCTCAGTCCAACGGACAGGTAGAATCCATTAACAAAGTACTCAAAACTATGTTACAATGCATGGTGAATAACCACAAAACCAACTGGCACCACATGCTCTTCTCCGCCCTGTGGGCATACTGCACGGTTGTTAATACATCCACTAGTTTTACTCCCTTCCACTTAGTATATGGGATTGAAGCCGTGATTCCCATAGAGCACGAGATCCCAAACTTGCACGCAACCATTGAACTCCTTGATGACACGCAGCCTCTAGAACAATGCATAATACAACTAGAGCTAGTTGACGAAAGTCGGTGACAATCGCTACAACACAATGAGGCCCATAAGAAAATGATGAAAGCATCATTAGATTGCCACATCACCCCTCGCTCATTTACCGAGGGAGAGTTATTCCTTCGCTACGGTGTCGCAAAAGAGACCTTAGGGCCAGGAAAATTCAAAACCTTGTGGAAAGTACCCTATATCATCAAACATTTCCTCTGATAGGGGGCATACATCTTAACAGAACTGGACAAGACCTACCTCACTAACCCCGTCAATGGCCTTTACCTTAAGAAGTTCTACCCATAAGGGCCCCAACATCCCTTGTCCCCTAGAGTTAAAGTACACAAAAACTCCAAGACCAAAATATTTTTGACCCAAAGACTTATGTAAAAAACATGCTCAAAGTGCCACCACGGATCACCAACTTGAACCCTATTTCAGATTTGTTGATGGAGCATCGCGATGGTCTTAAAACTTAGCTGCAGCTGCCTGGGTCATCTACCACCCTGACCGTTCACCACTGTGTTCAAACGGTGTGTCCATCAGATCAGCAACAAACAATCAGGCAGAATATGATGTCTTCATCGGACTTATGTGTGAGGCCCTCCATCAGGGCATTTTCCATATGCATATCTACCTCGATTCCCAGTTAGTATTATCGCAGTTGAACCAAACATTTGAGACCAGAGACACACACTTGTTTAAAAAATATTTTTGTACCAAAAGATTAAGCAGACAATTTGATTACATTACATTTTCACATGTATCAAGGAAACAAAACCAAGCAACTGATCGCATAGCTAACAATATCCTAGACTAGAATGCATCACGAATAAACCATCATACATAAAAAAACCAAAAACATAGATATCCATCAGCATAACACAAAATATATAAACTGAAATAGATATCACACCATGTAGAGCCACAAAAATATCTCTCATATATATATCAAAAAATATCTGTATCTGAGTACAAAAAATAGTGTCGTTGGCCCATGGGCCAATCCAAAGATACAAAGGTCATCAAAAATAAGGGAAGCATCCTCATAACAGGTGCTTTCCCCATGTACAAAACTACTCTAAGGGAGGGGGGGGGGGGCTCAAGAGGAGCACCTAGGCCCACCACTACTCCTGATGCCACCACTGGAGCTGTTGTCGCCACTGCAATAGCTTCCCGTCGTAGAGTGGGCCGATAATCCCTCTTGCGGGCCATCACCATCTCTAGCCAAACCTCCTCAAGGTCATCCATGAAACCTCGAGCAGTTATCCCCTGTGTCAAGCAGTCTACTTGACCTCATAAGTCCTCTAGAGAGGCCACCCGAGCCGTAATTACTATAATGCACACCTTAGCGGCATATGCACGAGCTCACTCGGTTGCAACCTCAGCGACAGCCGAGCTGCTATCCTCACCAGAAGAGCCGGCACCATCCCCGCCAGGTCCACCGGCACCACCACTCAGTCCACTTGTGCCACCTCCCCCCTGACCACCACGAGGTCGTAGTGGAGTATCATGACCCACCAAACGGGCCACTAGGTGACCTACCTCGCCAACATCTGCACGAGTAACCAAAATAATTTCAGTGTTAAAAAAAAAACACACAAGTACACAAAAACTCGAACAAATGGAGAAAAATATTGCACATACCTACAAGACCCCACACATAACCGAAAGGGAGACCAATATCTGGATCACCCTGAAAGTCCATCCCCGCATACGGGTATGGAAAGAACATCTATGGGTTGGCCTCAAACCAGGCCTCTTTCATGTCATTCCAATAACGACACACCATGCCACCATCGCCGCGCAGCATCGTCGGAGCCCACCTCCTCATGCGTGGCTCCCACAGCCCCCCAATAAGCACGGCCACAACGGGCCTCAGCAACACCACCCTCTCATACATAATGTTGCACAGGATGCTATCGTATGCAAATGACTTGGATCCACGTTGGACCCTTTTCAATTGTGACACCATACCATCAAAACAAAAGTGGGCGAAACCAAAAAAAATGCCCGCCTCTAAAACGGCGTAAAAATCCCACCTGTGGGCACGATTCCTGATGTGGAGCAAATGACCCTACCAGTCGCACAATAATAGCCAGAGCACACCGCTCAGCCACATCTGTCACTGATGCACTATTGATGCACCCATCAATAAGAAGCGCACCACCGTAATGCCTCCTACGGAATCTGTCTAGGTTCACTCTCCTAGCAGGGAATGGATACCTTAGAGCCTCACCTTGAGGCAGTAACCCGGTCATGAAGTATACCGGACGGATAATCAAGTTCGTCCCCCTCAGTACGAACATATTGTGCCTCTTGTGCCAATGTTGTATAATATAACGTAAGTCGGTCCTGAGACCGAAGAAACTCGTTCTCAACAAATTTCAGAAGGACCCAATTGACCAACTGACGACGCACCCCAGCATGAGCCACTAGAGCGGTCTGGATCTCCGGCCAATCGTGCTCTCTCCACACCAACCTGCCAAGCAACACAAGCACCCATCAGCACAGAGAAAAACATCAAAACAGACAAAAACCCAAGTTTTTCTCTCATCCTACCCTTTGCGCACTTGTCTCTCAGACAGGTGCGCCCTTGCGTGCCTGTTTTCTTCACAAGCATGCCCTTGTGCACAAAAATGAGGGAAAAACACGCTCTCATGCGCCTATCCCTCAGAAATGCGCGCAAGGGGGGCGCCTCTTTGCCTAGATCGCCCGCGCAATCTAGGGCAAAAATTTTCTTTGAGGCTGTACAAATCCAATTGGTACGGCCCCCGGCACCATCAAACTGAAAAAATTGAAATGCAGGACGTCATGAAAGTTACCTCGACATGATATCTCTAATCCCTGGTACACGAGCTGACCACAATGGCAAGAAAGGCTCTGCAATCACCTCTGATCTCCCAAAACTCAACAAGTACAAATGAATAGGATCAGGGCCATAATCCCATATTTATCGCCCTTTTCCAGAACTTTGGAGGTCCGTAACAGGAGATCATAAGGTCCATTCTATAAACCGTAATTTGCACCATCATCAGTAGGTCATGACGAACGAAAGAGATGCCACACATTCGCTTTCCAGAAAAATAATTTTTCAGCGTTGGCAGGTATGCACCCTCTCATCTTCCTTTCCAAATTTTATGTCTTTCAATAATATTTGATGGAAAGAAGATGCTTTCACTTGATGTAGTTTTTTTTGCAGAAAGAACCCGCAAACGTTCACAACACCGTCCACTGAAATTTCCGGAGTAGGTATCATACTACCCTCAGCATTATGAAGTCCCAGAAAACTTTGCATATCTTGACATCATTTCTCCATCAAAAATCAACCATAGGATACTCATACCTGACCACGTTTATCATCACCTCATCTTGCATATGATAAATGTCCACGTTGGTCGGTAGATCCTCCCCTCCATGGCGCTCGTCACCCAAAGTAGACCATATATCACCGCACAAGTGACGCCATGGCCATACCATTTTAGTCTGGGAAGCACCTCATGCCCATCCATTTATCGTGCATAAGGTCAAGTTTACTAGTCAAACTCAAAACCCCCCTTCGCGGATGACCACATTGTAAGAGAAGATTTAAATCGCACCTTTTCGCATCGCATTTGGCCCACCATACCTCCACCAACATAATCCCATATGCGACATTTCTTCATCCACTTCATCAAACCCCGCACATGAGACCAACCAATGGGACCCCAACCCCCTGCAAAACACCGTCCTCACACCTTCAGTGAGCGACCCCTTTTCATGTTTTGGGATACCTGTCTCTGTGTTTTGTACAAACCAAACCTCATTATTTTATTCTTTTGGTAAGTGTACAAAGACCGTAAACAATTCCCTTCGCCTCTTCGTCCTCATATGTCATCTTTTCCCCCAAGGCATCAATCCCTCATTCCCCTTGGTCGGAGTATTTGACCCCCACACACGCACCATCACAACATTCATAGTTGGTTCACACCCGTCATAGAAGTCCTACCGACTCCATGGATTTTCCCTTCAGAAATAACTATGACTGCCGCCAAGCTGCTGAAGTATACTCCGACCTCGGGCCACTGAATCCCCATCATTCGTTTTCAGTCACCTCTCACCAACATGCCTATGTTAAACCCATCATCTAGGTCCCTGACCCCTCAAGTCGGCGACCCATGGTTCGGTTAAGGCTTCCTTTTTGTCAACCTCGACACCTCTTTTCCAAAAAGGAAGTGGTACCTTGGATTACCCCTCCCCCTGCAAAGGGGTATCCCCGGGTGGCAATGTGGGAGACATCATTGTCCACAGATGTCAAAGATCCTCCTGACATTCGACTATAGAAAAAGCTTTCATGTCACGATGGTATCGTACCTTACAACCATTGCACTTTTATCAGATCCATCGAAGACTCGTGCCTCCATAAGCGTCTCTAACAACAATGCTTAAACGGGAAGGTCCCAACCCATACATATGCGTACATGGCGCAGTGATATGCCATACCAATATTATCATATGGGTACCACGTTCCACCTATCGTCAAAGAAAAAACACCCCTGAGGGCATCAGCAGTCGTCGTCAACAACCACCAACATCACTACCATAGTAGTGTCACAGACAGCAAATGTATTTGTCAATTTTGTTTAACTAGCCATGGAATCACGAGCATGGGACATGCTCGTCTCGTTGAAATTTTGTATATATGTTTTATATTTTTTTTTCTTGCAAGGGGTCCCTTAGGCCATGGTTATCTTGGAAATGGTTCAAGGTGTTTTCAATTCCAAAATTCAACAGGCCTCTCTCTCTTTCTCTCTGCGTACGATACAGAAAAGAAACTATAATGTATTTCGGCTATACAATTCTTCCTAGACCTCACACATTAGGCGGAAACTGTTAACACTGGAAAATTGTACAGTAGAAGACGACATCAATTAATGTCAAGCCTAAGGATTTACAGGGCAGGAACACATTATGGAATCAAGAAGTATTTAAAATCTCTAAGGTTTTGAGAAAATTAGATTTGAACTAGTCATAAATGCTAAATTGTGTGCTTTATCCTTCGAGAAGAGTGCCTTCTGCACGCCTTTTTGCCCGATAAGCGCGCATTCCTAGAAATGGAAAAAAGTCTCTTTCCAGGACCACACGAAGAAAATGATAGTTACTCCTTATGTGAAAGCCACCTAAGGACAACCACCAATGCCTCCTTAGACATTATGTGAGCACAATAAAGAATATTTGAGCACACAATGGAATCATACCTCTCCCTTGGGTCACTATCCATCATGTACCAACAGAGGGAAGGAGGATTTGAAACTCACCTATATAAAGCCACTAAGAGATGAAGAAATGGTGATCACATTGTTATGTTGGCCAAAGTTTCCCAAGCAACACCAGCAGTGTGTGACCCAGATTTGGAGCTAAAGAGGACTCGATAGTTGGCCACCCAACATCCTAGTCCACCACAACAGGGAGAGAGAGGGAGACTACATCAAAGGTAGAGCTTGGAAGGAAACATCCTTGCATCGGGACCTAGAGCCATTGCCTAGGGGCCCTTTGGCAAGTGGGAAAAATTTCTTCTCCATTTCAAACATTTAATAAGAAGAGGCCATTGAGCCATCGTTTGCATTATTATTGTTTTGACTCTCTTTATAGCTTATGTATATTAGTGTTTTAGTTTTAGTTTAACCAGAGCATACTTTAGCATTCTATTTTTCATTAAATGTTATGCTTTTGAGCTCCCCCACTTTCTTTCTGTTACCAATATTTTAAAGTGTAAACCACACTCTTTAAGATGGTGTGATTTCGTACACCTGTGTGACAAATCCCCCGCAAAAATATTGGTGACTCCACTGACGTGTTCCAAGTTTATGTGGTTGTGCCATCTTTTGAGGAGACCCTTTGTCTATGCTGGAGTGGAGCTGACAGTCCTCTGACCCATCTTACAGTCCCAAGACCCACTGAAGTGACAGAGTGAAGAAGACAACTCCTAATATTTTTACTTGCAGTATTTTTGCACGCAGTTTTTCCTCACAGAGGCGCATTGCGCGCGTTCAGGACTAACCTACACGCAGGAAGGTGCACCTGTCAAGGATTTTTGTGCGCAAATTGCAAACTAAGATTTTCTTCCCATATTCTACATTTTTCTACTTATAAGTGTGTTGGGAATCCCCTAATGTATCTGCCAGCACTTGTGTTGATACCCCACTGCTTCTGAGAACTCACTTTTTGTTGCTTTCTGTAGGCATAGAGTTAGTTTTCATTTAAGTTGGTTTTTTGCAAAAAAGTTTTCACATAGTTTAAGTAGGGGGCGAATGAACCATTTCTTTCTAAACAATTTATGGTTTTTTTAAATTCTGGTATGCACACCTAGTTTAACTAGTCTAAGTAAGTGGCCCAAGACCACACATGCATAGGCTAGTGTAGAAATTGTTTAGCTTAAATTCAATTTTTGCATTTAGGAAATTGCGGGACTAGGATTGAATCGTCGATTAGAGCAAGTAATCTCTGCTACCTTTGCACCATTTGGTGACCCTAGGCAAGCATATGAATGCTCTACATTTGCGATTCACCATCTCCCTTTAGTTACTGACATAGATTAACTAGGAAGAAGTGGCCCATTATCCGCAAATATTTTCCATTTGAGCAAGGAACAACGTCACATAGTTTAACTAGGGGAATTTTGTAAAGGATCACCGATATCCATATGTTTAAACTATGAGATTTTTCACCATACGCTCACAAACACTCACCCACTAAGCAAAAAAAGCCACCTAAAACTAGCTTAAAACAACTCACTAAATTCTCCCCACAGGGGCCACAAAAGAATTTATAGATTAAGTTAGGATCAAGGGGGTAGGCATCCAATAAGCCGCCTTGATCACACTTCACATTGAAACATAGAATTTGTGTATTTAGGGAGCTTTAAAATCCACCTATTAGCCCATGGAAAATAAAACCTGAGCGTGGCAGAGACAAGATTCAGAGCGGGTTAGGCTTAGGCGCGGTATCAGTTGGGGCTACCTGACCTGGCTGATACTTGGTACTGTTAGCTGACTACCAAGAAGCCCAAGACTCGAATGCTCACGTGGGACGGTGGTTTTTAGTGGGAAAAAACTATGGCATCCTTTACCTTATAGGTGATGGTGCAAGCAAGCGCCAAACCCTCTACCCTTACCTTGGTCGATTCTCTTCAGCTGACTGGGGGCATCGCCAGCTCTTACTGGACATTGTGCAACACTCACAAGAAATATTCTCAAGGCCCAGTTACTTTTGAGTGTGTGAGGATGTAATAGGTCTTCTAGGATTTTGAGTATCACGTGAAAATAAACAAAACCATTTTTTGCTTGATTGATCACATAGATTAAGTTAAAGGGAAAATTCATTTCATTTTCACTTTGTTTTATGTATGTGGCCATAAATTTTTCATGATCACAGACTCAATCCCCTCAAATTTTTCCAAAACCTAACCTGGTCGACAATCAAATGGTCCCAACGGAACCTCGTCGGTCTAGGCGTCTTTTGGACCTTCCCCCATTACCGGGAGGGGTTCCAGGTCTTTCGCCATTTAGGTTACAAAGACGGAACATTGCCATAGTTTTTGGTTCATCCTTTCTTGGAGAAACCTTAGTTGGGAACCCTATTCGGTCTCCCAACGCCACACTGCACACCACTCCCCCCTCATCCCCTAGGGGGAAGAGGAGTGCATCCCATACGGGAAGCCAACTGAATTCACAATAGGGTATGTCACAGACTAACCCTCGTTCTAACCTGAACTTCATGTCTTCACACGTTTCCATGGCATCAACCTCCCAGTCACCCTTCTTAGCCGCGTTGAATCTACCTAATTTAACCCAGCTAAAAAAATACCCCATCGCACACGACCCTAATTGGCCTCCCATGCCCACGAACCTCCCTTCGGACATACCAAATTTCGAAGGAAAGCAAGCAGAAGACCCAGGTAATCATGTAATGACCTTTCACCTATGGTGCTCATCGAATAGCATCATTGACGATACTATTCGGTTGAGGCTATTTAAATGCACTCTTACGGGAGTAGCCGCGAAATAGTACGTGAAGCAACCGCTTGCTTCACATGGAACCTTTAGCGCCCTCTCTACCGCGTTCCTCACATAGTTTCAGTTTCCCATTCACCACGATTCAGGAATGGAATTACTAACTCATTTCAGACAATCCCCCTCCATCCATATCTCAGAACATCTCCATGAATGGAGGCGGCATTGCAGTTTATGCAAAGCTAAACTTGACGACCCGGTCCTTTTAGATTTATTCTTGAAAACTCTTGACGCTGGAGAATTCAAAGGATGTGGTGCAACCAAACCCCACATCCGAAGAGGACGCAATCAGTAAAGCCCTACAACTTGAACTGATCTATATGCAGTCAGGATACATCTACAATATCCTGCCTAATGCCCCACGCCTGCAATCTTATCAATAATTTCCAGGTGTGTCTAACTCTACAGATGGGGGTCAATTACCCAAGGGTACCTAGATAGCAGAAGTCAAAATCTCAGTTACACACATGATTCTACCTAGAATATGTCTCAACCTGGATTTCAAAGATTCATATGCCACAAAAAAAATTGACTAATAGGGCACAAGCGTATCACCAAGGAGGACCTTATCCTCCGGCTGAGGGGACCCAGTATGCAGGAATAAACACTGACAGAAGATCTCCCCCCCAATGGCCAGGAGCAAACACAGGACGATATTATGCTTATTCCCAAGCACACGACCCACCTATGCAAAACAATGCACAGGTGAACTTTGTGCAGTCGTCCCAAAATCAACCACACCAGTATGATTAGGAGAACTACCCTCCTAATGTGGTTAAGAAAAAGAAAAAAACAAGCCCAAAGGGAACTCTAGACAGGGGGGTAGCAACCAACAGTGCCCACTGCGATCGTAGGCTGGAGGTAACTCCAACCGGAATCAGAACCAGGAGCCAAGCAATGCCCAAAGGCAAGAAAAAATGCTACCTCTGCGAACAAACCATTCTTGTTCAATATGTGGTGAGTACGGGCACTATACTCACCACTGTCCCGAACTCCCTAAGCTTAAAAATCTATAGAGAAACTGAGGACAAGGAGGGTCTTTCCAGCAAATTGCGGTGATGCAAGAACCTTTCCCCCATCAAGGGACGATCAGCACTCAACAGAAAAACCCAGACGATTATGGGAAAAGCAACCATGAAATTTACATGACTGGGGAAGAAATTTTTTTCCAGACTCAGAATCGCAGCTACGACACCCCACCAGACACCAATACATCAGAGGCTAGTACTAGTGCACCGACTGCACCTTTGACCATTCCAAAGATTCCGACGGAACTATTGCAAGCAGATAACTACTCCAAATCGGCCCATAATTATAGCATCGTGGATGATTTAGCTCAATCACCCGCTCCTATGTCCCTATTGGAAGTACTGCAGTCATGCCCCAAGCAACGGAAAGCCCTAATTTCCACATTAGGCACTATCGACCCTGCCGATACGCGTATGATGGATTTTGACTTAGACAAATCCACCCCCAGGCTTCCCTCCATGGTCGCCTTCCAGATATCTGTATCAGTATAGAATATCACTATTCACCAATGTGTATTTGACGAGGGTGCATCTGTTGGAAATACTGAAAGGGGGGGTGAATCAGTATTTCTTTCAATTAGAGCATTAGTTAATATTCAATTATTATCATTGTTTGTACAATGATAGCAGCAAACAAGAGGAACACAAATGCACACAATTTTTAAGGTGGAAACCCACTCCGGGACAAAAACCACCTAATGCTTTTCTAATAATTCTTTAATATTCAACTCCAATTGAAAATAAAGCTCCAACTTCCTAGACCTCCCAACACTTCCTCTTCAACCCTTGGCAGATAGATACTAGTACAATTTGTACAATAATGTATTTACAATGACTAAGTACAATGATACCTTTACAATGATTGTATGCAGTGATGCCCACTTGAAGACTTCATATGATGAACTTCTTGCTGCTGTTATGCACCTTAGTTGCTGTTCTTGTCATGCTACCCTCTGTTGCACCTTGCTTTGCTTTGCTGCCGTAGAAAGTCTGGTCCTTTGCAACGCTTGACAACACATGATCTAGCTTTTTCTTGCCTTCTAGGAGCTCAATATTGAATCTGGTGTATCTATGTTATTTCATATCCTCAATATATTATTTTTGGTCCTGTAGTAGTCCTATGAGTCTTCTTTCCAATGCCACAAGTCTAACCCAATTTGGATTCTTCAAGAAAGAGTTATGCCCAATCTCCCACAATGCCCTAATTATGGACTGTTTCAGCAGAGCACACTTGTACGGAGTTCCACGTGTCACTTTTTCTTCATTTGGCTCTGAAATTGATAGAGCGAAAATTAAATGCTATGCATTATCTGCCAATTTTTACGAAATTCCAATCCGATACTCAGAGAGAGAGTTATGACGATTTTACCAAGGTCACTTCTTTGAGATGAATTCCAGGAGCCTGCAAAAACCCTGACTTCCACAGATCATATCTCCAAAAATGTTGCGCACCTTGATCTGAAATTTTTGTTGGAGCTTCATCAGGATTTCTGCTTTGCCTCATAAAACTTTCATCTTCTGAACCTTCGTAGAAAAAAATTTAGAGCGAAAATTCCACGATGACATGTTTCAGATGGCCAAATCACTTGCATAAGGAGGAAATGAAGATCACAATTTATATGAATGCTTAAGTTGAGAGGGGCTTCAACAAGTGAACGTGGGAGGGATTTTAGAAGCTTAAAAAATATTAATTATGACTTTTCAATGACCCATGCCCCAACCCCATGGGGTTTTAGCCCACTAACTGGGGGTACAAACTTCAAACATGAATATCTCTCAAACCGTGAAGAATTACATGGTGTGCCATATATCAATGAAAACATCTCAACAAGTAGAAACCATCAAAATAATTATTAACCTAGAATATATTCATTTGGTAGGTCAAAATTCTCATGCAATATTGGGTTAGCCCCTGGTGCTGCTTGGGTTGACATCAATGACAACCGCTGATCAACAATCTCCCCCTTTGGCATTGATGGCAACACAAGTACTCCCCCTGCGATCATGACACCTCTTCCTACTACATTCTCTCCCCCTTTGACATCAATGGCAAAGGGTAACTCCCCCTGAAACACAACCATCTTGCGGACCTGTACAAACTTCCACTCGCACTGATACACAACCGTCCTGTAGACCTGTACACACTTCCACTCCCCCTGACACACAACCGTCCTGCAGACTTATAATCTACTTCCACTCCCCCTTTATATTTTGAAAAAGGAAAATCTAATGAGAACTTGGGAGAATCCCAAGCTTCTGGCGAAGATATTCCAATGCTGGCGAATATTTAATATGTGATTCTTTTGGTGCTGCTTGGAATCTTACTACTTGTCCAACTGCTTGCATAACATCTGGTCGGGAGGCTGTTACATATAGAAGACTACTAATCATAGATCTGTACAACCTTTGATCCACATCCTTAGATGAGTTGTCTATGCTCAATTTGCAACCTATTACCATTGGAGTAAGGATGGGTTTGCAATCTTCCATTTTAAATTTCTTGAGCATTTCCTTGATGTACATGGCTTGACATATAAATATTCCTTTCTCTTGCTGAGATATTTGAAGCCCTAAGAAGTATGTCAGCTCACCAAGTAAAGACATCTCGAAATCACTTTGCACCTTTGTAGCAAACTTCTTACTTAGTCGATCATCATTGCTACCAATTATTTATCATCCTCTTTAGCTATTAGACATGCTTTGGTTGCTTCATCTAGAATATATATTTCATTTGGAGCTCGACTTGTTGTAGCCACAATTTCACCATACATGCCTTTCCTGATTTCACATTTCATGGAGTTGAATAGTATTGTGTGTCCTTGATCACACATTTGTCCAACACTGAGCAGATTGTGATTCATGTTTTCAACCAATAGAACATTATTGGCTAGAGAATCTTTGCTTCCAAGAGTGATAGTACCTAATCCTATAACATTTGAAGATCCATCATTTCCAAAGGACACGGTTCCATCCTTCTTCTCTTTCAGAGATACAAATTTATTTCTATCTCCAGTCATATGCGTTGAGCAACCACTATCAACATACCACACATCTTTGTTCTTTTGAGCCTTGAGAGCGAGGGCACCATTATCATTCTTCTTCTTCTTCCATGTCCGTTCATTCTGTGGCTTCGAAGATTCTTCTAGAGGATTTTCAAGTCTGCAGTCTTTGGCTATGTGTCCAAAGTTTCGACATTTGTAACATTCAATATTATTTCTTAAATCTTCAATTCTATTGATGTTTCGTTGAGCCCTGGGAGGTTCATATTTGACAGATCTCCTGGAATTGTATTCGTTCCTAGGGTACGTGCGACATTCTATAGCTTTACGACCAAATTTTCCACATCAATAACAGTAGCCATAAAAAATATGTTGGTACTTGGATGTAAATTTTCGTCGAGGAATTGTCTTCCAAGGCTGTTCTTGCGAATCTTGTCCAATGAAGTCTACATGCATGTCAGATCTCATAGGTTCATTGTATTTTGTTGTAGAAGGTCATGTTTCAACACTGTTACCGATGAAATAGGTAACCTGACCTCAAAATGGGAACTCTAGCCCAAAAGGACTCAAAAAACATGAAAAAACACCCCAAAAACAAAAAAAGTGTATTCCAAAACGCACTTGGTTTTTTTTTAAAGTCAAATTTCAACATTTTATAAAATTATGCTAAAAACAAAATTGTTTCTTGAAAAAAGGATTGAAAAAACACCCTTAAAACAAAACCAGTTGATGTTGGAATAACGAAAAAAAAAATTGTCATATTTTTGACATTTTTAAAAATAGAAATAACATTTTTTAATTTTTAAAATTCAAACACTAAAAAAAACCTAAAATTTAAGAAAATAAATAAATTTAAAAAATAAAAACATTTTAAAGCTTAAAATTTAAAAATATATAAGAATAAAAAAATAAAAATAAAAACTAAATAAAAATTTTAATTCAAATATTAAAAAAAAAAAAAAAAACCTAAAATTTAAGAAAAGAAAAAATTAAAGATTAAAATTTCAAAATATATAGAAATCAAAAAATAAAAATATTAAATTAAAAAGAAAAACAAGTTTAAAAAAGAAAGAAATTATAAAATATAAATATAGAAATTAAATTTAAAAAAGAAAAAGAAAATGTTTATTAAAAAAAAAAAAATTTAAAGAAATATATTAAATTTTAATAAATTTAAAACTTTAAAATAAAAAATAAAATTTAAAAAATAAAAATAAAACATTATTGAAATTAAAAGTAAAAAAATGAAAAAGTAATTAAAATGAAAAATGAAAAATAAAATACAATAAAAATATTAAATTTAAAAAATATATATATTAAAAAACAAATAGATTTTAAAAAATAAATTAAATTTAAATTATAAAAAATAAAATATATATAAATAAATGAATAAAAAATAAATTTAAAATATAAAGGGAAAAAAAAAAAAAAACATTGTTAAAATAAAAAGTTAAAAAACTTTAAAAACCAATTAAAATTGAAAAATTGAAAAAAAAAATTAAATAAAATATATTAATAAAAAATAAAATAAAAAACAAATTAATTTGAAAATATTAAGTTTAATTAAAATATATATATATATATATATAATTTTAAATACACAATTTTAATTGAAACAAAAAATATATAAAAATTTTATGTAATTAAAAAAATAATAATAATAAAATAAAAAAATTTAAAAAAATATTAAATTCAAATAAATTAAAAAAAAATACAAAATTTACTGAATTTTAAAAAATTAAATGAAAAAACTAAACATAAAATTTAATAATTAAAAAACATAATGAAAAAAAAAATCAATTAAATTAAAAAAAAAAAATACAAAATTTAATAAAAATTATTAACAAAATTTAGGAAAAAAAATTAAAAACAAAAAAATGAATAAAATTTAAAAAAAAAACAAAAAAAATTAAAACAAATTAAATTTCAAATATTAAAATTAAAAAAAAAATTAAATTAAATTAAATTAAATTAAATTTTTTGAATTAAAAAAATAAATAAATAAATCTATGAAATTAAAAAAATAAATATTTAATTTTTTAAAAATAAAAAAAAAAATAAAAAAGAATTTTTTGATCGTGGTGGCGCCACCAATCGACCTCCCACCTAGGTCGCGGCGGAGGCCGGCCGCTGGGTGGGAGGCCGATTCCGAGAATCGGCCTCCCGCGGCTGGAGGCCGATTTCGGAAATCGCCCTCCCGCGGCGAGAGGTCGATTCCGGGAATCGGCCTCCTGCGGCGGGTGGGCGATTCTCGAAATCAGCCTCCCATCGCGGGAGGGAGATTCCCGGAATCGGCCTCCCGCGGTGAGAGGGCGATTCCCGGAATCAACTCCCACGGCGGGAGGGCGATTCCAGGAATCGGGCTCCCGACGCGGGAGGGAAATTCCCAAAATCGGCATCAGGGCGATTCACAGAATCGGACTCCCGTCGCGGAAGGGCGATTCTCGGAACCGGCCTCCCGCGGCGGGAGGGCGATTCCCGGAATCGACCTCTCGCCGCAGGAGGGTGATTCCCGCAATCAGCCTCCCGTGGCGAGAGGGCGATTCCCGAAATCGGCCTCTTGCCCAGCTAGCGGCGGAGGCCGGCCTCCGCTGCGACTTAGGCGGGAGGCCGATTAGCGGCGTCACCACGATCAAAAAATTCTTCTTTTTTTTTTAATTCAAAAAATTTAAAATTATTTTTTTTAATTCAAATTTTTTATTTTAAATTTAATTTGTTTTAATTTTTTTTGGTTTTTTTTTAATTTTGTTTTTAAATTTAATATTTTAGATTAATTATTTTTTAAAATTTAAAATTTATTTATTAAATTTATTAAATTTTAATTTAATTTAATTTTTTTTAATCTTTTAGTTTATTTAGTTTTTCATTTTTAAAATTTATAAATTGTTTCATTAAAAAAAAAACAATAAATTTATGGATATTTGTTTTTTAATTATTTGCATGTGGTTTTTCTCATTTTTTTTTTGTTTTTTAATGATAGTTTTTTTTATTTTAATTTTCTTTTTCATTTTTCATTTTTGTTTTTTTTTTAATTTTTTTCTTTTGTTAATTTTAAAATTTGTATTTTTGTTTTCTTATTATTATTATTATTTTAATTTAAATTTTTAAATTTAATTTTTTCTTTTTTGTATTTTATTTTTTTTATCTAAATTTTAATTTTGGAATTTAAATTATTTTTAAATTTTCTATTTTAAATTTTTTTTTTTAATTATATGGTTTTTTTAATAACTTAGAAAAAATGTTTTTGATTTTTTTTTTTGGGTTAATTTTTTTTTTTTTCTTTAAATTGTGTGTTTTTTTTTCAAATTTTGTCATTTCTTTTGATATAATTTTCTAATATTTTTTTTTTTTTTTTTAATTTATTTTTGTTTAAATTTTTTTTTTACGAGTTAATTTTTTTTTTTTACATTTTTATTGGTTTTTTTTATTGTTTTTATATATATATATTTTTATCTAAGTTTTGTGTTTTATTACCAACATGAAAATCACCACTCTAAAAAAAAAAGGTTGATACTGCATCAATACGTTTCAAAATTAGCATGAAAATCACCGCTCTAAAAAAAAAGTTGATGCTGCATCAATACGTTTCAAAATTAGCATGAAAATCACTAACATTTTAAAACGAATATTCATACTTCATAAATAAAAATATTAGAGTGTCAAAAATGTGCTAAAAAAAAAAAGGTGATTCTGCATCACCACTTTTCAAAATCGGGTGCTTTTTATGCTACCAAAAAAAAATAGGTAACAATGCGGTTACCTATTTCAACGGTAACAGTGTTTTTCTTCTTCTTTGTAACCGATGCTAGTTTTGTCGTTGTAAGATCGTTGATTGTTGATGAGTTCTTCAAATGCCCTTCAGCTGTTGGCATAGTTTTGGATAGTTTTTCCTTTCTTCACTTCCTCACGCAGTGAGACTACTTCGGCTTCTAATTCTTTCCTTTCTTGGTTTCTTTCTTCCAACTTCTTTTGAAGTGACTCTTCAATGCATTTGTGTTCTTCAACTTCAATTTTGAGACCTTGAACTTATTCTTCAAGAGTATTGGAACAGATCTTCTCCGCCTTGAGATCTTTTATAAGCTTGATTGCTTCCTCATAAAATTCGTCTATGGTCCATCCTTCTTCTTCGTTGTTTGATACCTCTTTCTTATTTTTCTTGGGTTTATTGTGCTTGGCCACAAACAATACTCTGTCATTGGCTTCTTCTTCACTATCATTGTCTTCATCGGATGATGAGCTATCTTCTTTAGAGAGAAAGTTCCTTTTGGATCCTTGCTTGTTGAATTTCTTAAAGCCTTTCTTTCTTTTTGAGTTGCCATTACTTTTGTTTGGACATTTTGCTACAAAATGCCCAACCTCATTACAGCTGAAACATATCAATGGAAGTTTACCTTTGAATTGTCCCTTACCAATTTTTAGTTTTCTCGTGAAGTAAGCATATTCTTCATTCTGAAAGACCTTCTTCATCATCTCCCTTTTCTTCACACTTGCAGGTGCATGTCTTTTCAATTGAAGGTTGTTTATCCTTATTGGTTTTCTTAGATGCAACGAATGCAGTTTCTAGATACGAAGTACCCTCTTCTTCATCAAGTATCATTTCATATGCTATGATAATTCCATGTAATTCCTCTTTGCTTAGTTTGTCCATATTTTCACTATATTCTAAGACCGATACCTTTGGGTTGAATCTTCCTGGTAACGTTCTAAGAATCTTTTGTATAATAGTCTTCTCATCAACTAGCTCTCCCAATCCTTCCAGAGTATTGGTTATTTCATCAACGTATTGGAAGTATGTAGCAATGCTGCAATCTTCTTTCATTCCGAGTTGCTCAAATTTTGCTCTATAGATTTGAAGCTTTGCTTCTTTGACATTTGAGTCACCTGCATATATATTCTCAAGCTTGTCCCATACATTTTTGGCGGTTTTACAACCCAACACCTTATGATAAGCAGATTCAATAAGTCCACTGATAATAATATTCTTTGCTTTTGCATCATTTACCAAATTCTTCTTACCTTGCTCATCCGCGGTTGATGTAAATCCATTTTGAACAGTGTCCCATACTTCGTAACCTTGCGCCAAGAGATAGACCTCCATTCTTCCTTTCCAAAGTGCATAATTATTTTCCTTGAATAGAGGTACACCATTCTTGGTATGCTTCATGACCTCCTTCTAGATATTAAACTACTATTGAAGGAACCAAGCTCTGATCCCAATTGTTGGAAATACTGGGTGGGGTGAATTAGTATTTCTTTCAATTAGAGCATTAGTTAATCTTCAATTATTATCATTGTTTGTACAATGATAGCAGCAAACAAGAGGAACACAAATGCACACAATTTTTGTGGAAACCCACTCTGGGAAAAAAACCACCTAATGTTTTTCTAATAATTCTTTAATACTCAACTCCAATTGAAAATAAAGCTCCAACTTCCTAGAATCTAGAAAATCATTCTTCTCCAGCTCCCACTAGATGGACGCTCCAATTCCCGAGATTCTTCAATAGTCAACTGAACGGATGCCCCAACACCCAACGAGCTACAACTCACCCTAGCACCACCCTACCACCCTATAGAAGAATAAAAGAAGAATGGACTCTCGTACCAGGGAAAATGGTCCACTTTACAATGATATAGGATGATGTAGAAGAAGAAGATATACTAGACCACAACCCCAACTTTGACACAACCACCTAATGATGATCCTAGACCTCCCAACACTGCCTCTTCAGCCCTTGGCAGATAGATACTAGTACAATTTGTACAATAATGTATTTACAATGACTAAGTACAATGATACCTTTACAATGATTGTATGTAATGCTGCCCACTTGAAGACTTCATATGATGAACTTCTTGCTGCTATTATGCATCTTGGTTGTTGCTCTTATCATGCTACCCTCTCCTGCACCTTGCTTTGCTTTGCTACCGTAGAAAGTCTGGTCCTTTGCAACCCTTGACAACACATGATCTAGCTTTTTCTTGCCTTCTAGGAGCTCGATATTGAATCTGGCGTATATGTGTTATTTCAGATCCTAAATATCTAATTTTCAGTCCTATAGTATTCTTCTAAGCCTTATTTCCAATGCCGCAGGTCTGACCCAATTTGGATTCTTCAAGAAAGAGTTATGCCCAATCTCTCACAATGCCCTAATTATGGACTATTTCAGTAGAGCTCACTTGTACGACATGCCACGTGTCACTGTTTCTTCATTTGGCTCTAAAATTGATAGAGAAAAAATTACAGACTGTGCACTATCTTCCAATTTTTACGGAATTCCAATCCGATACTCAGAGAGAGAGTTATGACGATTTTACCAAGGTCACTTCTTTGAGATGAATTTCAGGAGCCTACAAAAACCCTGACTTCCACAGATCATATCTCCAAATATATTGTGCACCTTCATCTGAAATTTTTATTGCAGCTGCCTCAGGATTTCAACTTCTCCTCATAAAAATTTCAGCTTCTGAACCTTCGTAGAAAAAACGTTAGAGCGAAAATTCCACGATGACCTATTTCAGATGGCCAAATCACTTGCATAAGGAGGAAATGAAGATCACAATTTATATGAATGCTTAATTTGAGAGGGGCTTCAACAAGTGAACGTGGGAGGATTTTAGGAGCTTAAAAAATATTAATTGTGACTTTTCAATGACCCATGCCCCAACCCCATGGGGTTTTAGCCCACTAACACAAGGTACAAACTTCAAACATGAATATCTCTCAAACCTTGAAGAATTACATGTGGTGCCATATATCAACGGAAACATATCGACAACTAGAAACCATAAAAAGCATTATTGACCCAGAATATATTAATTTGGTAGGTCAAAATTCCCATTCAATATTGGGTTATCCCCTGGTGCTGCTTGGGTTGACATCAATGACAACCACTGATCACAGCATTGACATGCATCATGTCAAATAATGTGTGGCAGAAGTTAGGATCCCTTGAACTCAAAACTTCTGTCATCACGCTCAGAGCGTATGAAGGTCGCCCCTCGACTCCTGTCGGCCTCTACCAAAATTGTAATGTTCCAAATTTTTCAATAAAGTATTTGGAACATTAATTT
Organism: Pinus albicaulis; assembly: GCA_034641835.2. Lineage (NCBI taxonomy): Eukaryota > Viridiplantae > Streptophyta > Pinopsida > Pinales > Pinaceae > Pinus > Pinus albicaulis. Next base: position 87,762,902 of record CM076577.1, read on the forward strand.
TGCTTTTATTTTAATAAAAGGAATAAAATGGGTGAGGGAGCCCATATAGCAACATAATAAACACTCCTAAGGTGCAAAAGTCACTTAAGTGGCTTTTTTTAGCAGCCCCAAGTGTGAAAAGGGCCAAAAGCAAGTGAGCTAGACCATGGTTGACCAAAGTCAGCAACGTACCCAAGAGGGGAAGCTTGCACAAGAAGATTGCATAGTTGGATGGAGGGAAATTTGAAATGGGAGAAACCCTAATGTGAGTGGGGTCCATGCATGCCTTTCATAAAAGATGAAGGAGAGCCATTGTTGGGGTTTCATCTTTGGAGAAAGGATTTCGAAGTTGAAGCTCTCTTCAATGGAGGAAGATTGTACTGCTTAGCACAAGAGGGATTCCTATTTAGGAATTCCCTTCTCTTCCATGGGAGGCCATGGAGAGATTGTTCTTCATCTTCCTCACATCAGGGCTTGAGGCCAAAGTAGTCATTTGCAGCTACTACGTTATTCTTGCAGCAAAGAACACTGGAGTTGCTGGTGTTGCAGTGAGGGACCTTCATCATCCCATTTCCGGAGCTTGTTTTGTAGAGGAGGATCCACCTCTTTCTCTAGGAGATCAAAAAAGGAAACCCCAGACCTGATATTGCATATTTTGGCATTGGGCCATATGTTTCTTCTCATGCCCAGCGCAGTCTCCTTCCCTTATAGCATTATTCTCAAAGGTAGCTTGCACAAAGGGTTCATTTTGTGCACTAGAGAGTGCAATATTCAGTAAGGGGATCAGCCCCTTCATTTGGAGATCATTGGAGGAGGTATCATTGTTTATTGCAGCATCTACTTCCTTCTCCTATGTTGTATTATATTAGAGTTGCAGCAGCTACACTGCAACTCCGGCATTTTCCTCTTTTATGTATTTTAGCCAATCCCTTGGAGGATTGTTGTAGTAATGTTTTCTGGGGTTGAGATATTGCTCCCCCATCTTTATTTGAGCACATATTGTTATATCATCTCATATATATTAGTCTGTAGTCATTTTCCCTCATAGACTGCGCAGTGAAAGAGTTGTTGGGTTATGTAGCTGTGTATTATCTTGTTTTATGTACATTTCCTTTTGAGGTTGATTTAGGCTCACCTTGAGAGGAATTTTCTTCAAGGGATTTGTATTATATTTGCTGCTACAAATTATGTATCATATTTTCACTCTTCTACATTACATGAGGCATTATTTCACTGCTATTACATATTGAAGTTTCAATACTACTGAAGCTTCTCTCATTATGCATTATTTCGGTACACTTGTTAGTGGGAGATTTGAATAACCCACTTAGGGTTATTTCTTTGAGCTTATATTCTGCAGGGAGTTTGTATCAGATATATTCTAAGGCATTCCAGCACTGGATTGCCTTATTTTCACATGGGCTTCCTTATACAGCATCCTCATGGACCCTGTTGCAGAAATTCCTTGAAGGGAAATATTAGCTTTCGACAAGTTCTATTGGCAGAGACTACTAGTGGGCCAGGTAGCCTTTGGATCTCATCCTTCCTTGTGAAGGTGATATGTCCAGTAAATTCCCCTACAGTCAATCTCTGAAATAGTTCAGTGTTGATTGTTAATACTCCTGGAGTTGGAATCTTGGAATATCTTAAGATATTCTCGATGGAGCAGCAAGTTCCAGATTTGGAACATTACAGTGGTATCAGAGCTTCGAACTTGGCTCAGCCTATGAAGTTCAAATTTCATAGAATAATAGGCCAAGATGATGCAGAGGATGAGATTGATCTCATCAATTTTGGGTCCAGCAAGAACCTCTCCAAGGAGGTTAAGGAAATATAATAAGGAGAAGAGGAAGGACCATGCACTTCCTATTCTCACAGAGAAATAGAACAGAAGCATGGAGAGGCACATACCAGCGTTGTCCTTATCATGAAGGAGCAGCCTTCATCTCCAGCAGTTGAGGAAGCCACCATATTTGGGGAGGAGACTCTTGCATTCACACAAGACCCTTCCAAACTTTACCAAGGTATGCATGAGTTTTCATTTCCTCTTTGTTCAAGACATGCCATGAAGGGTTGCATACCATGGTAAGTTGTTTGTCTAGAGCAGGAGACTTTCACTGCGCTATGTCATTTTGAGGAAAGAAACCCTCATCATCCTCATGCACTATTGATGAGCCATGCATCACATGTGAGGGTGGGGGTCTAGAAATTTTGTCATGAAGGAGATTGCATCTCAATGTCCCATGAAATGAAAAAAGAGAAATCTATTTTGGGACAATGGTAGCTCTTGTGAAAGAGGTACCAAGTGGCGGGATACTTACACCAAAGAGCGGAGCCTTATGGATGAAGTGTGCCCAGCGGAAATGTGGAGGATCCATAACCCACAGGTCCCAGGATCAATTCACAATTATTGCTCTTGATGAAAAAAAAGGAGAGCATGGGTGCATCATGATGGGATGGCATTTCTCTTACCACTCATTATGTTCCCATTTCAGATTGGGTATGGTGGAAGTATGGAGGAGCAGCGAACATTCTTGTTGCTCAAATTTTGTTTGGATGTTGCGAGAGCAAGAGGAGGCACTAGCATAGTGCAAGAGGATTGCTCTATGATCTTGGATGCCCAAGCAGCACCTTCTTCATGAGAGGAGCTCTACATTTGCAGTAACATGATGGGAGGAGTCTTTGGCAAGATTCATATCAAAGAGGGGAGCTTTGAGATGACAGTGACCCTACTCCAAAGGCCAGCAACACTGTCACTTGAGAGCTTGAGTTACTTGTTGGAGTGTCTTTCAAGCCACTTCACAAGTGATGTAATTTGGAGGCATGTAGGTGATGAGCATGAAGGAGTAATGGAGGAGAGCACTCCTTACTACATTTTGACTTTCTTGGCTTGATTGCACAAGCACAAGCAGAGGGATCTACATGCAGTATTTATGGGTTCTTCTTTCATGCGTTTTCATGCATATTCTTCATTGATGGAGTCCACTTGGGAGGGAATCCTAATGGTTTCATATCAGCATATGGACAGATGTATAGCCCAAAAGATGATGAGATGGTTGGCACAACCACTTCCCTACTATGTTGCAGTAAGGGGGACTTTTCACTTGATCCATTTCAGCTCAGAGGCCAAAGTACATGATGAGGGAGGTAGCTATTTGTGACATTCTTTGCACTCTCTTATCTTTATGATCAGCATATCATATCAAGAGGGATACTTCCTTCTTGAACATTGTGTTTTTTTGTAATTATGGTTCATTGCAGTAGAATGATGGCTATTTCAAGCAGTGGGTTGTGGGGGAAAGCCACATCGATTTTGGTGTGCACCTTTGGCACCAAAATGTGTTTCCATGATCACACTTTGCAGGATGGATGTGGCAGCAAACAAGTGGCTGCAAAGACACTTGTTGCATCATATATTGAGGCAGGAAAATGATGCCCTGCACTGGTTCCATGCATGGGACTATATTTCACCTCCTTGCTCTCATAAGTTTATGCTTCCATATGTTGCTGGTGGAACGTTGTTCAGAGGAAGCACTGTTTTGAAGGAGCGAAATAAATTGAAGATGCCCATTGGGAGTGTGATCCTCCCTACTTTTCATGTTGTATGTTTCAGGAGAAGCGATGGGCAGCCCATGATTTCCAAACTTCATCTCTTTCCTTCTTGTGGGAGGAGCTATTTGGAGAGTTTGAATTTTTGGAGGAGGCACTTCATGGTTTTTATGTTTGATGGGGTGGCTTGGGTCTCTTTTGAAGACCATTTCATTTCAGCCATATATCAGCAGCAGCCCCATATGTATCATGAGGAGGGAGAGACTCATTGGGTGGATGTGCCCTTTAGGAGAGAAGACCTCCATTCTTTTTGCAGCACATGCTCCAAGGGGAGAATGGAAGATGATATGGTCACCATGTTCAGCCATGTGTTTTTCCATGAGGTGAACCATATGGTTGTTTGGATGCCATATGTTGATGAAATCCAACTCATCACATATGAGATGATTTGGGCTAGCTTGATTTGCAGCGTTGGAGGAGAGGTCCTTGGGGATCTAGACTTCATCTTGCCTCTTGAAGGCAACACTATTGCAGCCCAAGTTCAGCTTTCAATCCACATTCATCATAAGTGGAGATGAGGACAACGTGGGGTAGGCTATGAAGCTTACCAAGTTCAGAAATTCAGCCCACCTATTTCTCATGAGCACAAGGTGGAGGAGTACTTTCAGGAGTTGCCAAGTTGGAGGGTGACTCATTTTTCTTGGTTGATTGCTTGGGGATGGAGGATCTACATGAGGATATTTCAGACTCCATGCCTTGAGTGGAGGAATTTTTGTAGTTCATCCTTGCTCTTGCTTGAGGACAAGCAAGTTTTGGGAGGGGGGGACTGTAATGTTCCAAATTTTTCAATAAAGTATTTGGAACATTAATTTTGCTTTTATTTTAATAAAAGGAATAAAATTGGTGAGGAAGCCCCTCTAGCAACTTAATAAACACTCCTAAGGTGCAAAAATTCACTTAAGTGGCTTTTGTTAGCAGCCCCAAGTGTGAAAAGGGCCAAAATCAAGTGAGCTAGACCATGGTTGACCAAAGTCAACAACGTACCCAAGAGGGGAATCTTGCACAAGAAGATTGCATAGTTGGATGGAGGGAAATTTGAAATGGGAGAAACCCTAATGTGAGTGGGGTCCATGCATGCCTTGCATAAAAGATGAAGGAGAGCCATTTTTGGGGTTTCATCTTTGGAGAAAGGATTTCGAAGTTGAAGCTCTCTTCAACGGAGGAAGCTTGTGCTGCTTAGCACAAGAGGGATTCCTATTTAGGAATGCCCTTCTCTTCCATGGGAGGCCATGGAGAGATTGTTCTTCATCTTCCTCACATCATGGCTTGAGGCCAAAGCAGTCATTTGCAGCTACTGCATTATTCTTGCAGCAAGAGAACGCTGGAGTTGTTGGTGTTGCAGTGAGGGACCTTCATCATCCCATTTCCGGAGCTTGTTTTGTAGAGGAGGAGCCATCTCTTTCTCTAGGAGATCAGCAAAAGGAAACCCCAGAGCTGATATTGCATATTTTGTCATTGGGCCATATATTTCTTCTCATGCCCAGCACAGTCTCCTTCCCTTACAATGTTATTCTTAGAGGTGGCTTGCACAAAGGGTTCATTTTGTGCACTAGAGAGTGAAATCTTCAGTAAGGGGATCAGCCCCTTCACTTGGAGATCATTGGAGGAGGTATCATTGTTTATTGCAGCATCTACTTCCTTCTCCTATTTTGTATTATATTTGAGTTGCAGCAACTACACTGCAACTCCGGCATTTTCCTCTTTTATGTATTTTAGCCAAACCCTTGGAGGATTGTTGTAATAATGTTTTCTAGGGTTGAGATCTTGCTACCCCATATTTATTTGAGCACATATTGTTATATCATCTCATATATATCAGTCTGCAGTCATTTTACCTCATAGACTGTGCAGTGACAGAGTTGTTGGGTTATGTAGCTGTGTATTATCTTGTTTTATGTACATTTCCTTTTGAGGCTGATTTAGGCTCACCTTGAGAGGCATTTTCCTCAAGGGATTTGTATTATATTTGCTGCTACAAATTATGTACCATATTTTCACTCTTCTACATTAAATGAGGCATTATTTCATTGTTGTTACATATTGAAGTTTCAATACTGCTGAAGATTCTTTGATTATGCATTATTTTGGTACACTTGTTGGTGGGAGATTTGAATAACCCCCTTAGGGTTATTTCTTTGAGCTTATATTCTGCAGACAATTTGTATCAGATATATTCTAAGGCATCCCAGCACTGTATTTCCTTATTTTCACATGGGCTTCCTTATATAGCATCCTCATGGACCCTGTTGCAGAAATTCCTTGAAGGGAAATATTAGCTTTCGACAACTCTTATTGGCAGAGTCTGCTAGTGGGCCAGGTAGCCTCTGGATCTCATCCTTCCTTGTGAAGGTGATATGCCCAATAATTTCCCCTATATTAAATCTCTGAAATAGTTCATTGTTGATTGTTAATACTCCTGGAGTTGGAATCTTGGAATATCTTAAGATATTCTCAATGGAGTAGCAAGTTCCAGATTTGGAACATTACAAAAATGTATCGGTCTGCTTAGCCGGCAAGACGGTCCACATAGACATTGAAGTCTTGGACACTCACTTGGATTACAACATACTCCTTAGGCTGAGTTACATGTACGCCATGTCTACCATAGCATCCTCTGTCTTCTACATCATGATGTTCTCCCAAGAGGATCGAATCATTACAGTAGATCAGCTGATGCACAGTGAAAAGTGTCCCCTAACCAATACATATGTAATTCTACCCTATGTAGATAAGCCGCAGATGGTCTTTCACGGTATCAATAATACGGCCCTGACCAATTCAAACCATCATCTGTCCTAGGGTCATTCCTATAATATCCTCCCATTATCCCTGAGGTATTGGTCGATGCCACAAGGGCCCCGGTGTGCATGATGTCCACATCAAGCACCGAGGTTAGTCAAGACATGGACTCAAGTAGTAACGACACCGAGGCATCGGCCATGGTAGCCTCTCTTGCTTATGCCGCCTCCTAGACCCCTTTCCTCTACCCTCCAGCTAGCTTCATCTCCCAGTAATATTTCGCAACGCTAGTATTGCCCAACATATCGTTGGCATTCCTAGTTTGGTACCTCATTCTCCCCACAGGAATAGGCGCCACCCACATTACTTCCACAGGGTTAAAGCCCCTCAGTCTAGAGGAGCCCCCACCCACCCAAGAAACGGTCGAAACCGCCCCTGCAAGGGAATTTCCCATTATGAAACTGGTTATCACGGCCAAAAAAACCACAAAAAGAGGAAAGAAAATGGTGACCCCCACCATGCAGAGGGATTCACCATTCTGTACTATATGTGATGTCATAGGCCACCCTACCCACATATGTTTGGAGTTGGACAAGTTAAAACCACTCCTTGGCTCCGAAGCAGACATCTCGACGCCGTGTTCCTGAAAAAAGGAATCTGCCTCAAAAAATATAGGCAAACCGCTACGTACCAATCATGCATGCACCCTTTGTGGGCACTACACCTATTGTTGCCTAGATATACCACGATATAGGGATGCCTTACACGCGATCGAGTGATCCTATCAAGAGGATCCCCCCCTCCAGTCTATCAACGACGAGCCTCGTATCATCCTATACCTACAGGAAAAGCAACAATCACCTGAAAGGCCCCCCGCCATACCAACCCCCCTTGTCGAAAGGTGCGTACTTTGCAATGAGCTTGATCATTTCATCATTGATTGCCCAGCCTTGGAAATGTTCCAACGATGGTACCCAGTCCATATAGTATACCGTGCTAACATGGACATCCAATATTCATGTCAGATATGCGGTGACAACCACCCTGTACGTCATTGTCACTACGTGCCAAGATTCTGCACAGCTTTAGCCTGTATGCGATCGACCATCGTCTGCATCTCCAAATAATATGGTACGAACTGGGAATCCATGGATAGTTTGACAACCCAAGAGGATGTGACAAATCCACCCCATCGTGGCCATCTGGAAGACGACCAATTAGGGAAATCCGTACCCTGCCAAACGCCGACGACGCGACACACCACATATGGTTCATGACATCGTGCATCGGAACCACGACTCAAGCTATCTTCTCATCTACCATAGGTGTCGAGACAGCTGCAGCTACAAGAGTAGTTGTTCCTACAATAGTACAGACCCAACCTATCTGCACTCTGTCGACCACGTCTGGTTCCACCACTTACACGATGGAATATTTGTCGTGCTTTTCAACTAGCTCCACATGGATCACCCCCATTCATTATAAACCTACAAAGGAACAATCCCCCTTCGAGACCTTTTTTCATTCGGATGAGGATATCCCAAAAACCATGGCGGAGCCTGACTACCCATGGGATGCAATGCATCACCGCTTGTTGTTTCTCCCCAAGAAAATGGTCAGTCCTGACAAGACAACTGAACCAGGGATATATGCAATCAAATCGAAAGACTTCCTACCATCAGGAAAGGTGGACTGGTTCAGAAACCCCATCCCAGCACTGGATACGTTTGAGGAGGGAAATATGTCTAATATTTCACCCACGGTCAAGGTGAACGTATCTCAAAATCAGACAAAGGTCAAAGAAATCTCGCTGGGGGCAGCATGTTCCCCAGAAGAGGTAACCTCTTATACCAAACTATTACAAGAGCATAGAGCTATCTTTGCGTGGGACTACTCAGAAATGCCTGGGCTTAGTCCTACTATCATAGAGCACCATGTTTACACTTGGCCAGACATAACCCCAATCCGCCAAAAACAACGTAAACTGCACCCATCCAAGGCAGAAGCAATAAAATGAGAATTCGACAAGCTTCACAAAGCCGGGTTTATCCACCCCATCGCTTATACGTCTTGGGTTTCTAACCATGTTCCCGTCATGAAAAAACAGGGCACAATACGCGTTTGCACTAACTTTCGGGATTTGAACAAAGCTTGTCCTAAAGACAATTATCCCACCCCATTCTTCGACCAAGTTATCGATGCTTGTGCTGGCCACAAGGCCCTATCCTTTATGGATGGATTCTCCGACTACAATCAAATCCAGATACGCCATACATATTGGTACAAAACTGCATTCACTACTCCCTGGGGCACATTCGCATACAAGCTGGTAATGCCATTTGACCTAAAAAATGTCAGAGCCACCTTCCAAAGGGCCATGAATTACATATTTCATGACTTGGCACACCTCATCCTCACCTACTTGGATGACCTTATGGTACGCTCCAAGAAGCGCTCTGACCATCTCAAGGATCTGCGATTGGTATTCCAACGATGTCGTCAATACAACCTGTGCTTAAACCCTCTTAAGTGCGTCTTCTGTGTCAACGTAGGGAGACTATTAGGTTTTATTGAGTCCCATCAAGGGATTCGAGTCGACCCTTTAAAATTCCAAGCCATTAAAGAAGTCTCCTCACCTTGAACCCTCAGGCAGCTCCAAAGCCTGTAAGGAAAGACCAATTTTTTTAGATGCTTTGTCCCAGATTATGCCACCTGTGCTCAAGGGTTCTTGCACCTCCTCCGCCAAGACATCCTGTTTAAATGGGATGATCATGCCCAACAAGCATTCGATGCACTGAAAGAAACATTATCTTCAGCACCATTTATTAGTCCCCCGAACTACAACAAGGATTATGTCCTATACCTATCAGCCTCCGACTCCACATTGGCTAGAGTATTGGTTCAGGAAGGCCCAGATGGGAGGGAGCACGTAATCTATTACGTCAGAAAAACCTTATCAAGACCAGCATTGAGATATGAGCCCGAAGAAAGAACTTCCCTAGCATTAATCCACGTTTTCCAGAAACTTCGCCACTACATCATCTTGAAAACTACCACGGTCATAGAAGATACTAATCCCATCAAGTACCTGCTCACGCGTCGACTAGTGAACCACAAGTACGCTTGCTGGATAGTCATTCTCCAAGAATATGACTTGCAGTTTCACTCTCCCAAAAGCAAAAATTCACTTTCCCTAGCAGATTTCATTACCGACCTCCCAGGATATTCCAAAGGATCACTCGTAAATGATTTTCTACTAGATGAACACCTTTTCTTTATAGCAACCGATGATCCATGGTATGGGGATATTCTCCTATTCCTGTGAACCCAAAAGTTCAGACTTCACCTCACATGAGATGACCGTCAGAGCATACGCCAGCAATCCCCTCGATACCTCCTCATGGGAGGTATCTTATATAGAAGAGGCATCGATACAATCTTGCGTCGATGTCTCACTCACAAGCAAGCAAAGTAAGCACTAAATGACTGCCACATAGGTGCTTATGGCGGCCACCTATCCGGAATGGCTACTGCCTAAAAATTCCTATGGGTAGGATATTTTTGGCCTTCCCTATTTCGCGACTGTATCATAGCAGTCAAAAGATGCGAGCGATGCCACTGCTTCACCCACAAAGAAAGAGCACCGCCCACTCCTCTACACCTTGTCATTGTAGCTGGCCCCTTCTGTAAATGGGGGATCGACTTCATGACTTGTAACCCAACCTCGTCAGGAAACCATAGATACATCATTGTGGCTATCGATTATTTCACCAAGTGGGCTGAGGCCATGCCCACATATGACAACACAGCAAAAACCGTTGCTCGATTTCTATTCAACCACGTGATCGCCCGATTCGGCGTCCCCAAAGAGTTAGTTTTCAACCACGAAAAACACTTCGAAAAATAAGTCTTCGAGGAGTTATCACATCATCTTGGATTCACCCACGAATTTGCTTCACCATACTACCCTCATTCCAACAGACAGGTAGAAGCCATTAACAAAGTACTCAAAACTATGTTACAACGCATGGTGAATAACCACAAAACCAACTAACACTACATGCTCTTCTCTTCCCTATGGGCATACTGCACGGATGTTAAGACATCCACTGGTTTTACTCCCTTCCACTTAGTATATGGGATTGAATCCGTGATTCCCATAGAGCACGAGATCCCAAACTTGCACACCGCCATCAAACTCCTTGATGACATGTAGCCTCTAGAACAACGCCTAGTACAACTAGAGCTAGTTGACGAAAGTCGGCAACAATCGCTGCAACACAATGAGGCCCAAAATAAAAGGGTGAAAGCATCATTCGATCGCCACATCACACCTCGCTCATTTACTGAGGGAGAGTTATTCCTTTGCTACGGTGTCGCAAAAGAGGCCTTAGGGCCAGAAAAATTCGAAACCTTGTGGAAAGGACTCTATATCATCAAACATTACCTCCAACAGGGGGCATACATCTTGAAGGAACTAGATAGGACCTACCTCATTAACCCTGTCAACAGCCTTTACCGCAATAAGTTCTACCCACAAGGGCCCCAATAGCCCTTGTCCCCTAGAGTTAGAGTACACAAAAACCCCAACACCAAAATATTTTTGACCCAAAGACATGTAAAAAATGCGCTAAAAGTGCCACCATGGATCATCAACTTGAACCCTATTTCGGATTTTCTGATGGAGCATCGCGATGGTCTAAAAACGTAGCTGCAGTCGCCTGGGTCATCTACCACCCTGACTAATCACCACTGTGTTCAAATGGCATGTGCATCGGATCAGCAACAAAAAATCAGGCAGAATATGATGTCGTCATCAAACTTATGTGCGAGGCCCTCCATCAAGGCATCCACCATATGCATATCTACCTCGATTCCCAGTTAGTAGTATCACAGTTGAACCAAACATTTGAGACCAGAGACACACACCTGTTTAGAAAATATTTTCGTGCCAAAAGATTAAGCAGACGATTTGATTACATTACATTTTCACATGTATCAAGGAATCAAAACCAAGCAGCTGATCGCATAGCTAACAATATCCTAGATTGGAATGCATCACGAATAAACCATCATACATTAAAAACCAAAAACATAGATATCCATCAGCATAACACAACATATATAAACCGAAATAGATAGCACACCATGTAGAGCCACAAAAAATATCTCTCATATATATATCAAAAAATATGTGTATCTGAGTACAAAAAATAGTGTTGCTAGCCCACGGGCCAACCCGAAGATACAAATGTTGTCAAAAATAAGGGAAGCATCCTTATAACGGGTGCTTTCCCTGTGTACAAAACTACTCTAGTGGGGTGCCCCCTCAAGAGGAGCACCTGGGCCCACCACGGCTCCTGGTGCCACCACCGGAGCTGCTGTCGCCACTGCAATAGCTACCCGTCGTAGAGTGGGCCGATAATCCCTCTCGCGGGCCATCACCGTCTCTAGCCAAACCTCCTCGAAGTAGTCCATGAAACCTCGAGCAGGCATCCCTTGGGTCAAGCGGTCCACTCAACCCCGAAAGCCCTCTAGAGTGGCCACCTCAGCCATAAGTACTGCAATGCACACCTCAGCCACATATGCATGAGCTCGCTCGGCCACAACCTCAGCTGCAGTCGAGCTGCCACCCTCACCAGAAGGGCTAGCACCATCCTCGCCAGGTCCACCAACACCACCACCCAATCCACCTGTGCCACCTCCCCCCATACCACCACGAGGTCATAGTGGAGGGTCATGACCCACCAAAAGGGCCACTGGGTGACCTACCTCACCAACATCTGCACGAGTAACCAAAAGAATGTCAGTGTAAAAAACAAAACACACAAGTACATAAAAACTCGAACAAATGCAGAAAAATATAGCACATACCTGTAGGACCCCAAACATAACCGAAAGGGAGACCAATATCTGGATCACCCTGAAAGTCCATCCCCGCATACGGGTATGGCAAGAACATTTGTGGGTTGGCTTCAAACCAGGCCTCTGTCATGTCATTCCAATAACGACCCACCATGCCACCACCGTCGTGCGGCATCACCGGAGCCCACCTCCTCATGCGTGGCTCCTGCCACCCCCCAATAGGCACCGCCACAACAAGCCTCAGCAGCACCACCCTCTCATACATAATGCTACACAGGATGCTAGCATACACAAATGACTTGGATCCATGTTGGACCCTGTTCAATTGCAACACCATACCATCAAAACAAAAGTGGGTGAAATCGAAAAAATGCCTGCCACTCAAACGGCATAAAACTCCCATCTGTGGGCCCGATGCCTGATGTGCAGCAAACGACCCCGCCAATCGCACAATAATAGCCAGAGCACACCGCTCAGCCACATCTGTCACTGATGCAATATTGATGCACCCCTCAGTAAGAGGCGCACCACCACAATGCCTCATCCAAAATCTGTCTAGGTTCACTCTCCCAGTCAGGGAGTGGATACCTCAGAGCCTCACCTTGAGGCAGTAACCCGGTCAAAAAGTATATATACATCTCTGGACGGATAATCAAGTTCGTCCCCCTCGGTATCAACATATTGTGCCTCATGCGCCAATGATGTATAATATAATGTAACAGTCGGTCCTGAGACCGAAGAAACTCGTTCTTAGCAAACTTCAAAAGGCCCCATGTGGCCAACTGACGGCGCACCCCAACATTAACAGCTAGAGCCATCCGGATCTTGGGCCAATCTCGCTCTCTCCACACCAACCTGCCAAGTAACACAAGCACCCATCAGTACAGAGAAAAACATCAAAACAGACAAAAAACCCAAGTTTTTCTCTCATCTTGCCCTTTACATGCCTGTATCTTAGACAGGCGCGCCTTTGCGCACTTGTTTTCTTCATAGGCGTGCCCTTGCGCGCAAAAAGGAGGGAACAACGCGCACTTGTGTGCCTATCCCTCAGAAATGCGTGCCAGGGGGGCGCCTCTTTTCCTAGATCGCCCGCACAATCTAGGGAAAACAGTCTCTTTGAGGCCCTACAAACCCAATTTGTACAGCCCTTGGCACCATCAAACTGAAAAAATTGAAATTTAGGACGTCATGAAAGTTACCTAGGCATGATATCACTAATCCCTAGTACATGGGCTGACCACAATGGCAAGAAAGGCTCTGCAATCACCTTTGATCTCCCAAAACTCAGCAAGTACAAATGAATAGGATCAGGGCCATAATCCCATATTTATCTCCCTTTTCCAGAACTTCAGAAGTCCGTAACAGGAGATCAGAAGGTCCATTCCTCAAACCGTAAGTTGCACCATCATCAGTAGGCCATGACGAACGAAAGCGATGCCACACATTCGCTTTCCAGAAAAATAATTTTTCAGCGCCGGCAGGTATGCGCCCTCTCATCTTCCTTTCCAAAGTTTATTTCTTTCAATAATATTTGATGAAAAGAAGATGCTTTCACTTGAGGTGTTTTTTTTTGCAGGAAGAACAGGCAAACCATTCACAACATCGTCCACTGAAAGTTCCAGAGAAAGTATCATACTACCCTGAGCATGATGGAGTCCCAGAAAGCTTTGCATATCCTAACATCATTTCTCCATCAGAAATAAACCATTGGATCCTCATACCTGACCACATTTATCATCACCTCACCCTGCATATGATAAAAGTCCGCGTTGGTCGGTAGAGCCTCCCCTCCATGGCGCTCATCACCCAAAGTAGACCATATATCACCGCACAAGTGACGCCATGGCCATACCATTTTAGTCCGGGAGGCACCTCATGCCCATCCATTTATCATGCATAAGGTCAAGTTTACCAGTCAAACTCAAAACCCCCCTTCCCGAACGACCACGTTGTACAAGCAGAGCGCACGTTTGTGCATCGCATTTGGCCCACCATACCTCCACCAGCATAATCCCATCTATGACATTTCTTCATCCGCTTCATCAAACCCCGCACATGAGAACAACCAAGGGAACCCCCACCCCTAGAAAAACACCATCCTCACACCTTTAGTGAGTGACCCCTTTTCATGTTTTGGGGTACCCGTCTCTGTGTTTTCTACAAACCAAACCTCATTATTTTATTCTTTTGGTAAGTGTACAAAGACCGCAAATGATGCCCTTCACCTATTTACCCTCATATTTCATCTTTTCCCCCATGGCAGCACTCCCTCATTCTACTTGGTCGGATTATTTCACCCCCACATATGCAACATCACGATATTCATAGCCATTTCACACCCGCCCTGGAATTCCTACCAACTCCAAGGATTTTCCCTTTAGAAATAACTATGACTGCCACCAAGCTGCTGAAGTATACTCCGACCTCAGGCCACTAAATCCCCATCATCCATTTTAAGTCACCTCTCACCAACATGCCTATGTTAAACCCATCATCTAGGTCCCCGACCCCTCAGGTCAGCGACCCATGGTTCGATTAAGGCTTCCTTTTTGTCGACCTCGACATCTCTTTTCCAAAAAGGAAGTGGTACCTTAGATTACCCCTCCCCATGAAAAGGGGTATCCTTGGGTGGCACTGTGGGAGAAATCATTGTCCACAGATGTCATCGATCCTCCTGACATTTGACTACAGCAAAATATTTCATGTCACAATGGTATCGTATCTTACAACCATTTCACTTTGATCAGATCTGTCGAAGACCCGTGCCTCCATGAGCGTCTCTGACAACAATGCTTACACGAGAAGGTCCCAACCCATACATATGTGTAGATTGCGCAGTAATATGCCATACCAATATTACGCATATGGGTACCACATTCCACCTATCATCAAAGAAAAAACGCCCCTGAGGGCGTCAACAGTCATTGTCAACAACCACTAGCATCACTACCACAGTAGTGGCATAG
This sequence comes from Pinus albicaulis, assembly GCA_034641835.2. Taxonomy (NCBI): domain Eukaryota; kingdom Viridiplantae; phylum Streptophyta; class Pinopsida; order Pinales; family Pinaceae; genus Pinus; species Pinus albicaulis. The sequence goes on from CM076577.1 coordinate 87,778,060, forward strand.
ACAACAAATGTATCTGTCAATTTTGTTTAACTAGCCATAGCATTACGAGCATGGGACATGCCCACCTCGTTGAAATTTTGTATATATGTTGTACATTTTGTTTTCTTGCAAGGGGTCCCTTAGGCCATGGTTATCTTGGAAACGGTGCAAGGTGTTGTCAATTCCAAAATTCACGCAGGCCTCTCTCTCTCTCTCTCTCTCTCTCTCTCTCTCTCTCTCTCTCTCTCTCTGTACGATACAGAAAAGAAACTACAATGTATTTCAGCTATACAATTCTTCCTAGACCTCACACATTAGGGGGAAAATATTAACACTGGAAAATCGTACAGCAAAAGATGACATCAATTAATTTCAAGCCTAAGGATTTACAGGGCAGGAACACATTATGGAATCAAGAAGTATTTAAAATCTCTAAGGTTTTGAGAAAATCATATTTGAACTAGTTATAAATGTTGAATTGTGCACTTTATCCTTCAAGAAGAGCACCTTCTACGCGCCTTTTTTCCCAATAAGTGCGCATTCCTGGAAATGGAAAAAATTCACTTTCCGGGACCACACCAAGCAAAGGACAGTTACTCCTTATGTGAAAGCCGCCTAAGGACAGCCACCATCACCTCCTTAGACATTATGTGAGCACAATAAAGAATATTTGAGCACACAATGGAATCATACCTCTCCCTTGGGTCACTATCCATCATGTACCAAGGGATGGAAGGAGGATTTGAAACTCACCTATATAAATCCACCAAGAGATGAAGAAATGGTGATCACATTGTTATGTTGGCCAAAGTTGCCCAAGCAACACCAACAGTGTGTGACCCAGAGCTGGAGCTAAAGAGGACTCGATAGTTGGCTACCCAACATGCTAGTCCACCACAACAGAGAGAGAGAAGGAGACTGCATCAGAGGCAGAGCTTGTAAGGCAACATCCTTGCATCGAGACCTAGAGCCATTGCCTAGGGGCCCTTTGGCAAATGGGTAAAATTTCTTCTCCATTTCAAACGTTTAATAAGAAGAGGCCATCGAGCCATCGTTTGCATTATTATCATTTTTACTCTCTTTATATCTTCTGTATATTTGTGTTTTAGTTTTAGTTTAACCAGAGCATACTTTAGCATACTGTTTTTCATTAAATTTTATGTTTTTGAGCTCCCCCACTTTCTTCCTGTTACCAATAGTTTAAAGAGTAGACCACACTCTTTAAGCTGGTGTGATTTCGTACACCCGTGCGACAAATCCACCACAACAATGTGTCTTATAGGTGCTAAGGTCAATACAACAATGATATGTGACAGTGAAGAAATTTCTTCTCAAAGTAAATATACAGTTCTAAACATCATTGCATGTTTCCCTCATACAATCATTATCAACCTCTAATTGTACAAGATGTCAAATATAGGTAGCCATAAAGAATACAGATGCAACACCCTATATCATTTGCAAAAGTATTCCCTAATAACCCATGCATGGTATGTCACATAACAAGCCTGTGACTAGTAGAGTTCCATTATAAACATTTAACATCGTGCATGGTTTTACTCCAATAAATTCATGCAGCAGTAACTCTTGAATAATGTGCATCTAATATCAAATTTAGACATCATACACTCTTCATAAAATGGTAATTGTGTGCATAAATAGTTTTTACAAATTGGTGTGCATGCACTCGAGTCAAAATTTAACTCTTAGTAATTCTCCACGTATGTAAACAACAATCAATTGGAAAGATGCACCCCAACGTTGCTTCAGCTATGATTTCTAGCATGCAGATATATAGCACAACATGGTGGAGAAAGGAATGAATTTTAATAAACATGTATATTTATCCAACTAATATATATATATATATATATATAACTAGAATATATATAAACCAATAGTCAAAACATTTTGGCAATCCTTAGGCATGTTAGATAATGGAACAAATAATGATATTTCACTAGTATTATGATCAACTCTTGAGGGTTTGGAACTAAAAAATACAAATATGTATCATCATGGCTGCCAAATTCTATTCTAATTTATCTCCAACTCAAACAATCATCTAATGCACACACCAACACTATCCCATGATTGGGTGTGCCATTCAAAATTTGAGTGTCATTGCACATGGATATGTGCGGAACCATGTATGAATGCGGGGTATTCCCATGGTTTTCCTACGTAAATTCAATAGATGGCGATGGAAATTACTTTATACATACAAAACATTCTACATATGTATTAGGCATGTTCATTTCATATGAACTAATCTCGAACCAATTTGAACTGCTAGGAAAAACATGAGCGCAACAACTTCCTATCCTAACTACCTAATCACTTCTGCAATACTCGATAATTCCAATTCTAGGTATTATCAAGGTTGGATTTTCACAATCAACTTGGATGTAAATATAACATGTTAAGATCTTATATTGGTCTCATCAGTCGAAATGCACCTAATTAGAAACGACCTTTACAAGGTGGACTAATTTTTCATTGATCCACTAGCCATTACAACTTTTGACTTGAACACTTACAAAAAATATCCTATTTTGGATCCACATTCCCAAAAAGCATATGGACACAATTGAAATTCATAGCAGAGAGTAACTTGCTATAAAATCATAAAATGTATTAGACTCCATTACTTGACTATTGGTTTTATGCTATGTTAAGTTATATGTAAATAGGAAATTGGTATCAATCTTAACCTCAATTGTAACTCTAAAAACATAATTTCACTAAAACACTTGTCGGTAAAAAAAAAAGGGCAGCAATTACCCTATTATTCTGTTGGTTTGGAAACACATTTTTGGCAAAGGATTTCAAGCCTTACTAATTCAGGATGGTTAAGAAATTAGCAGAAACTTATTCCCTTTCCTTGTTAACTCAAGTTGGCCAAAGGCAGTAGCGCAAACATAAATGTGACAACAATTGTGCAACAAGTTATAACAAAAAATTAGAGTACAATGATAAATTATAACAACAATTTATGCTTCCCATTGGCATTATGCATAAGCCTAAGAGCCCCTAGAATGCATATTTTTGTCTTAGGTTTGCTTCTTTGAGGACAATTACCCCATGTATTGGTATTTTCCTAACCTAGAGGCAGCAATTTAAACTCTGTTATGCCCCTTTAAAGCCCTATGAATTAAGTTCCACTTGTAACATAGGTAAATCTGGCAATGATTCTTTCATTTTTTTCATGGTTTATTGGCATGCCTTGGGTGTGCAACTAGTAAGAGGGCATGTACCTATAAGGAGAGCACTATGACTAAGATTGAAGTATATAACATGGACTAAGGTATTATATGCTTTTGACAAGTCTTACATGTCAATCAAGTGATTTATGTCTAGGATTGGAAAAGAGTTTTAATAAAATATGAATGTATACCCAATCACTATGGTCATTATGAACTTTCCCTAGGATAGCAAGTGTCATTCTAATATTTGAGCTCTGTCAAATTCCATACACCTAATAACCTTATCTTAATGTCTACAATCTTATGTGAAGGTTTTATAACCTATGGAAACACCTTTAGGCTCACAATTCCATAATTAACATACAACATTACTCATGACTACAAGTGCTACCACGGTGGTTACGCATACTGCACAATACATGCTTACATATGGATTCAAAATTTCAAGTAAATGTGGTAGCATAAGGTGGTAAAAAAAAATTAAAGGGTGGTCTTGAACAATGGGGATAGGTTTCATGATTTTCTTTTTCCTCCCAACCATCGAAAAATGCCTACTAAGCAAGTGTTCCCCCTAGTTTATGAAACTTGATCCCTTTATGTAGGTCAGGGCTGCCTTAGATTTGTTCCCACCTCTACCCTAAATATTACAGTTTGGTTGTAGAATAATATAGGGAATCCAGAGGTATTTTTTCTTCTACCCATCCATCTAGAAGGGATTACAGAGATATACATCTCCACTCATTTTTCAATACGGGCTTCCATAGATATAAATATCCACCCATTTTTCAATATGGGATTCCAAAGATATACATATCCACCCATTTTTCAATAAGGGATTATAGAGATATACATCTCCACCCATTTGTCAATAAGGGATTCCAGAGATATACATCTCCACCCATTTTTCAATCTGGGATTCCAGAGATATACATCTCTGCCCATTTATCAATAAAGGATTCCAAAGATAGACATCTCCACCCATTTGTCAATAAGGGATTCCAAAGATATAAAGATATACATCTCTACCCATTTATCAGTAAGGTATTCCATAGATATAATCTCCACCCTCTTCTCCTCGGGATTTCCAAGCCCTATCGCCACCCTAAAGTTGTTCATCACCTCCACCTAAGGCTTTCATCTAGAGTATTTCAATTCTAAATATTTCACTAAGGAACTAGGGGAAGGCAACCAGAGGTGCCGTTGAACCTATCCAACAATATCACTATAGCAGCAGAGGATTCTCATTTCCTGTAGCAATATTTCATCTCTGTGGAGAGGTGTAATTTAAAATTTTACATCATAGTTGTCAAGGTCTTTCGAGAGGAGATCTCCAAGGATGAGGAACCTCCATCCCCACTTTTGGCCAATAAATTTATTCTGTAACAATATCCCATATCAAATACTCCATATTGATACATACTACAAAGTCCTTTCCCAAGAAGGATGAGGTTAATGTGGCACACTTGTTAGCCAAGAGTGGACTAAGGACTGAAAGGTACTATTGATCATATTAGCCCCCCCCCATTAAAATTTTTGGCCATTAGACCGGCTTGGACCTTTCAAAGTCCCTATCGTGACCTCTCCTCGCCTCCAAATTACGTTGCTCAAGTCTGAAAGCCCGCATTTAAAATTATCTAAGGTTCAGCCCTTTTTGCCCAAGCCCCTCTGTTTTTATATTCCACATGACCAAAGGCCGTAACCCTGCGTTAGGATGAAAGGCGCTGATCAAAGTGCATCGGGCGTATTCCAAGCCATCCGATCAAATCATAAAATCGATGGTCTGCAGCCCATCTGTCCCGGTGGTCCCCGTGCTCAAGAACGCTTTATAAAACCGGTAGTGTTTATCGCACTGCTTATCCAGGGCAGGCGGTATTCCTCAAATCACAGCGATGCCATACGTTGCGCGACACGTGGCTCCGTCACTGTTCCAAAACCACCACCCCATTGCGCGTTATAGTTTGGCAGGGGACGTGGCGCGATATGCACGTAAGCCGTCCGATCTACAGCATCCCATCCGACGGTGATCATTCATCCAAGTTGCTCGCAAGTTAGCATGGGGAAATAGTGCCCCTGACCCGCTATTCCACCGCCCTCTGACGCATTCTTAACCGTTGATCTCGTTTCGAGATCGTATGGCCCAGATCATTCACATGACCAGTAGCTGAGCAATTCAGTCCTCCACGTCATCCATTTCCCGTTGCCTTGGTATCGTGCCACTTGTCCCCCAGTTTTCTCCACGTGCATTCCGCCACCTCAAATCCATATCTGGTTCATTTTTTCATTTCTAACGTATTTTCATGACTATGTTTGCATTCTTCTCCACGACCACTCCACACTGCTACATTACATTTCTCACCATTGTCCCACATTTCTTCGCCAGTCAATCACGCGGTGTTGTCATACCATTATCCCTACTGCATCTGCATTCCCGTGCATTGTTTTCCTAACATGTTTATGGATTTTGCAGGGTTTCAGCGACGGAGAATTACCACTATTCACAGTCTCCATTTCAGAAGCCGAGGACGCGTCGAAGGACCGGTATTCAAATACAAAATTCATGAAGAAGGTCCTGGGTAGTTGCTGAGACACGACTTCCATTAAAGAGACAAGATTATACTTTGGCAAGATTCCCAATGTCATTCAAGTGGCAGATTTCGCAGATAGAGTTATTAAATGTTGCGGCAAGGAGTATCAGTACAAGATCAAGGAATTCAGCACCCCGCATTGAAGATCTTGGACTTTAATTCAAAAATTGAAGGCAGAGGGTACAATGCACAAGAAACAATACCCTCCAGTTTTTATTTCAGCAGATTTTTCTCTCAGGAAGGGACAGAATGTTACATAGTTTATTCTCCATATCTAGTTCCTGAAGAGATTTTCACCCACAGCATTTACTCTAGAAAGCAAGCCTCAGAGTACTAACAGTACAACATGGTCATTCAGCAGTATGGGCGCAAATGTTCCCGCCATTTTTTTGTAATTGTGCAAATTAAATGTTCATCACCTACCTCTTTTACTATGTTCCTAGTTTCTCCTATAAAAACCATGAAGAAACGCATTGTAAGGGTTCCAGATTTTTATCAGAAAATTATGCAGTGAAAGGCTTTTTGCACACATTTTGTAAAACTCTTGTATGAAAGCTCAGAGCCCATAGGGTTTCAGTGAGGAGGAGTTCTATCTGTCAAAGAGGATTCTGGTCTTTGGTATTTCACAGTCTGTAACTCTCTTTTATATGTTATTTAATATAGCATTTCGTCTCATCCATCTTTCCTGTATCATGTTTTGGAATGCGAGTGGCTCACTGATTTCTAGTAAGGATTCATCCTAGTAGATGCCCATACTCGGATCAGTCAAGCGCTTTAAATATGGCTCATGCATGATATGATGTTTCATTACTCATCTAAACCGTGTTTCTGCTATATTAGTTGCTTTGGGAGGGTGCTTTTAAAATGCTATTATCATGTATGGATTCTTAGATTGTTAAGCCCATGCATGGTGGTATTGTATATCTGGGTATCAGCTCAAGGTTAACTAATATCTTCTCATTATTTCGTTCACTACATACACCTTCTGATAATTTATGTCTGTGAGGTATTTCTGAATCGGCCCGCTTTACAGTAAACTGCCTCTGAATTGTCTGTTGCTTTTGTATTAGAGTTCTGCATCTTGCCTCTGCAGTATCTTTCTCCTGTGTCAGTTTGTGAGAGTTTGGTCCCATTCTATTTCATTTACCTGTTTACAGGAGATAGCATGTGAGCTGAAGCTGACAACTTCACACATTACATTATATGCTCCTTGTTATGCTAAGATGTCCTAGGCACTGGTCTATCACAACTCTAGGCTGTCTCTAGGAGCTACAACAGGTACATCTAGTAACAATTTAGTTCCAAAGCTATTCTCGGGATTCTAAATTCACTCAGGAGTGGCATAAGCCTATAGCATAGATAGTCGACGTGATGTACAGAAAAAAAAAAAAAAAAAAAATGCAAGGTTGACCACTAAAGATTCATTCTAGATTAAGCATGTTGTGTTTATGTTTCATATGGAAACCAAAGGTATGTGGTATTCTACATATGGATCAGTGATCATTGTGTCTAGCGTTACTGGAATGTATGGCTTGGACATTGAGATGACAAGTAAAACCTATGCTACACTTGTTGTATATCAATATTGAGACTTAGTGGTAGTGATTTTTACTAGTGAAACTAGGACAAGGTTGTAAGAATATCCCTAGTAACTAGTGTACATGAATTGTGGGGAATTGAGTTAACCATTGAACCAGATGATGAAGGTGCATGAATTTTATAGTAGAGAAAGGTTTTATTAGGCAGATAAAACTCAATAAGGCAGGACAACACTTACCATCTCTCTCTATCTTGTGCATTTAGTTGAGTAGATCAAAGAAAAATTGCAATCTACTAATATTCTCTTAATTTCATACATTAGACACATAGGAAACCACTAAACTATAGGTTATTGTTTCTAACCTCTTTGATGTTGTAGGTGATTTTTCCCACACAATTTCCCACCTTCCCTTCTCCTTCCTTAATAACAGACATCCTCAATTATACTCTTCATATACTGACCTCAATGCTAGACTTATCTCCATTTCTCGCTCTTCCTTTCTAACTGCACTTTTACTCTTGATCCTTCTCCTTCACTGTTTTCTTTTTTTTTTCTTCCTTCCCCCTTCTCTTGGTCCAATTCCTTGCTTTTCTACTATTTTCCCCTTGTCTCTAGTTAGTTAGGTCTTTCCAACTAATTTTCCATCTCCTACCATTTAGCCTCCCTGGTTCTCCTCTCCGCCTTCCATTTTCCCATTTCCGCTACTTCTTCTAGAATCGCCCAACTGTGTAAAAAAAATATCCCTCGCCATGTTCCAATAACTTGGAAAATATCTTCAACATTCCCTGGTCTTTGCAAAACCATATCCACACCTTACAAATTTTATTCCTAATCCAGCCTTCATCCCGCTTATCGAATCCCTAAATTCTTTTCCATTATGGGTTACTCCCTTGATGTCTCATGTACCTTACTTGTATTTTTCTAGTGTATTTTTAATCCCCTCTCCAAAAATTTAATCTTCAAAAATTAGTGCAATTAATTAAAGTGGCCTCCTTAAGGTAGGATCATAATGTTGATAGTTAAGGCCTCATTATTGAGGCTTTGGTTATCGATTAAGGTTTGCTCCATGAAGCATAAAGCCCTAGTTATTAAGAGGAATAATATATACAAGAAGTGCTTTCCATGCTCATGTGAATGCAAACTTCGCATGTACATCAGGGTAAAATATCTATACAAATGTAAAATGATCATGATATTACTTACATTATGTTCATGAATATACATTATTTACATTATGTAAAGTGCAAAGTGACCACATGAATGGGGTCTCTTCCATGTCGTCCTTACCTAAAGTAATGGTTTCATTGGCATCAAAAGGAATTCCATTAATCAATATAAATAAAATTCTCACGACCATCGAAGGTTCGATTTATTATATGGATTGATTTCTTCCAAGGTTCGTTAATTATTTTCTATAGATTTAATTGTTCATTTTGGCTCGCATGAATAGTTTTTGCACCGTGACTCAGCACCCAGGCTCTCGCATGGTCCGCACAGGTATTGGATCTCACGTGGTCCACACAAGTATTATCTCTCGCATGGTCCGCACAAGTATTGGCTCTCACATGGTCCACACAAGTATTGGTTCATATTGTCCCGCGCATGGTCTACACAGGTATTGGCTCTTGCATGATTCGTATTTTCTCTTGAATGGTCTACATACATGGTTCCTCTAGCGCGCGTACATGATTTCTCTAACTCGCATTCACAACAATCTTTGCATTTGACAGTGGCATCATTTTTATTTATGGCATGGAACGCTTTCTTGTACATTGCAATGGCTCATTGGAAATTTGTGTAGCTCGAAATGTACAATCAGCTGCATTGCTATTATATATTTCAGATATATGATTGTAGTGACTCCATTACAGTGGCATTTGTTAGTATACATGTGTCCCATATCTCTATATTAAGTATAGCAACTTTAATATGAGATTGTGAGTTGTATATCAAGTGGACAATGATCTACATTTGATAAGACAATATACAGTGGGAATAGAATAAGATAGTGATCTTTACAATGGAACAATTGATAGCAGTGACAATTATACATGTGACAGAAATTGTGAAACAGTAACCCTGCTTCATTATGTCAATGACCATGCTTCTGTAATATACAGGGATCTTGTGATGATAGTGATCTACAGTGACCTTTCCTTTGATACACGGTGATAGGTTCATGATGAGTATTGCATAACAACGAGTGACTCTGATGTCTACAGTAGTTTATGACAGTATGTGGCAGTTCCCTTATATATGAAAGTTTGGCAGATTTAACTTTGACCATGATGCATATAGTGAATTTGATCTTGACTGAGACAAACAGTTGTGATATGGCAGAAGTTTTCTTAGACTCATCTGGTTATCGGAAGTCAGTTCACAATTGAAGTTGTGAACTTATGTAAATTGACCCTAGAGAGGCTTGATGTAATGATGTCTTTTACTATGGATGTACTTTGCATTTCAATTGAATAATTGATGAATATATAATAGAAGAATAAGAACTGAATTTTGGCTTGATGTAATGATGTCTTTTACTATGAATGTACTTTGCATCTCAACTGAATAATTGATGAATATATAATAGAAGAATAAGAATGAATTTTGGCTTTTCCTCCTTGTGGGGTTTTTCCCTAGTGTCCGACCAAATTCTAGTGTCTCTATTGTGCATTATTTTCTTTTATTGATATTTTATGTTCCCCCACATTGTTGATGTTATTGTTATCTCTACATAATTGTTGGTGATGATATAGTGTTATGGGGTGAATGTTATGTAAAAATATTGAAAAGTTTTAAATTCAATTATCCACAAAAGAGAACATGTTACCCTAAGAAAAATGAACATGGTATCGATGCTAAGGTGAAGGAGCCTATTTGACTTGGTTAATATGTCTATCTCTTTCTTCAAGGATAATGAGAAGTTGGGTGATTCATCTAATTTGTTGCTTGCAAGATCAGGGTGGAAGTGATATTGAACATTGATTACCAAATTGAAGGGCCAAGTTGATTTCATGAGAGAAAAAAAAAAGTATATATCTATATATATATAAATAATTATAAGATAATGTGTGACTAAAAAAGCATACAATACATAAATACACACTCCATACAAGAAGGAACCCATTCAACTAGTTTTTAAGTATGTTAATATTTGAAAATCACTATTCAATATGTAATTAGTTGGAAAAAATTTCTTCATTAGAAGCACCATATCTTTTAGTGTTAAAAATGTAACTAAAATTACCATAATGCAATAGTAAGAAGAACTTTCTTAAAGGAATAACTTATCATAACTACAAATAATTTCACAATTCCAAACAAAAAGTGGAAGAAGTGTGGGATGAGAAATATGAGAAGACCAATGAAATTGTCGATAAGGAAACAAAAATAAATTGAGAGAGGTTTTAGTGGATTTAGAAAACAAGGAAGATGCTTTGGTCTTATCAACAATGGATATGTTGTTATCATTTGTGGTGAATATGGGCACAAGTGATTTGAGTGCTTTTTTGGGAGAATGTACATGGAAATTTTAGCACAACAATCAAGTAGGGTACAAGGAGGGGTAAGATGATTAAAAAAACTATATGTTTCTACAAGGAACTTTTTTTATGCATAGAAAGAAGAATATCCAATGTCTTTTATGTTTTCAATTCTTTTCATCAAATTTTGACAACTATATAACATTTTTTCTACTTTTGTAGCATACTTTGCAATATATTTCATGATTACATGTTGAGAAATAACTAGCTAAAAATAAACATTAGAAATTGCCACACTCTAAGAAGATTAACATTGTAAACATTTAGCATATCATAATTACGTGCATGCTAATAATTTTTTTGCATTTTTAATATATGAATAATATTGATTAATCATGAACCTTTCGTGGAGAATTGAAGTGATATGCAATAATAGATGAGACTTTTTATGCAAGAACGAATCTACACTGCACTTTGTATGTCTTTGAACACAATTCAACAAATTCTCATAACCTTCATGAGGATTGCAAAAAGAAACTTGTGAGGTGTTCAAAACGTAGGGATCATCATTTAAGATTCAAGGAACCATTATGTTATGATGGTGGATGTCACAAATATTTAATGTTGTTGTATGTTTAAAAAAGAATATTGTATTATCAACATGCAAATTAGAAGGAGGGATCCTATTGCTCCTTCTAGATCTTGACACCTTTTATCTCCTTTAACTCCTACAAGGATATTGAGCTTCAATCAAACTAATGTTTCTAGGTTTTGAAGCAACTATGTGAACCAATTTTTCTAATCCCTCTTCTAAATATTGCCATGAATTGTAATTCATGTAAATAATATGGAAATGAAATGGTTTTCTTTGGTTAAATCACATCCTTAGTTTTTGTGTGTTACCCACAACCATTACAATTCATAGGTGGTGTTATCACAAAATTGAACCTAATAGGTTGTTTGGTCAGTCAACTTCATGTAACTATTTCAAACCTAATCTTTTGACTGAGGCTTAGCCTCCTCAGCTTAAGAGGGCTCTCTCAAGGGTTAATGATTTAGATAAAAATATAGATGGCTAACTCTATGTGGGGTAATAATCAGATAAATGATAGATGTAGATTGAGAATCACATCATCAAGTACACATTGGGCTTATGGAGTCAAAATAGTTTCAGTAAACAAATAAATCTACTTAACATGGAAGTTGAGGCATATCAGAATTTTAGTCAAGTGATAAACACATGTGAAACTGTAAAAAACATAGTCAATTCATTTATATAGGAAGTCAGAGCATCAAAAGATGAATTCTGAGTAATATAGACAAACTCCAGTGCAATGGGATAATAAAGAGATACAAATAGAATAAGAACACACTAAAACTCCTTTTGAATCTCAATTTGGTTAAGTAGAAATCTCCTATATTAGCTGAAAACTAGTCAATTACAATAAACCCAGTCTTTTGCCAAAAATGTCCAACCCTTGGCACATTCGACTTCTTAGATCTTTATAAACAATTTAAAACATGAGATAATCTTATCTTCTATTAGATACATCGAATTCCTAACTCTTGACACCTTGCATAACCATATGACATGGTATTTATTACAAAAAGACAGCTAATCTACTAAACAATCATATTACAAATAGGATTCAAACTCCTTATCTCTATCCATAACAACCTTATCTAAATTAAATTACATCATTTTCCAAGTGTATCAACACATGGTCGAATCTGGATTATAGGCTTCAACTCTTCATGACCAGATTTCTATCCTCCACCAAAATAGGAAACAGTCCTCTGTTTTTTAGGCATAGGGTCCTTTGCACTCTTGGAACATTTTGACCATCATGAACTCATTATTTCGAGGTCCTTAGCTGTTGGAAATTGAATTAACACATGCCAAAACTCCTCCTTAAGCTCCAGCTGACCGAAACCATCTTCAAACTATTCAAATGAGCTGTAATACACTGCACTAAGAAAACAAAATAGTTGCATAGTGCTGCCCTTTAACCCTTTTTTCTTCAAGTTTTTGACTTATTTCCTCAAAAATTATCTTAATTGCCTTTAAATACATCCTCCCTAGCAATTTTAGTTCTTGATCCATTGTTTTACCCCTCAAAATTTGATGAAAAAGGGCAAGAAAAGTTGCTACATCAGTTTCATAGTGTTTTTCTCCCTTTTTACACTGTTTACGCTACGAAACTGCTGAGAGAGCAGTTTTGTAAAAAAATTTCCAAAGTGTAAATTGTAAATGTGACAAAACTCAAAATAAACCTGATTCATCATTTAAAAAACCATATCAACTGAAAAACACAGTCATTCCATCCTTCATGAGGTCCCTTCTTCATTTTCATTTGATTTAGCTATAGGCTCTTCTATGACTGTTATTTTAATACCTCTACTTTTTAACTCATCATGAATCAAATTCATATGTTGCTCCAAGTCCTCCACTTGATCTTTAAGTCTTATGTTATTAGCTCTCAAGTGAGTATTTATTACTCTGACAAATTTGGCTTCCTTTATTGCTGGGACTATCCATTTGAAAAACTTCTCTGCACTGCTTGGAGTTTCATAAATAGAACTAGTTTGACCTTCCCACAGTGCCTTCATTCTTTTAAACTCTGCTTTCTCAACACTGTGCTTTCTAGCCCTCTTTCTCATCACAAAAATTTCTTGGTTTGCCAACCTCAATTTTTCCTCAAGATGTTGAAGCTCTGCTTTCTTTATCACTTCTTCTTTTCCCTTCTTTGTTCAGTTGGTTGTATGCTTTACTGTAGGTGATGATAAATCAACAACTTCTTCAGGGGCTTTAGTTTTCTCAATAGGTTCTTGAACTTCCTTGCTGCCTTCCTTGAGTTTCTTAGCATGCCTAGTTATAGGCTTTCTTGCTTGAAAGATGAAAGTTGCATCTTACCCCTCAAACTCAAGCTTCTTTGCAGACTTAGCCCTTTTCTGTTTATGGCCATCTTCCCCAATGAAATCAGCTTGAAAAATGGGTGTCTCCTCTATGTCAATAGCATGAAGGATGTCATCTAAATTTTCCTTTATTACTAGGTTGTCCTCTGTAGCTGTAGCAATTGTCTTTCCTTATAATGCCACTGCTTGGCTTCTTGTTACACTTTTGATTTCCTGCTTGCTGACGACTTGTTTTTGTTTTGCCTCTTTGACAATCTTTGACCTCTGTTTTGCAGGTGATGGGGTTGGTGTGTCAAGCATTTGTGTCTACTCTGCCCTTTTCTCAATCTGTTTACTTGGCTTCAATTTTACAAATTCCTTTGGTTTTGCAACTATAGGTTGACTAGTCTCTGCTGTAGGTGATGATGGAACCCCTTTAGTTTTAGGGTTTCTAGCAGGAGTTAGGGTTTCCAACTCAAAACCATTTATAAACAAAAAATATGACCAATCCCTGCCTATCTTCTGAATTTCATCTAAAATCAATAACTTCATTAAACCATGATGAAACAAGGATGTTTCACTACCTTCATATTTGGCTTGTACTTTATCAGCCCTTTTTGCAAGACTCCTATGCATATAAAAAGGAAAATCGAGTGAAATCTTACCAGTGAAATGCAGAAGCAACTTGAAATGGTATGTGTAAATCTTATGATATCTACCTTCACATGTAAAATACCTTTTAATTTTGAGCAGAAGCTTTGCATAAGTGTCTTTGATGCAAATTCTAGGGATAGCATTATTGAGGTCCATATCTGCATACTCGGGCTTCATGAACTCTTTACATTGCTCCATATCAAATTTGAAACCTTTGAACCAAGTTTCTTGACCTATTCATATCTCTGTAACAGCAGCAATAATCTCTAGTGTAATTGGCACACTTAGCATCCCAACCTTGGTAGTTGTTCCATTGAAGTTCAAGGAAAATTCTTTGGATACCTGTGTGTGGCAACCCTGCAACTTTTCACAAAACCAAAAAAAACCTACTCTTCTAAATGCCTCCATCATTGTTGGTTCTTCAATTATTTCCTTCATATCTTCAGGCTCATGCCTTAAGCAATGTCCCCCTCTATGAAATTTCTTTTCCTCTGCCATGCTTCTCAGAAATCCTGTCAGCCTCGCTTGATAAATTGAATTAGCCTCGCTTGAATAGGGATGAAGAAAACCTTTGTATAAAACAGCCACAAGTTTGGCTTTAGCACTTCAGAGCTCAGACATCTCGAATGGAGGCAAAGGAAATGAGAATGACCAATTAGGCAATATTTTGAATTTAAAATTTCATCTCATACCTGAATGATGCCTCATTCATACCCTATCATGACAATGATGACTGCAACGTGGGTAAGTACATTGAGTTTCATCATTAACTGACTCATCATACCACTAACTTACCATTTCCCAACGTTTTCTGACCATTTTCTAGCTCAAATGACAAGACAGTTTAGAAACTGCGCTTTCGTAGCGCCTGTAGTGTATTTTTTCCTGTTTGCGCTATGAAACTATTAGCGCTTTCGTACTGCAAATCAACTTTTTTGAACTAGTGGTGCTACGAAAATGAGGTTTCTTGGCTAATTGACCAATTTTGACATGAAACTTTAGGAAATGACCCACAAATGGAAATTATGGATATTTGACAATGAATGGACCTTAAAAAAAGACTTTATTTGAACCTTAGAATGAGCTTTAAACTATTAAAAATCTAAAACCTTCCCTTTATCAAACCTAAAATGAATCCTACAAGCCTATTTTGACTCATGAACCTATTTGACCTTGACAAAATAATGTTTGAATTTTTTGGGTGATAACAGTGGCTCCACTTGGGATGGTGTGCCCCTGTGGTACACCAAAGAACCTGTAGCTCCAGTGCCATCCATCTTCTTGGAAAAAACAACTCTGAAATTTATGAAAAAATCACCAAGCTCTTATGGCCTTCTCCTCGGGCTCAAGCTTGATGACCATTGTAGAAGAACCAAATCTGTAACTACTGAAAATATGCTTAGTCAATTTTGAGCTTATTTCACACACTCCTACCTACCCTAACAGCTGCAATCTCCATTTTTAACTCAGGCAACATGAAACTTCCAATGAAGCCATTCATTGATCTGATCTGACACTTGAACCTCTTGACTGCACTTGAACCAAAAGTAAACATGATACTGAAATGACCAAGTCAACTAAGATGTATCTGATCTTCATAATGAAAACATAACTGTAAATGTGGACTGTAGAAATCTTCCATGAAGTCAGTTATAGGATCATAAAAGACATAATCTGTTTGATAATTCACAAGACATTCTGCAGCTTTAGACAACTCATGTATGCTTTCCTAAGCCACACAAGATTTCATTTGTGTGCTATCAAACTGATTTTTAAGAACGAGGTATTCTTCCTCAATCTCAAAACAGAAAGGAAGCAACACCCTCTCTTTGTGTTCTGTCATGGAAAGCTTTTGAAAAGAATGATCATGATCATGAAGACTATATGATTGAATTTGACCCTGTAAAACTTCAATTTCTTTCTCAATGTTCTTAGCAACTTCATCCAAAAATTGAATCTTATCTTTTGACTTGCATTCAAATAATTTTAGATAAGAAGACAAGGACAAAGAAAAATTTTCATCTACTTCCTCATTAATATGATCATCATTCCATTGTTTAAACCCTTGAATTGAAGGAGATTCTGCCACCAACTCTGTTCTGTCTATCCATTCTTCTAAAAACATAAGCCAAAAATATGCAAATGACTTAATAGATCTGACAGGAAAGCTTTCAATCCACTATTTACATTTTCCTTGAAATGAATCATAGAACAATATGATGCAAACATCTTCATGTTTGACTCTAAGAAGCTCAGTAAAGTCACAGAAATCTGATATATGCTTCAAAGTCAAACTCAAATCTTCTCCATTGAATTTTGGACCATTCCTTAAAAAATATGCATCCTTGGGAAAATGATTTGGGAAACCATGAATTCCTGAAAAATCTATGCATGCATACCTTGAAAATAGAATGGTAACATCTTAGCTCTTCATATGTCTAGTGGAATCACCATGAATCTATGAATTTTTAATTCTTCAACAATGGAGTCGCCAAGGTAATTGCAGCCTCAAACAGATTTTGAGCTCCTGCTAACTTCAAGAGTTCAGCTTCATAATTTTCAGGAGATGTATATCTTCAGACTCCCAGAAAACACACCAAAATGCTATCACAAAAATGGACCTGATAGGCTGCCTGGTCAGTCAACTCATGTAACTATTTCAAACCTAATCTTTTGACTAAGGCTTAGCCTCCTTAGCCTGAGAGGGCTCTCTCAAGGGTTAATGATTTAGATAAAAATATAGATGGCTAACTCTATGTGGGGTAATAATTAGATAAATGATAGATGAAGGTTGAGAATCACATCAGCAAGTACACTTTGGGCTTATGCAGTCAAAATAGATTCAGTAAACCAATAAATCTACTTAACATGGAAGTTGAGGCATATCAGAGTTTTAGTCAAGAGATAAACACATGTGAAACTGTAAAAAACATAGTCAATTCATTTATATAGGAAGTCAGAGCATCAAAATATGAATTCTGAGTAATATATACAAACTTCACTGCAATGGGATAATAAAGAGATACAAATAGAATAAGAACACACTAAACCTCCTTCTGAATCTCAAGTTGGTTAAGTAGAAATCTCCTGTATTAGCTGAAAACTAGTCAATTACAATAAACCCAGTCTTTTGCAAAAAATGTCCAACCCTTGGCACATTCAACTTCTTGGTCCTTTATATATAATTTACCACATGAGATAATCTTATCTTCTGCTAGATACATCAAATTCCTGACCCTTGACACCTTGCATAACCATATGAAATGGTATTTATTACAAAAAGACAACTAATCTACTAAACAGTCCTATTACAAATAGGATTCAAACTCCTTATCTGTATCCATAACAACCTTATCTAAATTAATTTACATCATTTTCCAAGTGTATCAACACTGGTCGAATCTAGATTATAGGCTTCAACTCTTCATGACCATATTTCTATCCTCCACCAAAATAGGAAACAGTCCCCTATTTTTTAGGCATAGGGTCCTTTGCACTCTTGGAACATTTTGACCATCATGGACTCATTATTTCTAGGTCCTTAGATGTTGGAAATTGAATTAACACATGCCAAAACTCCTCCTTAAGCTCCAGCTAACCAAAACCATCCTCAAATTGTTCAAATGAGCTATAATACACTACGCTATGAAAACAAAATAGTTTCGTAGCGCCTTTTGTAGTGCTACCCTTTAACCCTTTTTTCTTCAAGTTTTTGACTTCTTTCCTCCAAAATTATCTTTATTTCCTTTAAATACATCCTCCCTAGAAATTTCAGTTCTTGATCCATTGTTTTTCCCCTCAAAATTTGATGAAAAAGGGCAAGAAAAGCTGCTACAGCAGTTTCGTAGTGCTTTTCTCCCTTTTTACACTGTCTGCGCTACAAAACTGCTGAGTGAGCAATTTTGTAAAAAAAATTCCAAAGTGTAAATTGTAAATTTGACAAAACTCAAAATAAACCTGATTCATCATTTAAAAAACCATATCAACTGAAAAACACAGTCATTCCATCCTTCATGAGGTCCCTTCTTCAATTTCATTTGATTTAGCTATAGGCTTTTCTATGATTGTTATTTTAATAGCTCTGTTTTTTAACTCATCATGAATCAAATTCATCTGCTGCTCCAAGTCCTCCACTTGATCTTTAAGTCTTATGTTATTAGCTCTCAAGTGAGTATTTATTACTCTGAAAAATTTGGCTTCCTTATTGTTGGGACTGTCCATTTGAAAAATTGCTCTACACTGCTTGGAGTTTCAGAAATAGAACCAGTTTGACCTTCCCATAGTTCCTTCATTCTTTTAAACTCAGCTTTCTCAACATTGTGCTTTCTAGCCCTCTTTCTCATCACAGAAATTTCTTGGTTTTCCAACCTCAATTTTTCTTCAGGGTGTTGAAGCTCTCTTTTCTTTATCACTTCTTCTTTTCCCTTCTTTGTTCTGTTGGCTGTATGCTTTACTGTAGGTGAGGATAAATCAACTACTTCTTCAGGGGCTTTAGTTGTCTCAATAGGTTCTTGAACTTCCTTGCTGCCTTCCTTGAGTTTCTTAGCATGCCTAGTTATAGGATTTCTTGCTTTAAAGCTGAAAGTTGCATCGTCCCCCTCAAACTCAAGCTTCTTTGTAGACTTAGCCCTTTTCTATTTATGCTCATCTTCCCCAATGAAATCAGCTTGAACAATGGGTGTCTCCTTTATGTCAATAGCATGAAGGATGTCATCTAAATTTCCCTTTATTACTGAGTTGTCCTCTGTAGTTGTAGCATCTATCTTTCCTTTTAATGCCACTGCTTGGCTTCTTGTTACTCTTTTGATTTCCTGCTTGCTGACAACTTGTTTCTATTTTGCCTCTTTGACAATATTTGACCTTTGTTTTGCATGTGATGGAGTTGATGTTTCAAGCATTTGTGTCTTCTCTGCCCTTTTCTCAATTTGTTTCCTTGGCTTCAGTTTTGCAAATTCCTTTGGTTTTGCAACTATAGGTTGACTAGTCTCTGATGTTGGTGATGATGGAACTCCTTTAGTTTTAGGGTTTCTAGCAGGAGTTATGGTTTCCAACTCAAAACCATTTATAAACAAAAAAGATGACCAATCCCTTCCCATCTTCTGAAGTTCATCTAAAATCAATAACTTCATCAAACCATGATGAAACAAGGATGTTTCACTACCTTTAGATTTGATTTGTACTTTATCAGCCATTTTTTCAAGACTCCTATGCAGATAAAAAGGAAAATTGAGTGAAATCTTACCAGTGAAATGCAGAAGCATATTGAAATGATATGTGTAAACCTTATGATATCTACCTTCACATGTAAAATACCTCTGAATGTTGAACAACAGCTTTGCATAAGTGTCTTTGATGCAGCTTCTAGGGATGGCATTATTGAGGTCCATATTTGCATACTCAAGCTTCATGAACTCTTTACATTGCTCCATATCAAATTTGAAACCTTTGAACCAATTTTCTTGACCTCTTCATATCTCTGTAACAACACCAATAATCTCTGGTGTAATTGACACACTTAGCATCCCAACCTTGGTAGTTGTTCCATTGAATTTCAAGGAAAATTATTTGGATACCTGTGTGTGGCAACCCTGAAAATTTTCACTAAACCAAAAACAGCCTACTCTTCTAAATGCCTCCATCACTGTTGGGTCTTCAATTATTGTCTTCATATCTTCAGGTTCATGCCTTAAGAAGTGTCCCCCTCTGTGAACTTTCTTTTCCTCTGTCATGCCTCTCAGAAATCCTGTCAGCCTCGCTTGATAAATTGAATCAGCCTCGCTTTAATATGTGAAACAACAGCCTCGCTTGAATAGGGATGAAGAAAACCTTTGTATAAAATAGCCACGGGTTTGGCTTTAACACTTCAGAGCTCAGACATCTCGAATGGAGGCAAAGGAAATGAGAATGAACCCTATCATGACAATGATGACTACAACGTGGGTAATTACATTGAATTTAATCATTAACTGACTCATCATACCACTAACTTACCATTTCCCAACGCTTTCTGACCATTTTCTAGCTCATATGACAATATAGTTTAGAAACTGTGCTTTCGTAGCACCTGCAGTGTATTTTTTCATGTTTGCGCTATGAAACTATTAGTGCTTTCGTAGTGCAATTCAACTTTTTTGAACTAGTGGCGCTACGAAAATGAGGTTTCTTGTCTTTAATTGACCAGTTTTTACATGAAACTTTAGGAAAATACCCACAAATGGAAATTATGGATATTTGACAATGAATGGACCTTAAAAAAATACTTTATTTGAACCTTAGAATGAGCTTTAAACTATAAAAAATATAAAACCCTCCCTTGATCAAACCTAAAATGAATCCTACAACCCTATTTTGACTCGTGAACCTATTTGACTTTGACAAAATGATGTTTGAATTTTTGGGTGATAACAGGTGGTTCACAATTTGCATGAACTCAATTGGTTTATGATTTACAATGAACCATTAATCACACCAAGTGATTCTTGTTTTGTTGTTGTTTCATCTCAATATTTAAATACATGGTATTACTTTCACCGCTTATTTTATCTTGGTTATATTGTTTCATTCTCCATTGTTTTCTTTTCTTGAATCATATTTCCTAATGCATACAATATGGAGTAGGTAATAGGAGAAGTGAGATGAAGAATTACCTGTATTTTCATGAATTTGTTGAATTGTATAATAATCTTGTTCTCTAAATCTTATCATCTTTTCCTCATCCTTTCTCTAGCAATTTTTCACACTTCCTCTTGGTTTGGCACTTGAGCTTCTTTTTTATATTGAATTCTCCAATTTCTAATGTTTTTTGTTAATCTCTGTGTAATTTCAGCATTGTGTTAATTTTCCCTGAACGAACGTTACGTATTACTTTTCCATGAATGGATGTTCAGTTGTGTTTTTTTTGTTCTTTTTTTTGTGGTAGAATGAAAACGATTGAGCTCCTAGCTTTGTAACATTCCTAATCAATACCATTAATATTTGGTTGTTGAGTTGGTGGGAGTTTATGGTTACAAGGGCTCGATCATGCCTCGAGGGGTTGTTAAAACCTCAATAGATCTATTTCAATTTTTACCTAAAGCGCTCAATAGAGTTTTTGAGGGCCTAAAAAACAAATTTTTAGCTCCCCTTCTACATATTTATCTGCAACACCATCTTGTAGCATGGTGGACTTGAGGAAATATTTGTCCCTAGGTGGAAGAGTTTATCACGTTGGATTCATGAAAGAATCATCTATCCAATGGAATATGAGTTTGACATTTTCGAATTCATGTGATATTTTTCATCTAATTTCTTTTAAACATTATGCTTGAAATAATTTTGGACAGTTTCAAAGGAGTTGAATGAAAAATCAATACCATAAAATATACAAAATAAAAAAATTTCAAAAAATATCATCATCTTAATTTACGAGTCCTCTTCGAAAGGGTACTATCGGTTTTTCAATTCATTTAAATAGTAGAAAAAAAGCATGCTCGAACATGTGTCTGAAAAATGAAATTCAAATACTAATTCGCCAACTTCAAAAAATAATAAAAAATGTAATTTTGCATAAAAAAATAAAGTTTCAATATGCATAATTTTGTTTTCTTTGATTATATCATGCTCATATATATATATATATATATATATATATATATATATATATATATATATATATTTATTTATTTATTTATTTATTTATTTATTTATTTATTTAATTGTACATTTTAAACTAAGTTATTGCACACGAATACATGCATGCCTATTAAGTTGTGTGGAAAATTACAAGGATAGACATTTAATATACTCAAAAATTGACAGAGTATATGACACTAATATTTTTTGCAAAAAATATCATTAGGACAACATAATTCTTCACAAATTTCCTTTTTACTCCAGATCAAAATTCACAAAGCTTATATAAATTTTGAAGGCTTCAATTCGACAAAAGAATAAAATTTTGAAATTTCATCGCCACATTTGGCCCAAAAGTGTAAACCATCTTCATTCACATACCCTAAAACATGTAATCTCTCATGTTGACAAATAATGCATAGATTAGTTAGTTTATTTTGCTATGAATGGTTAGATAGAATATTGCTAGAAGTTTTTGAATTGATGTTACTATTTGACCACATCAAACCTATGTTGTTGATCTCTATTTAATAATAAGAAGGGAGAGGCAAGCCCCAATGGTTTCCAATTTTTTTTCATACCTATATCTGCCTATAATTTGACATCGCATCAAAGTAGGATCGTAAGACTCTTCATAGATTTGAGAGAGGATATATCATAGTGGATATATTATATTGGACAGGAATCCATCTGAGGAGGTGAAACTAATATATTTATATCTCCTCGCATAAATAAGTTAACCTCTAAAACATTAGGGTTTACCATGGCATGTCACTTAATTCCTTAAACTCTAGATTCTATAATTGTACTAAAAACTCCAATATATTGGGTATTTCTCACCTTATGATATTTGTGACATAACCAACTATTCCATATCATTTTTATTATCTACATTCGAAGGTATTGGGTCCTTGAATTTGTTGTGGGACAAATTCAAAGGATTATACATCACTATGCAAGTCACCATCGATTTATTATTTGGATTGGGCCCTTGTGCCATTTATTTATTGTAGTCCTCATTTGGTGAATAGAAACTACATCCTGCTAAATTTGAGCTAGCTACATCACACAGATTGAAGGTGAATGATTGTTTGTATACACCAAAGAAGGGTTAGTCTCCAAGGGAATGGATCTATGGCCAATTGTAAAGGAGTTATTATGCCCATGAAGGAGCTGTAATGTGAGTAGTTTTTAAAGGAAGGGTGTGAACCCAATGAAAAATATGTGTCCATGCAGTTGGTTGGATGTGTTGGAAAACAATGCCACGAATGATGGAATAATCAACTTCGACTAAATATCAAGATAGGGAACTATTTTTTTTTCTTAGAAGAGGAAGTCACTAGCACGTTCCATATAAGAGAGGAGACTTGATATAAATGTTGGTTTAGTTATCTAAACAAATATTTTCTTTGATCATTTTTTATTTATTTAAGTAAAAAGTGATGTCGATTTATTTAAGTAAAAGGTCAAATATTTTAGGAAATATCTATTTGGAATCGTTGGAACTAGATTTTTTTTTAAATGTATTCTATAAGTAATCTAGGGAAAACATAGAGATCAATATTTATTTGAAGCAAATACGAATTCTATTCTCTAAGGATTAAAATATTCCTACAACTCCAAGAATGTTAGGAATCAATGGAGAAAGGGATCTCAAAGCCTGATCAAGAAAATCGGTAGGGCATGACTAATTCCCAAAGAAATCAACTTGCATAAATAAGGAAATAGGAGAGCAAGACCAAGTATTGGTTCCAGATTTTAGTAGATGACTCAATTTTTTTCCAAGATAATAGGATCCTCTAGTGAAAAACAAGCTTGGTATATCCTCGGGTTAGTATATCAAATTAATGACAAAGAGAAGAAAATGAAGCTTCATACCCTAAGGAGAGAGTTTGACCTTGAAGATGAAGGAGGTATAGTGTTATGATCCTTGCGCCTTAAAAATGATAAGAAACCAATAATTACAATCCACTTTGAGGGGGAAACCTCCTTTTACAATAAATACAATGAATAAGACAATAATTTATGATCCTAACACTGGGTCTCCTTAGTATATATATGTATATGAGACAAAGGATACAATTATAATAAAAGGGGACCATGAGGGGTTCTAGCCTACACAACAATATAACAATAGAAATGTATTCGCTCAATATCTAGCGCTTAATAAGGGGTGTTTGGGTTAACATGGGGCTTATATACGGCTTAGCATGCCCCTCCCCTTCAAAGAATTGTTGTCCTAAACACTTGACTATCTTTGTGTGTTTATACATGAAAACGTCATCTTCCCATGTCACCTCTTTTACTAGTAGGTTCTTCCATTTGATAAGGTTCTCAGTAATTACCCAATTTATTTGTTTCTTAGTCCTTGTTTCCAGAAAAAAAATGGTTCTAGTATTATTTTCCCTTCTTCATTAATCTCTAGTAGAAGGGTTTAGACAAGGATCTTATCACTAATTACCTTCTTTAAGAAAGAAACATGGAAGATTAGATGTACACATGAAGACGGAGGCAAATCTAATTCATTTTTCCATGTAAATTTTTCTACTACATCAAGGTCCTCCTATATTTTTTGAATGATCTTACACATTTTCTCATCTTTTTGTCATTTTATCCTTGCTTCTTTGACCTAATCAGAATGTGGAATGGATATAGCACATATTAAATCATTTGTATCTTCCTCTTTCCTTGAGAGTGCATCTACCACAATATTGTTTTTCCCTTTTTGTAGATAATTTCAAAGTCATAACTCATCATATTTGTGACCCATTTTTGTTGTTCTTATCATGATATTATTTGCTCAAAGAACCAATTCATATTATCATGATATGTTTTTACTTTGAAGTGTCTACTTATTATGTATGGACGTCATTTCTTAACTGTATGTATTATGGCCAACATTTCTTTTACATAGATGGGTTTGAGTAAGTTATTTCCTTTAGGTTCACTACTTTAAAAGGGAAGGGGCCTTCCTTCTTGCATCAAAATGGAACCAATGCCATGACTTGAGGCATCACACTCCACAATGAATATTTTTGGGAAGTCAGGTGTCACCATTATGGGAGTTGTACACATAGTCTCTTTAAGTTCTTTAAATGATATGGTTGCTTCTTTAGTCCAAGAAAATGATTCCTTATTCAATAATTTTGTTAGAGGTGTTGCTATTTGACCATAATTCTTGACAAATTTGTGGTAATATCCTCTCAATCCTAGAATCCTACGCTTTTCTTCAAGGTATTTTGGATTGGTCATTCCCTCATAGCTTTGATTTTGTTAGGATCCACCTTGACACCATTATGTGATACAATAAGATCCAAATATTCCACTTCTTGAACCAAGGCACACTTGAAAGGATTTGCATATAGATTTTTCTCTTATAATAGTGTTAATACCCTTTCAACATGTTGTGCATGTTATTCCCAATACTTCTTGTAAATTAGTATGTCATAAAAATACTAACATGAAATTTCTAAGGAAGGGTTTGAAATGTTGAAGGTGCATTTGTAAGTCAAAATGGCATAACCAAAAACTCATAATAACCTTCATGTGTTCTAAAGGTTTTTTTTGGAATGTGTTCTAAAGAAAATTGCTCCATGAAATTCATCTGGAAATTCATCAATGACAAGAATAGGAAACTTATCCTTGATTTCCATTTTTTTGAGATGTCTATAGTTTGGACACATATGCCACAAACCATCCTTTTTTATAACCATCACCACTAGTGAAGAGAAAGAACATTGAATGCTCTAAATGATGCATGCATCTAACATTTCTTGAACCAAATGATTGATCCAGACTTATGCAGTAACGCAATAAGATATAGAAATACACATAGACACAGAGATGCAACAGAAATAAGACTTCATTTCATTAATATCACGTAACCGAAATATGCTTACAGACAGTATGGTAATAAATTGGCTAGGGCGTTGGTAGCTTATCTCCGAGAAGAGATATGGAAACTATAGACCTCTGAATGGTGTTAAAATGAGGCTCAAAGGCCCATTTATTATTGAGAAATAATGGAAAACCATAAAAATCCAAAAACCTAACCCTAGGAGATGAAACACCAAAATATGGGCCCCGTTGGGGTAAATTGGTACATACATTTCCCAGGGTTATAACTTTGGCATACAATCTACGTTTGACGCACATGATACCTCATTAGAAAGATATATTTGAGGACTAAAACTTTTGATAGCAAAAGTTGAAGACTCACATTTGTTGGATATGATTTTCCAAAAAACTTTGTTTGGGGCCTCAAAATGGCTCTGGAAGTTCAGGACCCGAAAAAAATGCCAAAAATAGTAAATTGTGCTACAATTAAGGAAACTCAAAAACTGAAAGAAACAATGGTGTTGGCCCAAGTGGAGTAGGAGGGTGGCCACAAATATCCACTTAGATCATTCCTCCGCCTTAGGAAGCAATGGTCCTCATTGTGTTGATTTCCTCCATGAGATGAGGAAACTTCTATTGAATTGGGTCCCTGGTGAGCCACTTGCCCTGGTGAAGGAGTTGGCATGCTTTGAAAACTCGATATAGTTGGATCCTCTGCTAGCGGGTGTTCTTGGTATATGTCCATGATCTAATTAGTTGTGGCTTGTTCCAAGCAGTATGGGTTTAACTCTATTGGTGTGAGTTGGTTTTCCATGTCGAATGTGTCCAGTAGAGGTGTAAAGTATGGTCGAAGGCAGTCCACATTGAACATTGGGTGCAAACCAAGTAATGGTGGAATACTGAGCTTGAAGGAATTTTCCCCTATAGCCTTGGTGATGGTGTATTGCCCATTTCGGAGTGGGTGAAGCTTGCGCTGGGGTCCAGTGAGGCACTCCTTCTGCAAATGTAGCCACACTTTTCCGCCCACCTGGAAGTTGTGTGGCACCCGATGATGATCATGTCGCTTCTTGTACTTATCATTGGCTCTATCCAATATTTCATGAACCTGTTGGCAGATGTGCTGAATGCACTTAATGAATATTTATGCCTTGTCATCCTCATACTGGACATGATCCGAATCAGCCTGAGTTGCCGCAAATGGCATGGCTATGTCAATGGGACATATTGGCTGGAATCCCAACACCACCTGAAAGGGGTTTTGGTCGGTTGAGCTATGGAGAGCCTGGTTATAGCTGTGTTGTATATAGCAGAGTCACTCATCCCATGTGTGTGGATGCTTTGAGTTGTACATGAGCAGAATGTGTCCGATCATCCTATTGATGACCTCTTTTTGGACATCAGTTTGGGGATGGAAAGTTTTGGACCTGGTGAGCTTGGTGTCCAGCATTGACCAGAGGCTAGACCAAAATGTACTGAATAACCTCCTGTCCCAATCTGAGATGACAGAATATGGGATCCCAAAGTGTACCCACACTCATTCAAAGAAGAGTTTACCAGTGGATTCTGTTGTGATATTCTTCTTGTAGGCTGCCATAATGGCCATCTTCGAGAATCCATCGACGACCACGAAAACACAATTGTTTCCATTCTTAGTAGAAGGAAGGCCTAACATGTAATCCATGGAGATGGATTCCCAAGTTCGACTAGGGGTAGGTAGTGGGGTATATAAGTTTTGCTTCTTGATGGTCAGTTTGGAAATGGCACAATAAGTGCAGGATCTAATGTACCTCCCGACATCATATCGAAGGTTTGTCCAATAAAAATACTTCTGCAGTACTGCAAATGTTTTCTCGACCCTGAAATTCCCAACGACCTAACTGTAATGCACTTCCCAAATCATCTTGGCACACTCACTTGAAGGAACACAAAGGTTTCCTAGGTGACATAGCAATGCATCCTGGAGGTGAAAAATTGGAACTTGCTTACCTTGCAAGAGTGTCTTGTATGTGTGGCCAAATTATGGATTACTCTTGTAGAGAAGTGACCAATCAGAAGTCTCATGCCCAAAAGAGTTGAGCATGGTGGTTAGTGCCACAATCGGTGGTCGACTGAGGGAGTCTGCAACATTATTGGTGATGCCCTTCTTGTACTTGATGTTCAAATGAAATTTTTGCAGATATGTGGACCACTTCTAATGGTGATCGTTCTGCAACTTCCCTTGTGTCCATATGAACTGCAAGGGTTGGTGGTCTATGTGGATGATCGTTTCCTTCCCCAAAATTTAATTCTTCCATTGTCGGCAAGCTTGCACAATGGAATACATCTCTTTGGCATAAGTGGGATATTTCTGGACTGGTCAAACAGTGTCTCACTGTGATATGGCACTGGATACCCTTGTTGAGAAAGAACTTCCCCAATAGCATAGTCATAGGAATTTGTCTCGATCTCAAATGGTTATTGAAATTATGGTAATGTGAGCACTGGGGAAGTGTAGAGACGATGTTTCAACTCTACGAATGCCTTATGTTTAGATTCAGACCAAAGTAATTTTTCTTTCGCTCCTCCCTTTATGACTTGACTCAAGGTCCAAGTTGTGATATGAGAGAATCCCAACATGAACCTGTAGTAGAAATTAGCAAGACCCAGAAAGTTGTGAAGCTCTGTTAGAGTGATTGGGGTTGGCCAATCCTAAATGACTTGGATCTTGGTTGGATCCACATGCACCCCTCGCTCATCAATAATGTATCCCAGATAATGGAACGTGGGTCATGCCAAAAGTGCACTTCTCCAAATTGGCACAAAAATTGTGTTTCCGCAGTGTTTGGAGGACCTGTCGGATGTGGTGGAGGTTTTCTTCCCAACTATGGCTGATGATTAGGATGTCATGCAAGCACAGTACTAAAAATGAGTTGGTGAATGGCCGCAAGATTTCTTCCATCAGCGTAATGAAGATTGCAGGAGCATTCATCAACCCAAAAGGCATGAAAAGCCATTCGAAAAGGCCCTCCTTGGCTTTGAAGGTAGTCTTCTAGACATCGAAGGGTTCGATTGGTACATGGTGATACCCAGACTTCAATTCAATCTTGCTCAAATATTTTCCCCTTTGAGTTGGTCTAGAAGATCATCAATCTATGGGATCGGGTACCTATTCCGAACAGTGATATTTTCCAGTGCCCGATAGTCAATACAGAGTCTCTAAGTCCCATCTTTCTTCTGCACCAACACGATCGAGCTCCCACATGGCAATGAACTTGGTCAGATGTGACCTTTCAGCAGCAGTTCCTGAATATGCCTCTTGATTTCGTCATTCTCCATAACAGAGTGTCGATAAATTTTTCCATTAGGAAGTGGTGCACCTTGGGGCAAATTTATGGGGTGCTTGACCTGACAGTGCAAAGGCACCCCTGCGAGTAAGGTGAAGATGTCCCCGTACTCCTCCACGAACTTGTCCATTTTTTTTTGTCATGTGGAGGATCCCTGTTTGAAGGTCATGGCCACGATATTCTTCTTGCCCTGATAGTGGATCATCAGGAAAACAAATTTGTCAGTTTTGGAAATGACTTACCTGCATTTTTTTGCAATAACCAAAGAGATTGCGGTAGGCGATGCTACCTTCAGTATCTTGTACAACTTATTTCCCAAAGTAACAATAATAGCACGAGGTTGGGAGTCATACACATCATGTTTCTTCCACAATTATGGTTGACCTAATAATACATCAAAAACATCAAGAGGAGAAATTTCACATAATACCTCATCCATGAAGGGCTTGATTTTGTAGGGAAGGTGGCACTGCTGGCTGACACAAAGATCACGTCCTTGGTGAGGCGACCTGATGGTGTATGGTTGTCACTGTGGTGTGGTCGCTAATCTCAGTCGCTTCACGACCTCTTCTAAAATGAGGTTCGTTTGGCTCTTGTTGTCGACAATGAACTGTAGGGGGGAACCCTTTACCCACATCTGGGAATGGAAGAAGCTCTCCCCCTCCTTTGGATCTTTTGGTTCCTCCTTCTAGATCTTCATGGTGGAAATAGTGGCATTGGGATCTGCATTAACAATCTACTTCCCTTTGTCATTCCCCTTGTTGGGTTTTGATTCAGAGTCGTAGCATGCATCCGATTCAGAAGCCTTCTGCTTGTCCACCAGTGACTGTTTAGCCCGACACTCACTTGTGTTGTGAGTGGAGCTCTTATGGAACTCACACCACTTTCCCATTTCCTTCTTTGGATTCATGGCATTGTTCTTTGCTTACGTATTTGGAGGGTTATCCTAGGCCACCACGCCTTGGTTTTGTCCTTTGTTTTTCAATTTTGGGGCACCTTTCCTTTTCTTTTGATTCGCAGATCCAAAGTCTCGCTTCTTCTATTTGAACTTCTGATCAATGTTTGCAGCATACCGGTATGCTACACCAAGCGAGGATATGTCAAGGAACTCCATTTCCTCCTGAATGTATCTGTGGAGACAACTATGGTACTTCATCACAAAATGTTTCTCTGAATCTTTGATACCCAATTTTGTGCACATGGTATGGAATAGATTCATCAGCTCATTCACATCTTAATCTCTTTGTTTCCGCAGCGTAATCCATTTTATATACTTGTCCTCATAGCTCCCCACTAGATAATTTTTTTCCTTGATGGCATCTTGGAAATAATCCCAAGCGGGTGCGACCGAAAATAGAGAGGGTTCCCTCTCGTCCTTTTCCTCACAGTAGGTTTCCCACCAGTCCTTGACATGGGGAGCAGCTTTGAGGAGTGAAAAAGTAATATTTTCCCGGTTATAAAAGTCATGAACCGAGAAATACCCTTCTAATATATTCAACCATCTATCTACGATGTCTGCATCTATTTGGCCCTCAAATATGGGAATGTCAAAGTTTACTTGTACCTTAAAAGGAGTTGCGCCTCCAAAGTGGCTGTTGGAAGCAGATGCATCGTTGGTGGGCAGTCGTTGAAGGATCTGGTTAAAGTTAACCATCATCATGTTCCTTTGTTTCTCAAGGGCCTCCTCGAGAAATATTTTGATAGGATTTCCTTCTCCCTCATCTTTCTTTTCATCCCCCATGGACAGTCGTCAGAGTTTGTGAGGCTGATCTTGCAAAGGTTCAACGAGATCAAGCCCTAACTCCTTATACCCCGACCTCGTTGGGGACATGTAAATAAGGATCGAGAAACAGTATATCGCTCAAATACCACTGATCTAGACCTATGCAGGAATGCAATAAAATACAAAAATACACATAAATGTAGATATGCACCAGAAATAAGACTTCATTTCATTAGTATCACATAACTGAAATATGCTTAAAGACAGAATGGTAATACACTAGCTAGGGTGTTGGTAGCTTATCTATGAGAAGATATGTAGAAGCTACAGGCCTCTAAACCATGTTAGAATGAGGATCGAAGGCCTATTTATTATTGAGAAAAAATGGAAAACCCTAAAAATACAAAAACCTAACCCTAGGAGATGAAACGCAAAACAATGGGACCCATTGGGGTAAATTGGTACATCAATTTCCTAGGGTCATAAATTTGGCATACGATCTCAGTTTGATGCACATGACACCTCATTATAAATAACTATCCGAGGAATACAATTGCTGACAACCAATTTTGAGTTAAAGACTCACTTTCGTCGGATGTGGTTTTCCAAAAAAACATCGTTTAGGGCCTCAAAACGGCTCCGAAAGTTCAGGACCCGAAAAGCTTCCAAAAATAGTAAATTGTGCTACAATTAAGGAAACTAAAAAACTAAAAGAAACAATGGTGGGGGTCCAAGTGGAATAGGTGGGTGGCCACCAATATCCACCTGGATCAATGCTCAATCTCACTCTTTTGTGTAAGTGGATATATATAAGGCCTAATGTTAGGTGGTACACTTCGAGGTCGTAAATTAATAGTATGGTCATGATCTCAGATAGGCAGAAGACCCTTAGGCATTTCTCCATATACCTTATAATTATTGTTGATAACTTTTTGAAGATCTGCTGGAGTAGAGGATATATATGTTTGAACATCTATTGAACATAATTGTGAAAATACACCTCGGTGTCCCTTTTTTATTAATTTCATAATGATATTAGAGTGTATCACTTTACGGGTTTTCCCTTGGATACCTCTAATCTCAATTTCTTTTCCTTTTGAGAAAAATATTATGAAAAGATCATGGAAATCTTTCCTCTGTCATTTTGGATTTTCCCTTTGAAGAAGACATTGGAAAGAAATAAGGATAGGAAATATGGTTACCAGGTAATTGGCTGACTAGAAAGTGCTACATATTGGGTCGTTCCGCTGAGGTTGTAGTAAATCTTGGTATGAAATTTTCCTTAATAGAAATGCATAAAGTAATAATGAGCAAACTACTCGTTTATTTCATAATAAGAGGAATTAATCGTTTAAGATGTTTAATATGGGCGCGGGGTGTTTATGGTGGAAGCGGTTATGATTGGATAACGGTTCAAAAACATGTAACAAGCAATAGACGTGTGGTGGCAGTGGAGTGGGTATGACCTTTTGGCAGGAGCAGGAACAATCACAATGGGAGTGGGTGGTTTTCGGAAATGATGCTGATGGTTTTCAGAGGGGGGGGGGGGGGGGGGGGGGGTTCAAACTACCTCCACGGTTGACACGTTGCCAAAATGTTTTGACTCCGAAATAGTTTTTCGAACCACCCCGGTTAAACGTCGGAGAGGTGGGGGAGGGGGGGTCTGAACTGCCTTCCTTGTCATTGATCTAACGGAGAAGATCGTGGTGGTTGGTTGTTGCACCCGAGATATCATAAAACGACAAAACATGTCAACTCATTCAAACTTTATTACAAATTTCTAATCATAGTTTAATTGTGTTTAAACTAATTAAAAATATTAATTAACTACCTAACGACATTTATTCTAGCACACATATTTTGATTTTTCAAGGGATTTTTTTTCTTTTTTCAATATTTTCCTTTTTTTATTATCATTTTTTTCAAATATCCCTTTTCTTTTTCTCTATTTTTTCTTTATATGTGTGTGTGTATGTGTGTGTGTGTGTGTGCGTGTGTATTCTATATTTTAAACAACTACAAAGTAAAAATAAAATGTTGTTACAAAGGAAATTAAGGGCCATTGTTCCCAATGATTATAACCATTGTACCTCTAATACAACATCAAAACCACCCATTTATATTTAAATCATGGGACTAACCAATAAATACTCCCCCGTATTCAACTTAATATTATTGCACTTCCCTGAACAATTTATTGTACCTCCATCTGTAATCATCACTTGAAATTTTTGTGCTATATATACAAAGAAATTAATAAGTTTTGTCAATTTGTAACTGATTAAGTTATGGGTACTACCTTAATCAATAAATATTATTAGCCTTTTTCTTTTGATATATCCTTCTATCTTGATTTTTTTTAGTAATGATGTCGTCCAATGCATGACAAAATATTATTAGAGTGGTTTCTTCTAGCTCTATAGCTTGTGAAGTTTCCACTTCTTGATCTTCTTTAGCTTCACAATATATGTAGAATAATTTCTTCTCACTGCATTTATTCTCTTTACTATACTTGTTGTCACAGTGGAAACATAGTCCCTTTCTCTTCTTTCATCCATTTTCTAAGGAGTCAACCTTGTTGGTTTAAGAAAGAGAGCATTATTTTCTCTACAGTTATTAGTGACCAATTTTTAGTGGCCATATTTTTACTTTCAACTTTACTTGCCAGACTTAAAGCATTATATAGATAATTAGGTTCAAAGAAACACACCTCATGTTGTATGATATCCTTTAAAGTGCCCATAAATAGGTCTAACAAGTTATCCTCTAAAATATTCTTTACTTTGAGACTCAACTTTTGGAACTGCTTAATGTGCTTTGTAACTTAACCTTTTTGTTGAATATTTACCAATTGACTAAAAAATGTATTTATATCAATTCCCCCATAATGTGTTATCAATTCCTCTGTAAAAGAGGACCAAGATATAACATAATACTTTTATCTTTCACAAATCCATTGATACCAAACATGTTTGTCTTGCTTTAAAAACATGGATGTAATATTTACCTTTTGTAAGGATGCCACTTGGTGCAGATCAAAGTATTGTTCCATCTTAAATATCTATGTTACAAGATCATTACCATCAAATTTCAACCGATATCAATCTTCAGAATATAGAAGTTCCTTGGTGTTGGCTTGAAGCCCTCATGATGTGGATCTTGGATTGAAAATTCATGATTATGGTTCTGCAATTAAAAATTTTCTCTCTAATTGTAATAACATAGTCCCCATATGAGATTTATTCTCAACAACATCATTTTCTTTATGTTCATGATTTCCTTGGATCTCCACATCCCTTTTATTTTTATTTTTTTTTGTAAGCTTCCTGGATCTTGTATTAACTAGATAGAAAAAAATACATCAGCAGTGTCTACCATTGTCTACCACTTGGGAGATCAGACCAATCATAGAATAACAAAAAATTGACACCAGAAACTATGATTAATACATCATACTTCATAGTAGATTTCCTTACAGAGCTATGAGCTACATAGTATATACATCTAGGATGAAATGAAAGAGCCAAGCTAGATTTTCCAAAAGATAACATAAATACAATGAATTGAGACTACATAAGGTAGACATATTGAAGCAATAACCATGAGGCATTAAGAATAATTGGAGACGTCAATGAGAGCCCTTAGTATTCCTGACACGTTTGGAACGTTTGGCATAGCTACCACCCCGATCAAAGATAGAGTCTAAGCCTTCATGTGTGTCTTTAAGAGTTTTCTTATCTTTCTTGATGAGGTCTTCACAAGCATTCCTGAGTTCTGAATTCCCCAGGAGATCCCACTTGGAAAAAATTCTTTCATTGATGTCTTCACAACCTATGTTTTCCATTTTATCCATGACCTTATTTCTCAATATTCTAACGTGAACAAGGATGAATTCCTGAGTATTATGCAGGAGCTTCTAGATCTTGACAATGTGTGATTCCAAACACCAGTTGGATGATACTTTTTCTAGACATGAACTATTCAAAAAAAAAATTGTGATGCTTATCACTATGCTCAAGTCCCCTTCCACAACTAATATATGGAATCTCTCTTTCACTATAATTTGTAGACTCAATTCCAAAGCACAGATCTTAGCAACATTATTTTTATTTATCTAAAGAAAAATTGCTAGTATAAAAATGGGGTTGCCATATTGATCCCTAAATATGCCACTATAATCTAATTTCTCGAGGTTTCCCTTTGAGGCACCATTAAAATTGAACTTTACAAAGCATGTTGGATGGGAAAGCCAAATGGTTGGGGAACTAGGAATTATTCTAAGGGGGATTCTAAGAGGTAATTACTGATGTAAGAGCCAATGAAAATTCTTTGAGAATGGGAGGGGGTCTTCTAGTCATCTTCCATCCATTTCCCTACTAGGATCGATTCCCTTATATTTTTGAGGATTAACTTCCAAAAATTTGTTGTTGACTTTCTCATGCCTTTGAAGATCCCGACATTTATTTCTTTCTAGATTAACCATAAAATAAAACTCTGAAAGAGCATCCAAATTCAATTAATATTAGGACATTAAAAGGAATATGAGTTTCATGATGAGATAAATTCCACAAGATCCATTTACAAGTTTCTATTTGATTTCCTAAATGTTGCCGCAACATCAGTCCAAATGCCTTCTCCATACAAGTAGTTGTTAAAGATGTGATTAACATTTTCCAAATGACTTCTACATAGACAACACCAGGATGGTCCTTTGAACCCTATTTTTTGTATTTTATCCCATGTCAAGTTTCTTTTCCTTTCCAGAAGCTAGAGGAAACAAGTAACTTTTATCCAGTGATTATGTTTCTATATGCAAGCCCATATTTCATTTTGGGGGTGTTGATAATGGTTGGATGCCAACCCACGGGCCTCTCTGGATGAGAGTTTGCTTGAGGGTTAATATCCCCACTACATTACTTCAACACTAGATGAAACTTGAATGCATATTTTTTGCATTCCACATCCCTTTTATGAAGCCTCTATAAGAGAATATTTTCCATGACAATCATGGATTTTTGTATTTCTTCCTTATTTTCATTGATATTCTTTTATATTCCTTCCTTATTTTCATTCATCTTATTTTATATTCCTTCCTTATTTTTATTGATATTCTTTTCTATTCCTTCCTTATTTTCATTCATATTATTTTTTAATCCTTCCTTACTTTCATTCATCTTCTTTTCCATTTCTCTTTTAAGTGTTTCTTGAGAAATTGAGAAATCCACCTTTTTCAACATACTACCATCCATTTCATTAACTTTATTCTTTAATTGGGATAAAACCTAAATTATAAGTATTAACTTCTTCATAAGTTAAAGATGAGCCTTCAATAGATTTACTTGGTGTAGTAGCTTTCTTTGGAGGCATGCTAGAAAATAATAATAGCCCTTCTCTTTATTACAACAACAAAAAAGGGGATCTTCTAATGAACAGTTAGGTTGCTAGTAAGTTACATACCTTAATTTGGAGAATATTAGAATGGTTGATTATTTATTGATATATCTCTTAGATTTGAGGCCTTCTTGATCTAAAAATTTATTCTGCAATACCCAAATATGTATTTTCTTCAACTCTATGGGTGTGAACTGAATTTCATATGCCAACTAGAAGTTATAGTAATTTTCCCAAAACTTATTGATTTCTTTTTTGACCTCTTCCCACAAGAAAAATTGTATAGCATGTCATGTGTCCAATTATTGAACTATAATTCTATAACCTATACCTCCTTATGTATATTGAAATTTCTAAATATTTCATACTTTGAAAATTTACAAACAAGAAGATATAGTAAAAATACCAAGTTGGCTTGTTTAAAAATTATTTCTTGATTATTCACAAACCTTAACTTCCATAGGGTATAACTCTCAAAGTATAGAAAAACAAAATCTGAAAATGGAACTAGATATTCCCCAAGATTTTCCTTAATATGATCCAAGTTTCAATTTATGAATCCTTACAAAAAATAAATAAATAAATAAATAAAAAGTTATAGCACAAATTCCAAATTGACGTGTTTGAGACTAAATTTTGGAGCATATAGAAACCCTAACTTCCTTGGAGCATATCTCTGAAAATATAGTGAATCGATATTTGTAACTTTTCCTCAACTTGAGCCTAATTTCACAGCCCAAAGTCTCACATAGAAAACATTATATCGAAAATTCCTAACTGACATGTTTGAGACAGAATTTAGGAGTATTCAGAAACCCTAACTTCCTTGGGTCATATCTCCAAAACTATAGTGAACCAAGATATGAAACTTAAACCAGAGATTGTTGGGGTTGTCTTCTCAATATTATCCAAGTTTGACCATCTGAAACCTCCTAGAAAAAAAGTTATAGCTAAAATTCCATTATGACCTATTTGAAGAAATGAAACCCTAGGATCAAGATCTTTGATACAAAATGATATGATCCTTGCACCTTAACAATGATAAGAAACCAATATATATATATATATATATATATATATATATATATATATATATATATATATATGAGACAAATGATACAATTATAATCAAATGGGGCTTGGAGGGGTTCTAGCCTACTTAAAAATATAACAATATAAATGTAATCGCTCAATATATAGGGCTTAATAAGATGCTTTTGGGTCAACATGGGACTTATATAAGGCTTAACACATAGAAAATTGAGTAGTTCATGATCAAAGTGATGGGAGTTATGAATCATCTCATAATTCATGGAGAAAAGATTGAAGATAAGAAAATTTTTGAAAAAGTTCTCAATATTTGACCTAAGAAAATTGAAATGATTATCATTTTCATAGAATATTCCAAGGACTTACCTAAACTAATAGTAGAAGAGTTGATATGGGTCATGTTTTTTCGCATGAATCAAGAATTAGAGTGGAAGAGGAATCCTTAGAACATGCCTTCAAGACTAAGGAATTCATTGATCAATCCAGAGGTTGAGGAAATAGAAGTATAGGTAATGATTAAGTAGAAGAATGAAAAATATTATAAAAAAAAAAAAAAAAAAAAAATCAAATTAGCATAAACACTTTCAAAATCAAAGGGGGAGAGGAAAAAGTTGGGTAGAAAAATCCAAATTCCAATGTTACTACTACAAAAAGTATGGAAACAATAAAATTGAATGCAAAAAGAAATAGTCATAAGGCTAAGAAAGGGTATAGCTAATGTCTCCAACACTAAATAAGGGCATCCGAGACAATATTCGTCTCATGTCAAGTCACTAAATAATATCACAACAAGGATATTTGGTTGTTAGACATTGGTTGCAACAACCATATGGTAGGTAAAAAAATATTATTTTCTAGCGTCGATAACTCTGTTAAATCTAAAATCACTTTAGGAGATGGTTATTAAGTCAAGGCCTTAGGTAAAGGTGTTGTGTTAGTCTTAACTAGGAAAAATGAGAAGAAATACATTCTTGATGTCTTCTATGTACCTAATCTTGGACATAACCTAATAAGTCTAGGATAATTGAGTTAAAATGGTTATGATGTTAGATCCAAGGACTCCACATTCATAATCTTAGATAAGTCATCTAGTAGAAAGCTTATTGCAAGT
Source organism: Pinus albicaulis (assembly GCA_034641835.2). NCBI lineage: Eukaryota > Viridiplantae > Streptophyta > Pinopsida > Pinales > Pinaceae > Pinus > Pinus albicaulis. Next base: position 87,816,444 of record CM076577.1, read on the forward strand.
GTTAAAATGACTAAGCACTACAAGGAGAAGACCCTCTAATGGATGTTTTTGAGGAACCCCACAAAAAATACCCTATACATTCGTTTCTAGCAGAGGTTACTAGAGGAGGTTTGTGGGTGTAGGGTTTTGCGGATGTTTTTCGCTCGGTGCACTTATCATTAAATGTCGCACCGGTGCCCTTGAATCTTGAAAGCACCGGTGCACACAAAACATTGGCACACCGGACACCGTGTACTCCATCCACACCCTCCCGATGCATCGTATTATTCTGTAGCATCGGTGTTTCACAACTCTTCCGCGTCGGTGCATTATAAAACATCGCGCCAAAACCGAAATCGCCCGGTGTGGTACAAAGAAACCACACCAATGCATCATAAAACAACACGCCAAAACACAAACCGACCGGTGCGTTCATAAGAAACAGAACTAGTGCACCTATAAATCACACGCACCGGTAAAGGGTTAAATAAAATTAAAAAATTACGGCAAAAAACCCAGTTTTTTCATTTTTCAGTGCTCCTGAGCTCTTAATTACTGGTGTGCTCTACCATAGAAAGCACCGGTGCACAAAAAACATTGGCACACCAGACACCATGCACGATTTACACACCCACCTGGGGCGTCCTATTACAGTAACGCACCGGTGCTTCACAACTCTTCCACGTCGGTGCATCATAAACCATCACACAAAAATAGAAACGTGTCGGTGCGTTCTTATCCAATAGCACCGGTGCGCCTATAAAACTCACGCACCGGAATAGCGTTAAATAAAAAAAATTACAGCCAAAAAATTGGTACTTTATGACTATTTCATACCGGTGCTTTACAAATATTCCGCCCCAGTGCATCATCAAAACATCGCGCCAAAACTGAAACATCCCGGTGCGGTGTTAGGGAACTGCCTCGGTGCATCATAAACAACGTGCCAAATTTGACACCACCCGGTGCAGTTGTAAGTAAGCGTACCGGTGCACCTATAAAACCTTGTGCACTGGAACAGGGTTAAATAAAAAAAAAATTACGGCCAAAACACTGCATTTTTCACTTTCCTCAGTGCTCCAGAGCTCTCAAGCATTGGTGCCATTTTCCCCTTCTCTAATCCGCCCTGACATCGGTGCTCTCATTGCACCCATTGCACGCACTGATGCTCTGCATTGGCCACCAATCTCCAACTTGCATTTTGAAAAACGGTGGGAAAATTTTATTTTGCAAATTCTACAGCCAATATGCCTCTTTGACGGTGAAATGTACAGGTATTTTTTCTGGTTTTTCCATAATTAAGCTTTTTAGTGGATAAGAAGTTGAAATAACCTTTAAAATAACGATTAAAAAAGAAAAAAGAAAAATTGTTGTGCAGTACGCCTGAGACGTTCGGCTCACTGTTGGATGGATTAGTCGTTCTTGCGGACAAGACATACCTCCCAAGTGTCCTACGGACAGTGCAACAAACGGACAAACAAAGCTATCTTTCTCTAGATATATTGCGATTTATAATTAAATGTTATAAAAGTTTAACGATCCTACCTTTGATCCAACGCTTATTTGTAGTAGTAGTCCTTCAATCACTCGAAAAAGTTATCCTCGAAGATTCTGCAATCACAAACAAGAAAACATCAAATAGCACCTGCATAGCATATATTCATAAATCATATCCATTATGGTGATCAAGGAATCCATAAAATAAACCAATCAATTGACAGCTTATTGAGAAAAACGGATTTATTTGTATTAACTTAAATAAAGAAGAGCCTTACAACCACATTCGCCTTGATGTTGTACAGGTCTTCCTGGGGTCTGGAAGCAAGCGTTTCCTCTACTCAGATCAACCTTGCACTCTTGCAACCAAGATACATACAGGTATGTGATCTTTCCCATATGAAATCTCAGCTAAAAGGGTCTAAGTCTCAACAACACTTTGTCTCCAACAATACTAAAACTTCAACTCATCAATTGTCTTCTAAAATCTTAACCCCTTTGAGGCTACCCTATGCCTCTTTTTATAGTGGAAGAGAGCAGGTTACAGCTCCAAACAAGAAGGGATAGAATCCTCCTTCAAATGGATTAGTTCCTTACATCAAGGGGTTAGCTCCTTATTGGATGGGATGCATGAACATGAAAGGAGCGATCTTTCCACCGCAGGAATGTTTCCAGAAGCTTCCAAAAATGACTTTAACTGAGCTTCTAGATTTTACTTGCACCTTTTTAATCTTTTACAGGGGTCCGCACTTTTAATAAACAGACAGTGTGTTTGGCTCCATAGGATTTATAGCCAAAAAGTGCGGGACCGCAGGCAAAACTAGGCGAAAGTGCGGTACTAGAGTTTTAAGGCTTTTATGAGCTTTTCTCTTAATTTCAAGGCTTGAATTTGGTAATTCTGATATTTTAGACTTTCAAGGGAGTACTAAAATATCACGGTGACAAATTTCAGTGTAACAAATTTCCCCCTAAAGTGCGAATTCTGAGAATATTCGAAGAGTGAAGTGCTTTATCATTTCGAGGATCAACCTGTGGACACCCCATTCAGAAACCTATAAAAACATTCAATGCAACACACACACACACACATATATATATATCATCGTTGAGGTAGCCATTCCCATACTCATATCAAAACTAACTAAACTTGTTCTGATACAGAAATGATTTTAGTATTACATCAATAATGTAGACACAGCATGGACGCAGCCATCTATAATTAATCGTCTACTGCATAATGAATAATAAAACTCCTCGCAGCCTGGATGGTGGAAACTAGATCCAGGGTCTTGATTTCCGCTTCTCGAACTAGTACGATTCTATCCATGCGATTAAATGTGTTGAAGTCGAACATGGTAGAAACCACTTGATTACCAATCAATGATGTAAAATGTTAACAAGTGTGAGAGAAACCACCAATAACGACAATGGCTCTCAAAGTACTCAGTACAATCCATGAAATTTGAATAAGTGATCTGAAGTCGAACATTTCACGGAATCGTTTGATCGAAGGTCAATGATGCAAGCTGTCGTCGAAGGCGAGAAACCTGCCATTAAGGCATGTAGATTCCAAGCTACTGACGGATTCTAGATCAATTTCCTAGATGATGAGCTATCGTCGATAGAAAGTGATCCATCGTAAGCAAGCTCACGACACAAAACCATAGATCAAGTTTTGAAGAAATTGTTTGCAAGGACTGACTCAGGGAAGGTCAACGCAAATGGAGACATGTGTTTTCAGATGAATGGTTTATTTGATTGACCTCTTGAACACATAACAACACTGCAGATGGTTTGGTGACAGTTGTCCTAAGCTAATACTCAGAAACTGGTTGAAGACTTTCAATACGGTTTGATTAACTGATAGACAAAGGATTTCCCAACCCAGGTGTAAGTGTGACAAAAAGTGTCATGTTCAAGAGTGTTGTAATTCTTTTACAAATCAAAGTGTGACAAATGAATATGTTTTTCTCTATTTTCCCCCACCATTTCTGGCAAGTACCTCTTTATTTTTGACAAGCTTGAGGAGGATAACATTTGCTTGTTTATAAGCTCATCCTTTGGATGAGTCCAACTTAGTTTAAAATCGAACCCTAAGAAGGAGTGGTCCGTTCCTGTTTGTAATCGGCATGTCCTTTACTATTAAATTTTAACGAGTCTAGTATAGGAGAAACTCGGTGTTTTTCATTTTTAGGGAGTTAGAAGAAAAACTTAAGAAAACTCCATGGGTGTTCTTTTTCGTAAATTTAGTCCCTCAAGCCCGAAAAAGGATAAAATAATGCAAGAGAGAACTCTATTGACCATGATTATTCAACGTATACCTTTTTCGTAAATAGTCCATTTCAGTCCAGAAAAGGGGTAAACTTGTACTGAAAGGACAATCGTTCATTTACTTTAACGAGTTTGAATAGTCAAGTACTCGGCGATCTTTTCATCTTTAGAGAGTCTGAAAAGGGCTTAAAAGAGGACTCCATGGTTTCGCTTTTTCGTAAAATTTAAAAAGCCCAAAAAAGTGATAAAAGTTTACTCTTTGTCAAAAATGACCATTTTGCCTGAAAAATCCATTATTCTGCACAAAAACTCAAAAAATTAAACATACCTATTTCAATAATAAAAATATTTTCGAAAAACCGACTTTTTAAAGTGAAAAATAAACAAATTTAAAATTCATCTATTCGAAAAACTTATAAAAAGGATTTTTTCAAGTTCATTTTTACTGTTTGAATTTGGAGTGAAGTTTTTAGAGCTCTGGGATTCGGAGAATATTCTGGGCAAACCGATTGTCGGATTCAAAAACTGTCTGTTTTAGGTAATCCACAACCTCCTTATCTTGCATTTCATCCGTTCAATTTTTTAATTTAGGGTCAGAATTTCATTTTTGGGAGGAAAATATGCCGAAAAATCCGCCCTCGGGGGTCTACACCTAATGCATTAGGTACCTGCGGACCCCGACATTTTTCTACAAAGAAAAATGGTGGGGCCCCGCACTTTTAACACAGGGCCCATGCGTATCTACACACTGTTCCTGAGCGTAAAGTGTGGAGGCACCGTGGCAAATTTAAAAACATATTTTCTTCCTAAATTACCCAAATTTTTTGCTTCAAAATGATTTTAATCATTTATTTTACTTGTTGTAGGATATCTACAATGCTAATTTGGCGAGAACGGGAGAATGAAGAAGTAGATGAAGTAGCAATACTTCATCAACCAACTTTGCAACCTTTAAGAGCATGCGAGCTTTACAATTTTTGGGCTATCAGTGGCATGAGAGCTCAAGTGGATCTTCTTACTTGGCTGGTAAGTAAATGGGATGTGCAGGACCAGTGTTTCGTGATCGGAAGTCACCAGCTTGAGATTGAGCTGGAAGACATATATTTTTTTACTGGTTTGTCCAGGAGAGGCGCACCATTATCTCTATTTGGGGCTAGGCCAGGTGGCCAATCTGTCACCAGCCTCCAATTAGAGTTCTGCAACGATGAGGCCAATCCCCAGGACAAATGGATTGACATAAAAAATATCATCTGTCCAGAGCAGAAAGTGATCACTTTTACCATTGTCAAGTTGTGTGGAAGTGCAGCGTTGCATGTAGCCACCGGATCTCATATGCGCATAGCAGTAGATTTCTTTAGAGGCACCATATACAACTGGTGCGAGGAAGTGTTGGCAAATTTGAAAGGCCAACTTACCAGAGCAAAGAATGGAAAGCTAAACAACTTTGGATATGGTTCCATTGTAGTCACCTTTGCTCTAGAGAGGATCCCCATGCTAGCCCCGCGGCATATTCCTGTCGATGTTGGTCGACCTTGAGAGCCTAGAATGGTTCGTTGGGTTGCTTTGATGGTCCGCCACAGTGAAGGTGGGGAGATTGTGAGATTTCCCTCTACATATTTTAATTGGCTTGAACTCCAACTTTTTGTTATAGAGGATTTTCCTTATGCTAACATGGATTTTTGTGGCGACCGGGAGATACCCCTTCCTCCAGGAGCTCAATGGGATGAGTGAGGTAAAAAAATCTTTTTTGACATGTTCTAATTTCTAATTTTATTTTATTTTTTAATCGTCCAAAACTGATAACAAAAATTTTCAAATGTAGATGTGGGTCCAACTCGACCAGCCATTCTCCGCCCTTTTGATCGGAGGCAAAGGGATGCAGCACCACCACCACCACCCCCATAGGATCAGACTGCAGAGATCCTGACTGACTTAGAGCGCCATCTGGAGCGGCTCACTATAGATATTCCTGAGACTACTATAGTTGATATCCCGCTCCACCTACAGAGATATGTCATAGGTGTTCCGGGTCCATTTAGGAGGTTTTTGATTAGGGTGGCACGATCAGTGGTGTATTATCGTGATCATCACCACGGATAGTGGCTGATTGAATTTGTAGACAAATTTTTGTATCACTTTTTCCCGATCATGAGGCATTTTGAGCCTATGATCGAAGACGATGTACTATTTTTTGATCACTATATTTATACTATGATATACTATTATTTCAGTTTACCTGTTCAATCATGTTATGGAATGTTTGATTTGTTACTTTGTTATTGCAAATGTCTATTTATAACATTAGAAGAAATTGCATCTGCTAATATATTTAAACTTCTTGGAATGCGTTGATACTCAATATAATTGAACTCTCGTTCCAAGAGACGAACCCTTAAAAATAATCTTAACAATACTGAATTCATAATGGCATATAGCCAGTTTAACTGTAATACAACGAGTTCATAATCTAACTTAACGATCAAACTCCGAATTCCAAATGAAATGGATTCCGATAATAATTCAATAACTACACTATATTCAGCAATATTGTTCGTTGTTTGATCGAGACTTACCCCATGCATCGATACTAACTCGTCAGTGGGTGAGTAAATAACCCAAGCTGCGGAAGAGATGTTTTGTGTACTATGACAAGCGCCATCAGCAAAACCAATATACGTTTGAGAGGACATCGACATCTGCAATAAAAGTATCCAAATAAGTAGGAATAATAGTAAGAGCACACTTACGCTAGGCACACATTTCTAATCTATTTCTCCAGCTAAAAAGTAACTAATATACAAAGAAAATATTCACACGAAGTCAAGCGTAATATCTCTTCAGATAAATTCCATTTCCGGTTTTACCTAAAGAGACCCCGTCAAAATCAATCAATTCATAGGCCCCTTTTGCAAGCTTTCGCTTAACAATGTAATGAGCATGCCACATGGGTTAAAATTTCCCAGCCCCTAGTTTATCGTTGGCTTGATCATAAATAAAAACTAGGTCTCCTTCTAAAAAATTATGAGGGGTAACACTTCTATCATACTGAGCTTTCATTCTTTTCGCATGAGCCTCGGTAGCTAATGCAGCAGTGCACCGATTCTCATCTAATTGAGCCAAGTATAAAAAATGTTTCTCCTCTTCAAAAGTGGCTGGTAGTAACTCTATGGCTAGTTGGAGTGACGGTATCTCGCATTCAATGGGTAATACCGCTTCTAAACCGTAAACCAGTTGAAAAGGGGTAAAACCTATCGATGTTTTTGCTGAGGTTTGATACGCCCAAAGCGCTAAAAAGAGCATGGTGTGCCAATTCGACTTATGAATGCCAATGATTCATTTGATCATGGTGACTAAAACACTAAAACTTTATTAATTGTTTCAACTAAACCATTGGCCTACGGATAATATGGCGTGGAACTGTCATGGCGCAGGCCAAGTTGTTCCGTTAACTCAGTCATCATGATATTTCGAAAATGGCTCCCGTGATTAGTAATTATCACTTGGGGTACACCGAAACGAGCAATCACATGATTGAATACAAAATTTGTTGCAGTTTTGCCCTCTGCCGCAAATGTAGGCATCGCCTCGACCCATTTGGTAAAATAATCTACTACTAGAATAATATACCCATGCCCCCCGGCCGAGTGAGGGTTACATGCAATAAAATCAATGCCCCATTTTGCAAAAGGACCGACAGCAATTATAGGGTGAAGAGGAGAAGGTGGTGCACGCATTTTTCAATCGAAAATTTGACAATTATGACATTTTCTGACCGCGTAAATACAATCTTTAAATAAAGACGGCCAGAAATAACCTGTGTGCAATATCTTTTGGGTTGTGGCGTACCCAGACATATGACCGCCACATGCTCCGGAGTGACATTCATTGAGAACCTTTTCGGCTTCTTCATGAGTTAGACAACGTTGAAAAACCAAATCCGCACCATGACGGTAAAGTGTGTCGCCAACAATGTGATATTGTTGAGACTGGATACGAATTTTGCGTCGTTGAGACCGTGAAAGATCAGGCCGAAAAGATTGGGCCTGAAGATATACAATAATGTCTCCATACCAAGGATCAACGGTACTGATAAGAAACAAGGATTCATCCACGATTGGTTGCTCTGCCACAGTTTCTATATCATTATGTGGGAAATCACACATAAGTTCAGCAAAAATTAGTGATTTCTTGGATTTGGATTTTTCAAATTCCAAATTGAACTCCTGCAGGATAACAATCCATTTGGAGTATCTTCCCCCTAGCAATTGTTTAGTCAATATGTACATCATACGGTTACAATCAGAGATTACTGTCATTTTGCGTAAAAGTATGTAGTGATGAAAACGTTGGACAGCTTGAACAACTGTCAAGGCCAATTTCTCCACATGTGAATATTTGACCTCAGTCGGATGCAAATTCCGACTAAGATAATAAATCACATGTTCACTATGGAATTCATCTTCCTAAAATAAAACCATCCCTATCGTGGAATCGGAAGCGACGAGGTACAAAAATTAATCTTGGTTGTAGTTGGGAGGATGCAGTAATGGTGCATGGGTCAACGTGTTTTTCAAAGAATCAAAAGATCTATCAGCGACCTCATCCCAAAAGAAAGGAATGTTCTGTTTCAAAAAGCTAGTGAAACCTTTTGTTAACTCGGCGTAGTTAGGAATGAATCGACGTAAAAATTTTGCTTTCCCTTGCAAATTTTGGAGTTAGCGAAGAGTAGAAGGAGGAGGTAACTTAATGATTTCCTCAACCTTCGATGGGTCGATAGGAATGTCTACCTTTGAGACAATAAATCCCAATAATCGTCTAGATTCTACGCAAAAAACACACTTGTGAGGATTCAAACGAATCTTATAGTGCCTACATCGCATAAATATGGCTCGTAAATGAGTAATATGATCTGCTCTACGTGAAGAGTTAGCAGGAAAATCATCGAGGTCGGGTTGCACAATGTACTTAATGTCGTGAAATGCATAAGACATAGCCCTTTGAAAATTGGCGCCAGCATTCTTAAGGCCAAAAGGTAATTTGCGATAAGCAAAAGTGCCCCATAGACAAATGAAAGTTGTTTTAGTTTGATCTGCAAGGAGTATGTTTATTTGATTGTAACCAGAAAATCCATCCATGAATGAGAACATTTCAATTCCAGCACAATCGTCAATAATTTGATCGATGTAAGGGGTTGGATAATTGTATTTTGGACAAGCTCGATTTATATCCCTATAATCGATACATACTCTTATTGTTCCTTGTTTTTTAGTGACCGTAACAATATTAGATACCCAGTCCGTTAACGGGATTGGATAAATAAAACCTGCATGAAGTAATTTTTCAACTTCTGCTTTGATAGCGGCAACTTTTCTCAAATGAATCTGACGTAATTTCTGTCTAACGGGTTTAGCATCCGGGTATGTCTTAATTTCATGTACAACAATCGATGGATCGATTCTTGGCATTTCTTCATATGACCAGGAAAAGATGTTACGGAATTCCTGAAACAGGGCCTTATATGCTTGAATTTCTTCAGGCATACAAGAATCACCTATGTGAATGTTTTCAATAATTCCAAGTTTTACTGAAATATCAAGAGGAACCGTCGTAGAAATATATTCTAAATTCAGTTCAGAATAAGCATGTGAGAGATAATTCTGAGGTTATTTGATGTAATCGGTGGTAAAAATAGAATAGAAATCATTTTCAAAATGATCGAGATCAGGTAAAAATGAAGATATATGATGAAGATCTTCCCATGGTAATTCATCTACCGACAAGAACTCACGAATATGCTCATCAGTATGGAAAACTTGTTGAGAAGAATCCAGAATTGGTGTTGAAGCTAAACTCGATATTGAAAACGACTCCTGATTGATCACATTCACTAGATCAAAGACGGTTGAATGAGTATCGGAAAATGACTGTACTTGCTGATATGCTAACTCAAAAGGACTCAAAGGCATCGGGCCCTCAAAAGAATCCAATTTTGATTCTGAAGGTACTATCCAAGGATCATAAAAGGAAGTAGTACTTGATGTAATCATATTGATATTAGCAATAGGAGTTTGTACGTTAGGAGGAGGTAGGGAAAAAGTTCCCAGTAAACCTGAATCTTTAATCAAACCTACTCTGACATCCTTATAAGGGGTAGTCGATTTTCTGATATGTCGGATACTATCAGTAGAGGCTGTGTCGGACAAATAATATGAGATTTGATCTATCTTAATGATCTTTCCTTTATGAGGAAACATTATGAGATGAAATATCGATGATACAACAACAGTCATAGCGTAAGACCAACTACGACCCAGGAGAAGGTTATAATCCAGAGGGGCATCAACCACTTCTACATCTAGATTAACTACTTTGGCTTCGACCTCTATTGGTAGATCTTGTAAAATACCATATGGCTGAAAACCTCTTCCATCAAATTCTTTGAGAATAGTTGGTGATTGGTTGATTGTTGGAGAACCAACTGATTTCCAACATTTTAATGACATTATACACGTAGAAGCCCCTTCATCAACAACAGTACGAAATATACGTATGTTCTTGACTATTACCAGAATCTGAAAAGCCATTTGATGAGGCAGGGGTGGTGTAAAATTTTCTAAATTGAAGATCATAAGGTTCGAATCCTAGAGATCTACGGCTCCTAAAGCTGGAAAAAGTAATTTTCTTTGGGCTGGACATGATTGCAATACTTCCAAAGCCGACATTGTTGAAGGGAAAATTGCCAAATCTTCAACAATATTGTAATTCTGAGTAGCTCTCGCATGTGGATTAAAGGTTGATTTACGAAGTGCACCTTTTGCAGGCGGTTTAATTACTAAGTCAAGATTTTGTTTCTCGATCTGTAATGGATCGGAAACTGAAGGAGATCTAGTTGATGCAGAATTGGATGTTTCTGTTTCCTTACCAGTATTTTTACTACCGTAATATTGCGATTGCGTCGCAACCATTAAAATATCCTCAACTGGATTGGAGGAAGATCCAACCATGTTACTATCTTGATTGGGAAAGGGATCCTTCAAGACTGCAGATATAGGTGAACCCTTAACGAATTTGGATACCTCGGCTCTATGCGGGCACTCTTTTGTAAAATGATCCTGGTCACAAATGAGACAAGGATATCAAGGTTTGAATTTTTGGTCATTTGGTTCAGTTGTATCAGTTTTCTCTTTTGAAGATTTCTTCTTTTTATTCTTACCTTCATTCTTACCACCGGTTTTAGATTTGTCCGTAGATGTCTCTACAACATGGATATCGGCGGAAGTTTCTTGGGAAGAATCTCCTTTGGGTGAATTGGGTAAAGTGATAATAGGAGAATTAGTCTTGGAAGACTTCTTCTTACTCTTACCAGTACTAACAGAACCAATTACACCGTCAGCGGCATGAGAGCCAGAAGGAGTTGCAGTTAACTGACCAAGTCTTGGTAGATCAGGGTTTTTATCATACAGAGTACCTAACTGAGTATAGACAAGGTCAAGGTACTGAGCCTGAGCAATAACTTTCTCTTCCGTAACAACGCCTCCTTTGGCCACATCTTCAGTAATTTTGGGCAATAATGATTTAATAAACCATTCAGCCAAAATTTGATCAGGAATAAAGACTTCCACTAAACGCCTTCTACGTTTGTATTCATGAATGTGATCAGATATGTAAGTAGACGTAGACTGCTTTAACGAAGTCAGTAATTCTGTGCCATTGTCGTATCTGATAGGAAACTGAAAATGGGTTAAGAAAGCATTAACTAGCGCGTTAAAATTATTAAAAGAGTCATGTGGTAACTCAATGTACCATTTGGCAGTGAAACCAATGAGAGTTCTCTGAAAAAGACGTAATCGAATTGAATCATCAACTATTGAATTAGATGCGCACTAGAAGTGATAAGTCATAATGTGATTAGACGGGTCCTCTCCTGACTTATCTTCGAATTTTGGAATATCACTGGGCAACTTGTTAGGCATTGGCGGCCAATATGAAAGATAAAAAATGGGATCATTCATAAGGCACGACAGATCCGGTAAATCTAAAGTTGCTATGAATGGTAACTGATGGCTAGGGTCTTGATAACCTTGAGTGATCAAACCAGTGCAAGAAGGAGGATAGCCAAGATATCTGGAATCGGATGTGCATTTGGAATTGTGAAACCTTCTGGGTAACCAAGATTAACCGGACCATACTGTGGTTGTTGAGGTATTTGATAAGTATACCCAGGGTACGGTTGATATTGATACACTGGATTATGTGTAGCTTGACCAATTTGATACTGTCACTAGTACGGTTGATAAGTAAAATGAGGTTGACTACAGACAACCATACTAGAACCAGCTTGTCCTATATGCATCTGGACCATAGTCTGAATTGTAGGTCCTGACTCTGGTACAGAGGCTTGAGGAATTTGCACGGATGTAGGGATAGAAGAAACCGGAGCTACAAATACTCCAAAAACAAGTGTTGTAGGTTGAATAGAAGTTGCAATAGTTGCAGCAGTCTGCGGCAGAGTCTGAGGCGTACTAAGCCCAGGCTGCTGAACAGAACCAGGTGCAGGGGTTTGAACTGTAGGCTGAACAAGTTGCTGGGTTGGACCAGAAACTAAAGGTTGTCCAGGTTGATTAGATAACTACACATTAGGTTGCATAGTTTTTTGAACTTGCGATGGATTCCACACCATGTTCATTCTGGGGTATTGACCCGTAGAAGGTTGTACATATGAAGGACCATAGCTTGGTTGAACGTAGGGTTGATAATTAAGTGGTAAATTTCTAGCTCCTTGTAAAAATGATTAACCGGAAGGTGGTTGGAAACCTTGAGTTGGGTACTGACCTTGAGGTTGATAACCCTGAGGCACGTATTGAATCTGGGGTTGATAAGGACCCTAAGGAATATACTGAGTCTGGGGTTGACCTTGGGGTATGTACTGTCCTTGAGGTTAATAACCTTGAGGTATGTACTGTCCTTGAGGTTGTTCTCCACGTAAATAATATTGTCCTACAAATTGTCCTGGTAGAAAATTACCTTGAGGCTGCCCCCCAGGTGGTAACTGACTACCTTGAGGTTGCCCCCCAGGCGGTAACTGACTACCTTGAAATTTCCCCCTAGGTGGTAACTGACTACCTTGAGGTTGAGGATTTGGAATGTTACCAGACATCATAAAAATTTTCTCTGCTTCGACGTTTCAGTTTTAGTAACATTTGTTCTAGTTGATAACACGTGTTCAGTCGGTTGAGGAGTTGCTCCTGAGAAAGTACCAGAGAGTGACTGGTATCCCGAAGGAACAAAAGGACCACCGTATAAAAATGTTTCCGGTGATTGGGAAAACATAGATGACTCACCTGACATATTTGATGAAGGATAATAACCTCTTGGTGTAGGATGAAAAGGAATTCAGGGTGGTGAAAAAATATGACCCGAGTTCTCTAAAAAAATTTTCAAAGACAAATACCAAGCGTCACTTCTAAAATGACTATAGAATATATATTCACGCTCCTTAAGATTCAAAATCTGGTGGGTTTCGGGAAGAGTTACTTCTTCGTCTGGACCGACAAGTTCTTCAATAGAAATGAGGTCAGTAGAAAAATTTTCAGTAATAATATGTCTTACCCTAGGTGAACCAGGATCACTGGAAGTTGGAATAACAAATTCTGAAGATGGTTCCAAAACAGCAGGTTCAGTGTCAGGTTCAGAAATTTCAGCTTCTTTAGCAAATTCATTGGAAGGAGAAATACTACCAGTAACTTTGGAAACTGAAATCGGCTCTTGAATATGTTCTGTTGTTTGTAACTGATAATCAGGATGAAAAACTATAGATGACTCTCCTACTTCAGTTGATCTAATTCTACTGTCAATAGGCGATACTAGAGCTCGCGGCCCTTCAAGTTGCCTTGGTGTATATTCAGGAGGTTTCTCCTGAAGTCTGCACGATTGTCTCAGCAATTCAGCCATGATTAAAACTTTTAACCACATGCAATCAAATGAAAATTTCAATGAAAACTCCTAAAGTCACTAAGGAAACAAACAAATGAATCACACGTTTAAAAATCTAGGAGATCAAACCACACACAAACAGTAACTTCCCACACTAAAAACACTAGTTGGTGATGAAATCCAACATCGTAGAATTTAGTGCAGAAAGAGCGGTTGGAACAGTTACCCCGACAACCTGCTTAATGAAACAGACCAGTGCAAGTTTCTCCACTTAAACCATCTCGAGTGAAGATAACCCTCCGGAGAGTCCATGTGAGTCTAGTCGACGTCTGCTCTAGGTACAGTGGGATCTTTCCTCCACCGTCACCTTAGGAAAAAACTGTAATATTATGGTCACTATGTTTACCAACAGGAACTAATATACCTGGGGGAACAGTCTACAGTCCGACATACGCGCAAGGGCAGAGTAACAAAGCTCAATCCCTTTGAAGGCTCCTTGACATAATCCAAGGTATACCGACAAGTGACCCCAGGCTCCTCGACAATGGTCTATCCGAGGTTTAGCGTTGTTAATACGTGCAAATATTCTATCGTTCCCAATGAGATAGAATTGATTATCCCACTGGTTCAGATATGACCTCGTGCATGACTCCTTTAAGAGGAGCTTCCTAAAGCATACAAGTGACTATTGGATTTCTCCCCTACCACAAGATTAACTACTTGTTTGTTTTAACTGTCTTGGAGAGTTTATTACTCCCTACTCCAAGACACTAGCCTAAGCTATATTGGTGAAAAGAGCCCTAGAAATAAAAAAGTTACTAGATTAATTTTAATTAAGCATTGATTTTAAGAGTTGTTTCTTAAAACAATAGGAACAAGAGTGAAACTAATGATGTGTATTGACCCGACTCAAAACATACTAAAAATGCATCTAATAATGAGAAACAATCCGTTTTCTTTCAATGAATTCTAGCTAAGGAAGAGTTGAGAAATGCAATTTTCGAAAAACAAATCTTTCCTTCAAGCAAGAATAAATGAAAAGAAATCCATTTTCAATGAGAACTCAAACTGATCTATGCTCAATAAAAAATCCCTTTTGTTCAAGATCGAAACTGCAAACTAAGCTTTTTCTTCAAAAGACACTACAATTTCTAAAAAAACACTCAAAGCTAAACACACTATCTTGAGATCTAAAAATTCTAAGACTAAATGTGAATTAAAACTTCAAATATTTTAAGGATGTCTTACTTAGCTTGTGATCTCACTAAGAAATTATTTACTTGAATCAGAAAGAACTCAAAAAAACATCCAATTTTCGTTTTTAAGTGAAATTCCAAACTTATTAACAAAAAAATTTCAAAGATATGCAAAGGAGAAAATAGGATCTAAATCTCGCAAACAATTTCTGCTAAAACGCCAAAATCAGCAATAAATCAAGGAAACACCAGTGATCTAACGACATACCAAGGTTTCTAATATTTGAGCGGGATAAAGACAAAGCAAAAATTATTAAAATATGCAAATATTTTAGAAAATCAATCAAAACTAAAAGAGCTGAAATGAACTCTTAATTAAGGCTTCCTGAAAGAAGACATAGGTCTGGGTAATCACTGAGAACCTAAAAAACTAATCCAAAAAATAATATTTTAAGATTTTTCAAAAAGTTGACAGGGTCCGCAGTATTTAGTGCATTCCAGTGCGGTCCCACACTGTGGGTACAGGAAAAGTGCGGAACTGCCTGCACTATCTCAAAAGGAAAAGAGCGGACACATGAAAACAAGAGAAAAAACAAAAAATTCTCAAAAAATTCTCAAGGATTCTATAGGGATTAACTACACAAGCCAATATAAATCAGTAAAAATCAGGAAACATAAGTTCATAAATCAAAAGTAAAAGAAATCAAAGATCAAAAAGATATCCCCAGTGGAGTTGCCATTTTGTTGGACGGATTAGTCGTTCTTATGGACAAGATAGACCTCCCAAGTGTCCTACGGACAGCTAGCAACAAACGGACAAATAAAGCTATCTTTCTCTAGATATATTGTGATTTATAATTAAATGTTATAAAGGTTTAACGATCCTACCTTTGATCCAACACTTATTTGTAGTAGTAGTCCTTCAATCGCTCGAAAAAGTTCTCCTCGAATATTTTGCAATCACAAACAAGCAAACATCAAATAGAACCTGCATAGCATATATTCATAAATCATATCCATTATGGTGATCAAGGAATCCATAAAATAAACCAATCAATTGACAGCTTATTGAGAAAAACGGATTTATTTGTATTAACTTAAATAAAGAAGAGCCTTACAACCACGTTTGCCTTGATGTTGTACAGATCTTCCTGGGGTCCGAAAGCAGGTGTTCCCTCTACTCATATCAACCTTGCACTCTTCCAACCAAGATACATACATCTATGTGATCTTTCCCATATGAAATCTTAGCTAAAAGGGTCTAAGTCTCAACAGCACTTTGTCTCCAACAATACTAAAACTTCAACTCATCAATTGTCTTTTGAAATATTAACCCTTTTGAGGCTGCCCTATGCCTCTTTTTATAGTGGAAGAGAGGAGGTTACAGCTCCAAACAAGAAGGGATAGAATCCTCCTTCAAAGGGATTAGTTCCTTACATCAAGGGGTTAGCTCCTTATTGGATGGGGTGCATGAACATGAAAGGAGCGATCTTTCCACCACAGGAATGTTTCTAGAAGCTTCCAAAAATGACTTTAACTGAGCTTATAGATTTTACTTGTGCCTTTTTAATCTTTTACAGGAGTCTGCACTTTTAATAAACAGACAGTGTGTTTGGCTCCACAAGATTTATAGCCAAAAAGTGCGGGACCACAGGAAAAACTAGGAGAAAGTGTAGTACCAGAATTTTAAGGCTTTTATGAGCTTTTCTCTTAGTTTCAAGGCTTGAATTTTGGAATTATGATATTGTAGACTTTCAAGGGAGTACTAAAATGTCATGGTGACAAATTTTAGTGTAACACTCACACCGGATAGTAGTGCTTCCTGTAAAATTTACAGGCCGCACCACCACCGATGCTAACGGTATCTGCATCGTTTCCAGGGCAGTATCGAGAGGTGCCCCACATTATTTTAAATTAACAAAAAAATAAAATACGGTGCGCTCATTTAGCCAGGTGCACCGTTGACCATGGGAATAGCAGTGCGGTGTGTTGATAGAATTATCCGCCTTGGTGTCTGTCAGTGCACCGCATTCGGCATTTTGAAAGGGTCAACGATGCGGCCAGGTAAAATACCGCACCGTCAACTATGTAATTGTCAGGAAGTCGGTGCGCTGACATGACTATATGCTCCAGGGCATATATTTCAGTCAGCGCACTGCTATTCTGACATCAGATATAGTCAACGGTGCTTGAAAAAATTTCAGTTGCACCAAGGCCATTGCGTTGTATTTCATTTAGGGCACCACCACCGGTGCGCTACAAACACAAGCCGCACCGAAACCGATGCATGAATGTTTTTGATCATTACAGAGACATACAGGCCGATGATAGGCTATTACGAATGTGGAGAGGCATGCCATGTGACATGTACAGCCTGATGCAGCATGTCGTAGGAGCTACGATAGTTGTTATGCGACTGAGGAGTATTGTTGCACGTTATAGGCGTAGTCAAGCCACGGCACGTGATGGACAGTCCGCGAGCAGCAACTCATCATCTCATGATCGTTCACCTTGTGCCACGATTGATGAACATGAGGCTCCACTAGAAGCATCTAGCAGACATCATGGAGATGAGGCTAGACCATCGGCCACATCCAGTTAGCAGCCTGCAGCATCCATCAGTACTAGTCATGATCATGAGCAGGCTGGACCATCGACTGTCGAGGCTGCACTATTGACTGAGCAGGCCTCCACTACTACTGCTTATATTGATGTTGTACTACCACCGGCTGATGCATCCATCAGTACTAGTCATGATCATGAGCAAGCTCGACCATCGACCGTCGAGGCTGCACCATTTATTGAGTAGGCCTCCACTTGTACTACTATTGATGTTGTACAACCACCAGCTGATCGATGACATTTATATTACAGTTGTATATTTTTAACATTATCTGGTTATATATATATATATATATATATATATATATATGGTCCATGTATTTTATGTTCATGTTGCAGTTGTACTTAATTTACATGTTGGTGATCATCATGATGTGCATATTGTTAGGTCATGTTAGATATGTTCATTTAATATTTAGCTTGCAGATAGATGTGTATATGTGTGTGTTATGATGATGTTAATATATAATGTTAATTTGATGTTTGAATGTGTTTTTTAGTTGAATATGATGTTTGTACGATGGTTATCATGATCATGATGATGTTTATTAATTAATTTAATATTAAATGACCATGATATTTATTAAATATTATGTCGTGATTGTAATTGAAATTTAAATTTAAATTGTATGTAAAATTGTAAAATTGTATTTATATTTGTAACTGTAATTTTAACTGTAGTTGTATGTAAAATATTCAATGTAAAATTTTTATTGTAATTGTAATATTTAATTTATTATGAAATGATTGTAATCGTATATATGAAAAATTATAAAATTCTAATTCTAATTCTAATTGTATGTAAAATTCTAATATTGTAATTATATTTGTAATTGTAATTTTAATTGTAATTGTATGTAAAATATTTGTAAAATTGTAATTGTAATTGTAAATGTAATTCTATGTAAAATTGTAAATGTAATTGTATGTAAAATTAAAATTGTAAATGTAAATGAAATTGTATGTAAAATTAAAATTCTAATTCTAATTCTAATCGTAATTGTGTGTAAAATTAATGTAAAATTCTAATTCTAATTCTAATTCTAATTTTAATTGTAATTGTATGTAAAATATTTGTAAAATTTTAATTTTATTAAAGTGAAAATTTTAATTGTATTAATGTGAAATGATTTTATTAAAATATTTAAATTTGTAAATTTGCAAATAATTGTAAAATAACAAATCTAGAATAACATGAATTTTTGTAACATAATAAAGTTTAGAAAATAATGAAAATAAATTCATGTACTTTAGAATTATCATTATTTTATTATGATCTTAAATACAAAAAAAAGAACTTTATACAATATGATGCGCTTATCATCATAACACGCACCGATGCATCATATTACTCAGACGCATCGGTGCTTCACAACTCTTCCGCACCGGTCATGAATAAACGAAAATAAAAAAAGCGCAACTCTATTTTCTTTAAGTGAAAAAAAAAAGGGCAATTTGAAAAATGGACTGCAAAATATTTTCGAAAATCTAATTTCATAAAATAATTCTTTAAATACTAAACACTTTTCATTATTTCACTATTTTTGCTAAAATCTTCAGTCAGATCTTTGTAGGAGACAGACCTGGAGCAAGAGAGCACGAGAGCATTGTGGAGCAGCGAAATACGTTCGAACAGAAGTATTCAGACAATCAGAAATCAAACCTCTGGTGATTCAAACCCTGTATCATAGAATTTCAAACCATCTTGTGATTAAATTTGATTATTATTTTTACTTTTTCTACAGTTTTTTTTACTTTTTTCTGCAATTTTATCCATTTTTATCCTAAACCCTTCATTTTTTTGTGTTTGCCCTTTCGATCCAATATGAGTTTCTTTTTTTAATTATCATTTATAATATACTTAAAATTATTAGATAACATGTGTCAAACATTCTATTAATTCACATATGTTTAATGTTCTACAAGGAGCAACAACTCAGAAAAGGAATGTTGTTCTAAGAAAAAAGAAATAGAACATGCAAATGAAAATGAATTGCTCCTTGGCTCATCTAGAGTGGTATTGGAAGTTAACGAAAGAGGGAAAAACTTTTAAAAAAATTTGAGGGATCTAGTGGAACGAATGTATAGACGTTTTTTCCACTTACAATACAAAAATCAATCCAATGATTCCAAGAACCAAATTTTATCTAAACTACAAGAAGAGTTTCCATAGAATTGGTCAATGAGTCATGTCAGACTTTTAATAGCAAAAACGTTCAACAAAAAAAATAAGGAATGAAAAAGTAATATTCCTTTAAATGTTTGTCTAGAATTATTTATAAATATCACTTTTGTTATATTTACTTTTCATATATCAATATAAAAATTAAATATTTTATTGTCATGTTACATTTTCAAGAAGATTATGAAAATATCAAAAGATGAACGAGTTGATATCAAAAATATGCCAGTAAAAATGTCCAAAAAGGTGTACAAGGAGATGATCAAAGAAATAGACATAATTGCATCGCGGGAGGAGCCATATCAACAACAACATGCTTCAAATGTAATATGTAATCATTGAATTTTTCGATCATTAGGTACAATAAATAAACAATTTAGCATTAAATATTAATTTTCAAGAATTTTCTTGCAAAAAATAGAATAAAATGGAACCCATTCAGCACATAAAACAAGACGTCAAGGAAGAAAAGGGTTGATCTCTAAGTTTGTGAGTAATTTTTACTTCCTTATAACAACTTAACTAGATTTCATTTTTGTATTTTTTAAGTTTTTTTACAAAAATCATCATTAAATGTCTTCAAACAGGTGCTAATATACAAAGAAGAACCATCAGACGAATTGATTGAAATTGGGTTAAATATGGGTTGTGAGTATATGTTGGCATATCATAAATTAATTGTGGAATTTCTAAGCATCTATCGATCTTGTTTTACTTAGCTCCGTCTATAATTAATAGAACAAAAACATCTTTTATATTAAATATATGATTTGTTATGGGGTATAAAATTTGCAGGAAACAAAGTATGGAATTGCGCCAACAGATGAAATTTTGAAAGATGGCATAGTACATGGTTTTGAAAAAATGTGTATAGTTTATGCGTCAATTGTTGCTATGGTACATCATTTTTCTTTTCGATTTACATTGATGTATATTATTTAATATTTCAATTTTCATTATTCTCACCAATGTATATACATTCATTTCAGTTTATTTTTATGTTTGTAGATGGAAGGTGAAGAAGAAAAAAACAATCAACGCCGTGAACAAAACATTCCTAAAAATAACCCAAGCCATGGAAGTAGCTCTAGCAGTGACAGCAGTTCAAGCAAAAAATGATGATCACTATGTTTGGATATCAAAGCAAGGCATTCTATTTTTTGAAATATATCTGTGAAATCAGACATTTTGTTTCATGTAATTGACATAGTGTCTCAATTGAAAGACAAAGGGATACCAATAATTGTCCCGTTTTGTATGATAAAGACTGTCTTATTCGTATATTTATATATATAATCATAAAATATGTTTTAATTTATTCTATTGCGTTCTCCATTGTTGTTCTCAAATGCACTAATAAAAATTTAATTCATATGAATATTGTTATAAGATATATATGTGTCGACTTTTGATGAATAATGAATTTTAAAAACCCACAATAATTATGATATGATATAACAAATTAATCCAAACATCACATTCAAATGCATTAACTAAAATGTAATTAATATGAATATTGTTATAATATGTGTCGACTTTTGATGAATAATTAATTTAAAACAATCACAATAATTGGAGTGTCACAGATCGATGTTTCTAAAAAATACAAAATGAAACCGGTGTGTGTCAGTAACTGTACATCAATGCGTTTATGTGCCTATACGCACCGGTGCCATTGTACGATCTATGGGCACCGCAAAATACCGATACCAATTATAAATATCAGTGTGTCTGTGTGATACTGCGCACCGGGGTGTTTATGTATCTATAAGCACCAATGCATTTTTACGATCAATGGGCACCGCACGGATACCGATACCAATTATAAATCTCGGTGCCTTTCTGTGATACGGCACACCGGTGCGTTTATATAAGTATATGCACCGGTGCGTTGATACGACCTATGGGCACCGCACAAATCCCAAGACCAATTAGAACGGCCCCATGTGTTGTATGACCAACACTATGCCCGATGCAGTTTTACACCTAAACATCTTAGTGCATTCGATTGAGACCGCCCCGAGGCGTCGTCTGCATGTACGCACTGGTGTGTTAAATCCAGAGTAGAGCACCGATGAAAAAAAATCTGTAATAACCTCTAGCCGCCCTTTTTTTTTTAGTTTTGTTGAATTTCCGTTAAAAACTCCACCAAAACCTCCGCAACCATAAACAGATGTTGTAGAAAATGTTTTTTTTGACAATTTTGGCCAAATTGATAACACTTATTTATAACCTCCCCTAGAGGGTCTTTTCCTTTTAGTGAAGAATAAAATATTCCCATTGAATCTAAGAATTGTAAATATGTCACAATGATATCCACAAAATGTTTAGATTATAGATTAGACTTGGTTATGGTTTCTTAGATATGGTCACCTATCTTTTAGGAGCCTTAGCCTTTTGCAAAAATAGTTAATAGTTAAGGTATTACCTATATTGAATGAAGAAACCAACACTTGTAAAATATACATCAAAGGAAAACATTAAATATACAGCTTTCCAATGATCTGCTACAGAGTCAAGGTGCATCTAGAATTAGTCCACATAAATCTATGTAAACCCATGCAAACTCAGTTCATTGGTCGAAGTTTTATTTTGTAACACTTAAGTTAATTTTAGCAAGAACTTTTAGGTATATTTCCTCAAAAATAAAATAAAACATTGATAAAGTTCAAATAATTTAATAATATAGCTAAAATGAAAAGTGACAAATAGGTCAAAGTGCTCAAATCAAATGAAGGAGGAGAGAGTGACTGAAAAGAGTTTGATTTTTTTTATTTTTTTTTATATAATGGGGAATTAGAAGGAATTTCACCACCATATATACTCTACAGCGGAATGAATTCATTGAAAGTAATAATCAGACCATCTAATGTAGGCGCATCTTATCTCAAGGTTAACCTTGTTGAACAAACCTAAAAAGGGAGTCTTAAAAGTTTTACCTAAGGGATTTGGTTGCATTTAGTGGTTTCTTTAAATTGTAATATTTCAATCTATATAGTTAGGAATTTATGTTGAAGTTCTCTTACAGGGATAAATGTATCTAGTTGTTAAGATAGAGTGGAATTTAGTTTATAGAATATGGACAAATGTAGCTAATTGTTCTCACTGTCATATTTTATGGACCTTTGAATTTCTCACATGGTTCGCATTCCATGTTATTGAAAACCAAGGTGGTTTTTACGGGAGGGTGTTGGGCGGTTTTGTCAATTGATGGCCTTGACTGATGAAAATTCTTTCGCATTAAGTACAGTGACAGGAAAATACGATTTTAAGTATTGTGAAGGCATCAGATCGAGACTAGACCACATCAAGTCGCAATATGGCTAAAGTCCCACTCGCTGAGATCTGATAGCTCGTGCACTCGATCACTAATGTCAATTTAATGTGAAGCCATGAGGAAAGAGTCAAGCGTTGTGAGTTATAGTTTGAGGATTAATGTCCAATGTCAATCGAATGTGAAGCCATGAGGAAAGATTCAAGTGTCGTGGGTTATAGTTTGAGGTTTAATGTGTTTTATATATAAGGGAAAGTTTCGACCAGCGAGAGCCAAAGGTTGTTAGCACCTTTAGGTTAAGTACCTAGTTCCAGCCTTGGTATTATGATTAAATAAAGTTAATCCCTGGGTGTTGGAGGTTTACAAAATTTTGGGATTGCATTGAGTTGTGTGTCATTCTTGCAAGGAGTTGGGAAAGTGCTAAAAAGTGTTGTATATTGATAAAAACCAATCCATAGTTTTGATTAAGAGGAAATTAATCTAGGCCATTTTATTTTGGGCATAGTGGATGAAGGTCGGCCGACATCAACTAGTATCAGAGCAAGAACACTTAGGAAAGAAGACATCAACAAATGTAGGATTAGAGACTTTAAGAATGAGGTAGTGGAATTATTATTTTGATGCCGAAATGAGAATTGACTGACAGATGAAGAGTCAAGAGTTACTTATGCACAAATAAAGGATTGGAGAAGGGAATAGAAGCATAAATAATCTAGTGCAAAAAGGTCTTGCAGACAATTCTAGAGAAGGAACATAGTTAGTAATAATTTTCGAAGACTGTCAAGGAATATTGAAGCGAGGAGTGTAGAAGATTTTGAATCTTAGAATTGATGAGACCTTTCAGATAACCTAGCTTTATATTTTCGCTTTAATCTATACAAAGAAATCATTGATTACATTTAGTAGCAAAATGAAGGAGAATAGTGGTAGAGGACCCTTATAGTGAAGAAGTTGGAAATTAAGAGAAAAAAGGAAGTTCTCAAGAGAAATGAAGAGAACAAAGAAAGTTCTCAATAAGAGTGAAGAGAACATCAGAAGTTCTAAAGAGAAGTGAGTAGAGATAAAAAGCCTAGAAGAGCATAGGAAGGTCAAGGGGTTTTAGAGGACAGAACCCATGATACCAAAATACCAAGTTCAGGAGAGAAACTTAGTAAGGCGTATTGTAGAAAGGTGAAACGTACTTGTTACTACAGAGGCTTGTTTTCATATCACAGTTGATCATGGAGAAGCTCATAGAGAAGGAGGAGGATATGACTATGAATATTCATGCTAGGGGTTCAAGGAAACGCCACAAAAGGATGAGTAATGAGGAATACAAGAGAGAGATATTTGAGTTGAAGGCATGACTTAGTGCACTAATGGAGCTTCTATATCAAAGTAATGAAGAACAGAGATATGCTTGGATATTAGGAAAGAAGAGGGTGAAATAGCCTATGTTTCAAGAGAAGTTGAAGCTCAAAATGAGTGCTTCATTGAAGAAAGAAGAACTTGGGAAAATTGAGTATGAGGAAGAGGAAGTTTACTATTGTGAACCAGAGCAAGGACCACTCCTTGGAGAAGATGAAGATGAGGACGATGATGTAATACTTCATGAGTCTCATGAAATCGTTTGAAATTTCAACCCAACATCAGTATATGATGTTAGAAGCATCGATAGGGACTCAAGAGCCTCATGTTTTTAAAACTAATCAATTGTGTATGTATGCAGGTTATGTAGATCATGAAGGTGGAGAAACATTAAAAAGTTTTCATAAAGGAAGAAGAAAATGCATAATTGTATCAAAGAGACACAGACAAGAAGAATTCAACAAATGTAATGAAAGGAAACAACCTTGTGATAAAGGAAGAAAATGCAATTCTTGGTGTAATGATTAAGGTTGAAGAAGGACATACGGATACTAAGGTAATCGGTTTATCTTTAGTAGATCAAGTTTTGCTAAAGGAATGTGAAGGTGTGTTAACAGGTAAGGAGAAAAGAGTTGTACCTAAAGACAATATTAGAGTTCTATGAGAGGCATATATACAATAAAACGAGGTGGATGAAGACTACACCAAAATTACAAGCCTAGTTGATGAACATGATAATTTCAAAGGAGCATCGAGTAAGTACAAGGGTTTTTCAATTGAGGAGAAGAACTTTCATTTGAGGAATATCCAATGACAATTGGATTCATAGAATGGAATTGTGAGGCAACCATGCACCTTATTAATGTATGAGGAGATTTTCTTGAAATACAATAGGGAGTCTGATTGATAATGCAAACCAAAAAGTTGTTGAAATTGAAATAGAAGCTCAAGGAGAAAAAGGTAGAAGCATAAATTTTGGAGATAGAGATATGTCTTTTATAAAGTGGTAGTGGAGGAAGCATCCAAGAAAATTATGTACTTATGAGGTCATACATATGGAAAATATTGTACAAAATGATAGTATTGACTTTGAAGCTTTGATGATAACCAAAGACTCAACTATGAATTCAAATAAGGGATTTCAGTCAAAAGGAGTGTATAGAAGAAAAGGAGTTGAATGGAAGCTTGGCATATATGATCAGGAATGTGTCCTAGTTGAGAAAAAATATATTCTGAGAAGTCAAGATGATGGAAGCCATGATTTCAGAGTTAATGAATAATTAATCACAAGAAACAAGAAAAAATCTGAAGGGAGAGAATCAAAATTCATTCCACTAAAGAAAGAAAGAGACATTGCTATATGAGACAGAAAACTCATCTAGAGGAAGATTTAAGACCAGGGAAATTCAAGGAAGAAAGGCTAGAGTGAAGGGAAACCAAAAGATTTTAGAATTAGGACAATAATATGAAGGCATGAAGAGAATTGGATATGCTGCAAATAATGAGGTATACAAGGTCATGAAATGAGACGTGTTGCCCTATAGTGATGTAAGTATGAAGCTTCTAAAATATTGGATGACAGTTTAGGGTGAAGGAAAGGCAAATGGAAAACAAGAAAGTAGATTTTGGGATCCTAGAAGATTGGATTCATCAATGAAGCAACAGCACAATCAAACGTACAGACAACAACAACATCAGATATGGGATCTAGTAGAAATAAAACAATTGAGGACATATGACTAGGAGATCATAAAATTTTCTACCCTCGGAGTCTAATGTAGGAGCATATTTTCTTGAGGTTAACCTTGTTGATCAAAGCTGAAAAGGTGGTCTTCAGAGTTTTACTAAGGGATTTTTTTCCCTTTCGAAGTTTCTTTAAATTGTAATATTTTAATTTTTATAGTTATGAAGTTATATTGAAGTTCCCTTAGAGGGACAAATCTAGCTATTTGTTAGGATATAGTGCCATTTAGTTTCTATAATATGGGAAAATGTAGTTTGTTTTTAGGATGAAGTGGCATCTAGTTTCTACAGGAGGGACATATGTCATTGGATTGGGAGTGATGTTAGTTAACATCCTCCATTTTGTAATAGAAGTATTTTAAAAGGAGATTAATCATGGGACTAGCTCTAATCAACTTGAGGAAGAGAACAAGAGCCCTTACAGAGTGAAGGAAGAGGCCATGAAATTCTTTGTAATTATGTTTCTTAGAGTAATTAAAATTTCATGGGTTAATTTTATGATCGTGTATTCTTTATGTGTTTGAAATTTGAAATTTAAAAAAAAAAAAATTGAATTATCTCATACTTATAATCTCTCTGTGTTACAATACCAACATTGATCAGAATCTGGATCAAGGGCAAAAATTATCTCCAAATGAAAGTGCTCAAAATTGCACCAAACCAAAACAACAGTGACTGGCCCATCGCAAGGAATCCAACACAACTCGTTTCATTGAAAATCAAGTTCAGATGAAGGAGTTATGGTCTGCTGATCGTCATTTAGAACATGCAAAAATAGCATAACAATGACACGTTGATGACATGGCAGCCTAGTTAGCACTCCAGGCATATTCTCCAGTTTTCACCCAATGACACTGTGACAAGTGTTGCGACCAAATTCGCCAGTGTTGGTTGTGAAGGAGAAAAATGTCTAGTGACCTTCTAAGGTAAAATTTGTGTTTTTTGGGTGCAATTTGCAATTTTATGTATGGTGGATTTTTGGGCGAATAGGAAGGAGACACGTGGCGCAGCCCGTGGGTCACCACATCCCCCCCCCGGGAATGGAAAAGTTCGGCAATGTATTGGCAATATATATGGGCACATATATTATTTATAAGCCAAATTTTAATTAAAATATAATGCGTTATAAAAACATATGTCGAGAGGAGGGGTGGAGGTCGGGGTCGAACCCGCAGCCTCCCCCATAACAGCGCCATCACATACCACCGAGCCACGCTATGACGTCTTGAAATACTATGGCGGCGGCCACTATTTAAGGTTTCATATGAATGTTGACGGTGGGGGAGGAGGGAGCCAGCCTCCTCCCCACATGACCAAGCGCAGAAAACCAAGGGTGGAGGCCAATGATTAAGCGCGCCATTAGCATTAACCAATCCGCTAATCACGGATTAAACTTTAATTAAACTCTAGTTAAGTTAGAAGACTTTTTATGGAGCACACCAAATTCAGTGGAGTTCCACTTTTAGTGGACTTAACTAGCAGTCTTCCAGTTTTAGTGGAAGTTTTCTAGGCCTGGAGTAAATGAGGCCGATCTTGAGCAATATTCGACCAAATTGGGCTCAGGAAAAGTCATTCTTAGCATTTTGGCATGCTGGGAATCCATTGGAATAGGTTTTGAGAGGTAGATGAGTACTTATTGATGTTGTTTTCTCCACTTGAATATTAAAGATACCGAGGGCCACCAGGAGAGGAGGCCATGTCTAGAGGACCTGTAGACCAATTGAAGAACCAAAAGAGGCTACTCAGGGATTTATGGATGCTCTGAATCCATTGGTAACTTTTTTTTTCTGTTTAAAGCACATATTCAAGTTCAAATTGCAAGTTGAACCAGGAGGGTGTATGGATCATTCAAATATTGAGCCAGATCTTGGAGCATTTTGAGATGGAGATGATCTTGCAAGGATCTTCCAGCCTCCATATGTTGCAGCAACAACATTTGAAGCAATGTTGTAGCATTTTTCTCATCTTTTCTCTTTATGTGTTTTAGAGAAAAATAATGTTGATGTACTTACAGTTATTTAAGTACAAATTTGATTCTCTTTCATATTTGAGTAAGGGATCTTGGTAAGATGCCCATGTGTTGCTGACAGTAAGTGTATGGTAAATGGAATTTGCAGGAGTTGTTTCTTTTTAGGAAAAACTTACCATTTCAGTTTAGCACATTGATGTACTCATCATTTTTAAATTGGAGCATAATAACAATGAATCATGCCTTAGAGTTGATTCAAGGAGATGTAGCCTAGGCAGGGCGAACTCCTTCATCAAATGGCTTGTGTTTTGTTGTATGATGTATTTTTCTTTCATGTTATTAATGGTTTCATTGTCTATAACCTACTCATGGAATTACATATTGAAAGACACCAAAAATAAATCCTTGTGATAATCTGAAATCTCAGTAAAAATTCATATGCACAGAAGAAACACAATTTTAATACTGATGAGGGAGCTTTCATAGCATTAACAAGTTTTTCCACATTCAGATCAAGTTGGTATCAGAGCTTAAGGTTTATTATTTATTGTGTTTATTTGTGCAAAGAGGGTTGTCTATTGTAAGGTGAAAATGCTTACCAGGTTGAAGCTCCAAAGAGGAGAAGGAAAGCTTGTTGGTATAGCTTCCCAAGTAGGAACAAGGAGAAGAAAGCTAGGATTGCCACAAGCTCCACCTCAAGTTTCACCTTCAGAAAGTATTGAGGCTTCGAAGAGCACATCTCAAGGAGAAGGGCCTACAAGTCTCACAAGGGAATAAGGTAAAAAGAATGGTGTTTCACCACCATCTTCACCACATATTTCTTTGTTTTCTAAAAATTTGATGCAATTTTCCGATGTAGAAAGTCCTTCCAAGATGGATGATGGACACATTTGTGCTTTCTGTCCACATGATGTGGGAGAGGTTCAATCAGCATCTTATGTTCAGGAGCAGGAAGAAGAGGACACAAGATTCCAAGAGGACACCTTGAGAATCTGGAAGGAGTATGAAGCCATTTTTGTATCTCAGTCAAGAGATGATACGAATGGTGAGTATGCGTATGCTCCTTACTTGTATGCACATATCAATGCAAACTCTTTTGCAGCCTTTGAAAGACAGGGCAAGGGCATTGGATCCAAGATCTTGGAAAATATGGGATACCAAGAAGGCTTGGGTCTTGGTACAAATCAGCAAGGCATCAAGAACCCAATAGAGGCAAAAGAAAGGCCTAAGCATAAAGGCTTGGGGTATGTTGCACCAGAAGAATGGTCTTCTGATGACAGTGATGATTGAGTATCATGTACCTACTGTCGCAAAAGAGGACATGAAGCAGCAAGGTGTTGGACTTTGCATCTAGAGCTTGTACTTGTTTGGTTCTCTGGATAGGCGCCATTGAAATGGTTTGGTAAGAAAATGATAGATTTCTTACCCAATTAGAGGCTTTGCATGTATTTTTATGAATGTTGCATTCTTTCTAATTGAATTAATGTTTCATGTTATGCCAAGAATATCATTGAAAGTGGAGTATGTTGAGACTCACTTTTTTGCAGCAAATTTGTTTATTCAACTCTAAGAGTACATGTACATGTGAATGTGGAATTCTTGTACTATGATTGTACTTATGTGAGAGAGTTGAAGAATTGTATACATGCATGAGAGAAGTGTGTATGAATAGTGGAATTTTGATGATTTCATTTTGTTTGAATATGCATGAGTGTCGACATGTGTTGGTCAATTGTGTGTACATGCATGTCATATCAACTTGGAAAAGTTGATTTTGTCTCCAATTGTGAAAGGGAGATGTTGACGAAGTTTTCATGAAATGTGAAATTCTTTTTGTTTTGGAAAGGAATCGTCAAATCATTATACATGTTGATGCTTGACTTGAGAGTCATTTGTTTGAAGAGGCATTTTTTTTCGAGTTGTGTTTGGTTGATGTTTTTACACCAAGATGTGATAGTACATGGCGATGTTCACATGATATGAAATTTGTTTCTTTTTGAGGCGCAAGAGGATATGTCGTCAAGTTATGTTTCTTGCATGATGTGTTTTTCATATTGATGGTTGTGTTTGAGACAAGATGTCTAAGAAAATTTCAGCCAGAAAACGTTTGCACTCATTGTAGACTGTTATGTGTTGAAATCAAGAAGAGAAGGAGATGGCGAATGCATTCTTCCAGATGTGGAATTTGGAACCATGGAGGTAAAAGAATGGTCATTTCTTTTCTATTTTTCTGATGTTTGAATTCATAGTTGTAGTTCACTCAGATGGGCCTATTGGAAAAATGGTTTCCAAAAGAGAAGCTTGCATCACATGCATGTTTGTGCAAAGGAGGAACCTGATTCTCAGTGGGAAGGAAAGTTAGCTTTCCAAGAATAGAAGGATCGCTTTGGTACAACAAAGTGTTACATCAGTCAGCAAGTGCTGGATATTTGAGTCAACAGCAAAAGGAGAACAGTGATTGAAGAGCCAAGTCATTTGCAAGGCAAGGTAAGGTATGTTAGTGACGAAGTGGTTGTCATAGAGATTTCTCCAAGTAGAATCAAGATGATAGAACTTAGGAAATAGAAGAGTGTCTAGCACTCATGAGATAACTAGATTTTGTGGATCCAAAAGCATGTCAGTGGGAAGGAGTGATCAAAATCTGGATCGGGGAAAAAAACTAGCTCAAAAATGAAAGTGTTCATAATTTCACCAAACCAGAACGACAGTGACCGGGTCGTCACAAGGAATCCAACGCAATTCGTTTTGTTGAAAACCGAGTTTGGATGAAGGATTTATGGTCTGCCAATCGTCGTTCAGAACAAGGAAAAAAATTGCAGAACAGTGACAGGCTGATCACATGGCAGCCTAGTCAGCACTCCAGGGATATTCTCCAGTTTTCACCTAATGACACTGTGACAAGTGTCACAACCAAATTCTCCAGTGTTGGTTGTGAAGGAGAAAAATGTCCAGTGACCTTCTAAGGTCAAATTTGTGTTTTTTGGGTGAAATTTGTAATTTTATGTCTGGTGTATTTTTGGACAAATAGGAAGGAGACACGTGGCGCAGCCAGGGGCTGCCACGTTCCCCCCTAATGGAAAAGGTTGTAAATGTATTGGAATTATATATGGGCACATATATTATTTATAAGCCAAAGTTTAATTAAAATATAATGCATTATAAAAACATATGCCGAGAGGAGGGGTGGAGGTCGGGGTCGAACCCGCGACCTCCCCCATAACAATGCCATCACATACCACTGAGCCACGCTATCAAGACTTGAAATACTATGGTGGCAGCCACTATTTAAGGTTTCATATGAATGCCAACGGTGGGGGAGGAGGGAGCCAGCCCCATGGGGCCATCCCCTTCCCCACATGACCAAGCGCAAAAAACCAAGGGCAGAGGCCAATGATTAAGCACACCATTAGCGTTAACCAATATTTTAATCAGGGATTAAACTTTAATTAAACTCTATTTAATATAGTGGACCTTGTGTGGAGTGTGCCAATTCGGCAGAGTTCCACTTTTAGTGGACTTAACTAGCAGTCTTCCAATTTTTGTGGAAGTTTTCTAGGCCTAGAGTAAATGAGGCCTATCTTGAGAAATATTCGACCAAATTGGGCTCAGGAAAGTCATTCTTAGCATTTTTGCATGTTGGGAATCCATTGGAACAAGTTTCAGAGGTAGAGGAGCACTTCTTGATGCTATTTTCTCCACTTTAAGATTAAAGATGTCGAGGGCCACCAAGAGAGGAGGCCATGTCTAGAGGACCTGTAAACCAATTGAAAAACCAGAAGAGGCTGCTCAGGGGTTTATGGATGCTCTGAATCCATTAGTAACTCTTTTTTTTCTGTTTAGAGCACATCTTCAAGTTAAAATTTCAGGTTGAACTAGGGTATATGGATAATTCAGATATTGAGCTAGTTCTTTGGGGATTTTGAAATGGAGATGATCTTGTAGGGATCTTCCAGCCTCCATATGTCACAGTAGCAGCCTTTGCAGTAGTTTTGTAGCATTTTTCTCATCTTTTCTCTTTATGTGTTTTAGAGAAAAAGATTGTTGATGTACTTATAGTTATTTTAGTACAAATTTGATGCTCTTTCATATTTGAGTAAGGGATCTTGGTAAGATGCCCATGTGTTGTTGACAGTAAGTGTATGGTAAAGGGACTTTGCGGGAGTTGTTTCTTTTTAGGAGAAACTTACCATTTCAGTTCAGCACATTGATGTACTCATCATTTTGAAATTGGAGCATAATAACAATGAATCATGCCTTAGAGCCGATTCAAGGAGATGTAGCCCAGGCGGGGCGAACTCCTTCATCAAATGGCTTGTGTTTTGTTGTATGATGTATTTTCCTTTCATGTGCTTAATGGTTTCATTGTCTATAACCTACTCATGTAATTACATATTGAAAGACGCCAAAAAGAAATCCTTTTGATAATCTGAAAGCTCAGTAAAAATTCCTATGCACATAAGAAACACATTTTTAATATTGATGAGGGAGCTTGCATAGCATTAACAAGTTTGCGGGTTCCTCTATTGGATCCTCTATATATTTCGATCCTCTATTGGTGAGTGGTCTTGATTTGTGTGTCCATAATCTTATCAGTTGTGGCATGTTCGACGCATCGTGGGTTGAGCTCTGTTGGTTTCAACTGCTCGACAACTTCATATGTGTCCAACAATGGGGGAAAGTATGGTCGCAACCAATCCAAATTGAATACTAGATGCAAGCCAAGGAATGGTGGAATTATAAGATTGAAGACATTGTCCCCTACAACGTTGATGATGGTGTATGGCCCATATCGGATCTACAGAAGTTTGCAGTTGGGCCCAGCGAGGCGCTCCTTCTGCAAATGTAACCAAATTTTATCGCACACCTGGAAGTTATGTGGTACCCGATGTTGATCATGATGATGGTTGTACTTAGCATTGGCTCTTTCCAATATGTCATGGACTTGTTGTCGGATGTGCTGAATTCACTCAATGAAATTGTTAGCCTTGTCAGATTCAGACTGGACATGAGTTGAATTTGCCTGAGTAGCTGCAAATGGTATGACCGCATCATTGGGACATAGTGGTTGGAATCCCAACCCCACCTAAAAGGGGTTCTTGCCAGTTGAGCTATGGAGAGATTTCTTGTAGTTGTGTTGTACAAGGGGAGGCTTTCATCCCATGTGTGTGGATGCTTCGAGTTGTACATGCGCAAAATGTGTATGATCATCTTGTTAACGGCATATGTTTGGCCATAAGTTTGGGGTGGAAATTTGTGGACTTAATGAACTTGGTATGCAGAATCGACTAGAAACTTGACCAAAATGTACTAAGGAACTTGTTGTCCCAGTCTGAGATAATGGAATGTGGGATCCCAAAGTGTACCCACAATCGTTCAAAGGAAAACTTCGTGGTGGATTTTGTAATGATACACTTCTTGCAGGCCGCAAAAATGGCCATCTTAGAGAATCTGTCAACGACCACGAAAACGCAGTCGTTGTCATGCCTGGTAGAAGGAAGGCCTGGCATGTAATCCATGGAGATGGATTCTCAAGGTCGACTAGGTGTAGGCAGAGGAGTATATATGCCTTGCCTCTTGATGATTGGTTTGGAAATGGCGCAAGCAGTGCAGGATCTGATGTGCTTCCCAACATCATGTTGAAGGTTTAGCCAATAAAAATACTTTTGTAGCACTTCCATTGTTTTCTCTACCCCGAAATTTCTAGTGACCCGACTATAGTGCACCTCCCAAATCATCTTGGCACGCTCACCTGAAGGAACACAGAGGTGTCCCAGGTGGCATAACAGTGCATCCTGGAGTTGAAAATTTGGAGCTTGATTTCCTTCCAGGAGTGTCTGGTATGTGTTTTTGAATTCAGGATCGCTCTTGTAAAGATGTGGCCACTCTAAAGTTTTGTTCTCGCAAGAGTCGAGCACAGTGGTCAGTGCCATGACCTACGGTTGGTTGAGGTAGTGTGCAACATTGTTGTTGTTTCCCTTCTTGTACTTCATGTTCAAATGGAACTATTATCGGTATGTGGACCATTTCTGATGGTGATCATTCTACAACTTCCCTTGTGTCTGGATGAATTGCAGGGGTCGGTGGTTTGTGTGAATGATCATTTCCTTCCCCATAATGTAATGCTTCCATTGTTATTAGACATGCACAATGGAATACTTCTCTTTGTCATAGGTAGGATACTTTCGGATTGTGTCTAAAAGTGTCTCGATGTGATATGCGACTGGATGCCCTACTAAGTAAGAACTACACCAATAGCATTGTCGGAGTCATCTGTCTCAATCTCAAATGGTTGTTGCAGGTCTGGTAATGTGAGTAATGGTGCAGAGCAGAGGCACTACTTCAACTCGGTAAACGCATTTTGTTGGGATTCGAACAAAAATAAATTTGTTTTCGCTCCTCCCTTGGCGACTTGACTCAAAGGCTAAGCGATGTGAAAGAACCTAAACATGAACCTACGGTAGAAGTTGGAAAGACCCAATAAACTACGGAGCTTTGTTAGAGTGGTTGGGGTTGGCCAATCCTGAATTACTTGTATCTTGGTTGGGTCCACATGCACACCTCGCTCATCAATGATGTACCCTAGATAATGAACTTGGTCATACCAAAAGTGAATTTCTCCAAATTGGCACACAAATTGTGTTGTCTCAAGGTTTGGAGGACTTGTCGAATATGGTCGATGTGTTTCTCCCAACACTGGATGAAGACCAAGATGTCATCCAAATACACCACCACGAATGAGTTGGTGAAGGGTCAAAATATGTCATCCATCAGCCTCATGAAGCTTGCGAGGGAATTCATCAATCCGAAAGGCATGACCAACCATTCGAAAAGGTCATCCTTGGATTTGAAGGCAGTCTTCCACACATCGGAGGGTTCGATTGGTACTTGGTGATAACTGAACTTCAAGTCAATCTTGCTGAAATATTTATCCCCCTTGAGTTGGTCCAAAAGGTCATCAATCTGTGGGATTGGATACTAATTCTGGATAGTGATATTTTTTAGCGTCTGACGGTTAATACAGAGTCTCCAAGTCTCGTCCTTCTTCTATACCAACACGATCAGACTCCAACAAGGTGATGAACTTGGCATGATGTGCTATTTCTGCAACAACGCCTGAATCTGCCTCTTTATTTCATCGTTCTCCAAAACAGAGCGTCAATGGATTGGTCCTTTGCATAGTGGCACGCCCAGGGTTAGATTGACGAAGTGCTTGACATGACAGTGTAGAGGTACCCCTGCGGGTGAGGTGAAATTTCCCTGTACTCCTCCATGACATTATCCATATGTTGTTGTCGTGCGGAGGAGCCCTATCTGGAGGTGGTGATCACAATATTCTTCTTGTCCTGAGGGCAAATCATAAGGAAGAAAAAATTCTTGGTCTGGGAAATGATCTTATTACATTGCTTCGCATTGATCAAAGAGATGGCGGTAGGCAGCGCTACCTTCGGTATCATGTACAACTTATTTCCCAAAGTAATAATAACAGTACGAGGCCTAGACTCATAAACAACATGTTGCTTCCACAAGTATGGTTGGCCTAATAATACATCACAAACTTCAATAGGAGCAATATCACACAATACCTCGTATGTGAAGGGTTTGATGTTGTAGGGAAGGCGACACTGCTGGCTGACGGGGAGATCTCGTCCTTGGTGAAGCCACCCGATGGAGTACGATTGTAGTTGTATTGTTGTCAATAGGCCCAACTGCTTCACAACCTCAGCCAAAATGAGTTTCTTTTGTCTCTCGATGTTGACAATGAACTGCAGCAAAGAACCCTCCACCCACGCCTATGAGTGGAAGAGGCGCTCCCCCTCCTCTAGATCTTCGGGTTCATCCTTTTGGATCTTGGTGGTGGCAACAATGGCGTTGGGATCCACGTCAATAATCGATTTCCCTAGTCATTCTCCTTCTCGGGTTTTGACTCAGATTCAGAACATGCATCTGATTTGGAAGTCTTCAGCTCGGCCACTAGTGACTGGTTGGCCCGACACTCACATGTGTTGTGAGTGGGGCTCTTATGCAACTCACGCCATTTTCTTGTGTTCTTATTTCTCTTCGTGGTGTTATTATTTTCTTGCGGCTTTGATGGGTTGTCATGGGTCGCCCTACCTTGGCTTTGTTCTTTGTTCTACGGTTTGGGAGCACCTTTACCTTGCTTCGAATTCACAGATCCAAAGTCTCGCTTCTTTTGTTTAAATTTTTTTCTCGATCTTGACAACATATTTATATGCGGCACCAAGCGAGGAGATGTCCAAGAACTCCATTTTTTCCTGGATGTACTTATGTAAATAGTCGCAGTACTTGAGTACTAAATTCCACTCAGAATCCTTGATACTCAGCTTTGTGCGAAGGGCATGAAAACCATTTGTGAACTTTGACACATCTTGGTCAATCCCCTGCTGCAGCATGGTCCAATTTATGTATTTATATTCATAGCTCCTGACATGGTAATATTGTTCCTTGATAGCATCTTAGAAAGAATTCCAAGTGGGTGTGAAAGAAAACAGTGAGGATTCTCTCTCGTCCTTTTGCTCATAATAGGTTTCCCATTAGTCCTTGACATGGGGGGCAGCTTTGAGGAGTGAAATAGTAATTATTTTTCAGGTTGGAAAAGTCATGAACTGAAAAATATCCTTCCAACATATTTAACCATCTATCTACGACATATGCATCTATCTTTCCTTCAAATATGGGAATGTAAAAATTAACTTGTACCTTAAAAGGGGTGGCACCTCCAGAGTGGTTATTGGATGAAGATGCATTTCATGTGGGTAGTCGTTGAAGGATCAGGGCAAAGTTATCCATCATCGCGTTCCTTTGTTTTTCGAGGGCCTCCTCAAGCAATATTTTGAAAGGGTCTCCTGCTCCCTAGTATTTATTTTCCTCCGTCATGGGAGGTCATCAAGGTTTGCGAGGTTGATCTTGCAAAGGTTCAACCAGCTCAAGCCCTAACTCCTTATACCCTGACCTCAGTGGGGATATGCAAAGAAAAAGATAGAAAGAGAAGACTACTATGATACCACTAATATAGACTTATGCAGGAATACAGTAGAATACAATATAAACATAAACACAAATATGCAGCAGAAATACAAATTCATTTTATTAATATCAAAGAATTGAAGTATGCTTACATACAGAATGAAAATAAACCAGTTTGGGGGATGGTAGCTTATCTCTAAGAAGATATGTGGTGACTACATGCCTCTGAACTATGTTATAATGAGGCGCAAGGGTCTTATTATTATTGAATAACAAGGGAAAACCTTAAACAACCAAAACCCTAACCCCAGGAGATGGAACACCAAGATTTTGTGGGCCTCGTTGAGGTTAGTTGGGTAGTCAACTTCCCAGGGTCGTAACTTGGTCATATTATCTTTGTTTGACGCATATGATACCTTTTCGAAAACATCTCTTTGAGTACTACAGGATTTTCCATAGGGCCTTGCTTATGGCTATGGGTCTACTGCAGACCTCAAAAAAATGTCATTTAGGGGATCAAAACTGCGCCAAAAGTTTAGGACCCAAAAAAATGTTAAAAATAGTAAATGCTAATATAAACAAGGAAACTGATGAAACCGACTAGGGGTCTAGGTGGACTAAGCGGGTGGCCACCAATATCCACCTAGATCAAGGCCCAAAATTTTCGTCAAATACCTTCTAGTCTTCCCATATTTGACATTGTTCCCATCGAGAACCCCTAGTCTCTTTCCAATACATTGATTAACGGAGCCAATTGACATACCTTTTTACATTAGGTTTTTCCCCATTCTCAGTCTCGGATTCTTAGGATCTTTGAAGTTCTCACATGGTTTTGGTCCCAAGTTCTTGAAAATCGAAGTGGCTTTTGTGCGGGGGGTGTCATAGTAGTTTGGAAGAACATGAGAGGGGGTTTGTGATAGATCTGGTTCGTCCACATACTCAGGAAAAATTATGAGTGGTTTCCCTCACGTCTCTCATCCCCATAGCATTAACTTATGAAAACTATGGGAGGCCTCGCGATCCCCATCAGTGATAGATCTATCCACCTCATGATTGTGCCATTCAAAGGTGCTCATTCAATAACAAGACCCGCTTCGATGTAAGGTCGAGTATATTCGACAAATCCTTCTCACAGTGTTGTCAATCAATAGGCCTAACAAATGGAATTCTTCTCGTCAAATATTGTTTTTTTCGCTGCCACTACCTCTCTAGAAAATGTTGTAGAACTGGGAGTGTTGATGAACGTTGGGCGGTCCTGTCAGTTGATGGACTAATCGATGAACATTCTTTCATATAAATTTTCATGACAGGAAAAGTAGTTGTTAAGTGTTGTGAAGGCATCATATCAAGACTAGACCGTAGCAAGTTGCAATATGGAGGAAGTCTTGATAGCTAAAATGTAAGATCTCGTGCACTCAGTCACAAGGATCAATCACATGTGA
Organism: Pinus albicaulis; assembly: GCA_034641835.2. Classification (NCBI taxonomy): domain Eukaryota; kingdom Viridiplantae; phylum Streptophyta; class Pinopsida; order Pinales; family Pinaceae; genus Pinus; species Pinus albicaulis. The sequence continues at coordinate 87,854,884 of CM076577.1, forward strand.
AGCCATCAGGAAAGAGTCAAGCATCATGAGTTATAGTTTGAGGTTTAATGCTTTTGATGTATAAGGTAAAGTGTCGACCAATGAGGGTCAAAGGGCCTTAGCGCCTTCAGGTTAAGCCACTTGGTTCCAGCATCAGACTTATCATTAAAACAAGTTAATCCCCAAGTGTTGTAGGCTTACAAAATTTGGGGATTGTGTTGTGTTGTGTGTGACTCATGTAAGGAATTGGGAAAGCACTCAACAATGCTTCGTATTGATACAAACCGATCCATAGACTTGACCATGAGGAAATCAACCTATTTCATTGTTATTGTGGGCATAGTTGATGAAGGTTGGACGACGTCACTGTCATGAACATGGTAATGAGCATGATCAACACTAAAAATATGTCCAGTGATATTTGGGTTGAAGCCATTTCTTGTTTAGTCTAAATACTAAATAAATATCTTACAAATAGTGTGAATGGTATAGTTCCTCAAGAAGCATGGAGTGGCACAAAGGAAAACTGCGTTCACTTTACAATTTGTTGTTGTATTTCCTATGCACATGTCTCATAAGAGCTAATAAGAAACCTTGGCAACAAGAGTGAAAAGTGCATCTTCATTAGGTACAATGAAGAGTGCAAAGCCAACAAAATGTATAACTCAGTCACTAAGGATTTTTTGGTGAGAAGAGATGTAAAATTATTGGAGGAAGAAACTTAGAGTGACAAAAAATTGAAACAATGGACAATTGGAATGCATCTATGCAAATATATGAGTAGGTGCAAAGTTTAGGACAAAAAGTACCTCTACCAATATTACTAAGGTTACAAGATAGACTAAAATTAATTCTTCTTCCTGTATAGAGTCAATACCTTTAGTGAGAAATCAGAAAAATATTTATTTTTCTATCAGTGAATCAATAACTCCAGTGAGAAATCAAAAATCATGGAGCTTGAGATAAATGTATGAACAATGTGATGCAATGGATCAATAAACCCACTTTGCCTTATTATCCTATCAACCTACTTATTTTGAAGAGGCGGTGAAAGAAGAGCATTGGGTAAAGGCCATGAATGAAGAGATTGAATCCATTGAAAGGAAAGAGACATGGGATCTTGCTAATCTCCCAACAGATAAAACCAACATTCATGTAAAGTGGGTGTACAAGATAAAACTAAATGAGAAAGGGCAAGATACAAAAACATAATGCAAAACTAGTTTCCAACAAGTTTACTCAACCACTTGGTGTGGACTATGGTGAAACTTTTGCTTTAGTGGTGAGGTTAGATACTAATAGCCCTTTTTTTATCCATAACAACCTAAAAAAAATGGCAAGTTTATCAGATGGATGTGAAGTCACCCATTATGAATGGAAATTTAGAAGAAGAGGTGTGTGTAAATTAGTCATCATGATTGAAGTAAAAGGAAAAGGGTATGAAGTGTAAAAGCTAAAAGAAGCCTTGTATGGCCTAAAGCAAACTACAAAAGCTTCGTATAGTTGAATTTACTCTTGCTCAAAAATGGGTTCAATGGGAGCATTAATGAGCCTTGTATGGCCTAAAGAAAACTACAAAAGCTTCATATAGTTGAATTGACTCTTGCTCAAAAATGGGTTCAACAGGAGCATTAATGAGTTGACTCTTTATACTAAATCAAATCAACAAGGTGAGATTCTTGTAATTTTTCTTTATGGTGATGACATTATATATATTGGAAATCTAATGTTAAATGAATTCAAAGTTGCCAAGAAAAGAGAGTTTGAGATAACAAAGTTTGGTCTCATGAAGTACACTTTGGGAATTGCAGTTAAGCAATCTGCTCAAGGCACTTTCGTATGCCAATAGAAGTATACTACACATCTTAAAGAGGTTCAAGATGAACAAAATAAAACCAATAGAAACACCTATTGCAATGGGAACAAAATCCAACAAGCAAGATGTAGGACCAACAATTGAGTCAACATTTTATAAGAGGATTATAAGCAACCTCATGTACCTTATTACAACTAGACCTGATGCTATGTATGCAGTAAGTTACATTTCCAAATTTATGGAATCTCCCAAGGAATCTCATTAGAAAATTGCAAAAAAAATTAAGGTATATTGCAAGTAGAACTAATTATGGATTGTGGTATACGACTTCTAAAGGAAACACACTTATAGGATATGTAGACGGCGACTTCATTGGTAGTATTGATGATAGAAAAAATACCTTAGGATATGCCTTTCATTTGGGCACAAATTTGATCCCATGGGCTTTCAAGGAGAAGCCCATTATCTCAATATCTTCAACATAAGTAGAATATGTAATAGCTAGTACAACATCATGCAATGTAGTATGGCTAAAAAGACTCTTGAAAGATCTTGCACATGTGGAGAAGGAACCAACCTCTATTTTTTGTGACAATGATTCTTCAATTGCATTTTCAAAGAACCATGTGTTTCATTGGAAAAGAAAACACATTGACACACTTGCTATCACTTCATTCGTGAACTTATCAACAATGGTGACATTTACCTTCAATTATATGGATCTAGAGATCAACATGCAAACATCTTCATCGAACTATTGGGAAGAAATATTTTTGAGTTTTAAAGATAGTACTTAAAACATTGTCAACATTGAAGAATGTTGACCAATTATGCTTAAATTAGTTTGCTTTATTTGTTATTAATTGTTAGAAAGAAGTTTGTTGGATAGTTATTAATATTTGACCACATCAAACTTATGTTATTGATTTATATTTAATAATGAGAAGCGTGACATAAGCCCTAGTAGTTTCTAGTTTTCTTTTGTTTTTCCCATATTGGTCACTGAGCTATGGAGAGAGACCTCCTTTCATCTCACCTGGGGATCAAGGCACAAACCCAAGTGAGATTTATAATACACACAATAGTCTAGCCTGATTGGAGTTAGGATGAATTTGTCCCTTTCTATAGGCTAGGGCATTACCTTATGTCTAGCTATTCATGGATATTATCAATAAAGGAAGGCGGTGGGGTGGAAGTGGCCATTATGCTTGTAGAATGTGAATGACCAACACTTTCGACCTCCTCTTTCAATTCACTACATCTCATATCATCATGCTCTGGCGCAACAATTTGTTGAGGTAATGTATAAGCAAGTTTCATGGTTGTGTAGGTTCTTGTTGTTGCAATAACCTTACATGACCTCAACAACTGACAATTTGCATTTTCGTGACAACATAAATGCTACACTCTTTATATTCCAAAACATAACCCATTAACGATCATTCTTGATCAACCACTTGAAACCATCCTTAAATCTTTGAAATGAAAAAGGACTCCTTTATACATAACATTTGTTTAAAAAAAAGATAACAACCAATAAATGTGATCCAAAAAATTTTCATATTATTTGCTAACACTGGACCAAATAATCTCATGTGGTTTGCTAGTAATTAGCAAACAATAAATGCATCCAAACATCACTCTATTTAAGGGATAAGAGACATATAAAGTTGTTTTTGTCCGCCTTCAAAACATATTCAAACTTTTCCATCTTCATCACAGTGTTCGAGCCAAATTCTCTTCCATAAAAGAGCTTTGTCGATATAAGAAGAAAATTGAATAAATGACATATGTGGTTTCAATTTTGAATCTTAGGATTTTAATTTTCAATTTTTAAGTGATTTTAATTTTAGATGGGATTAATTACAAAATGAATGAAAAGCAAAGAATTAGATTCAAATTTTATTATGTTCAACCCAAGTTCTGCTTTGTCTCTGCAAGAAGACAGTGAAATAAATGGCGCGTCGGGTTCTAATTTTGGATTTTAGAGTTTTAATTTTCGAATATAAAGGTTTTAATTTTGGATTGGGCGAATCATTGAATGAATGAGAAGTAAATGAATAGATGTGTTTTCCATAAAAAGAGCTTTCCTCTATGTAAGAGGACAATGAAATAAAGTGGCATCTGTGTGTATGTGAGAAGAAAACGAAATAAAGTGGCGTCTGGGGTTTTAATTTTGCGCTCTAGATTTTGGTTTCCAATTCTGAAGCTTTTGGATTGGATTAAATCACTGAATAAATGAAAAGCAAATAAGCAAATGATTGGAGTTGAAGCTTTTGGATTGGATTAAATCACTGAATAAATGAAAAGCAAATAAGCAAATGATTGGGGTTGGGTTTTCTGGGGTTTTAATTTCCTACGGGTATTAAGTGGATTAACTAATTTGCAGAATCTAATGCGAAGGAGCTTTGAGTCAGGGAAAACACCCTCGCTGATCCCTTGTGGAGAAGCAGGCTGGAAAGTTGAAAAAAAAGGCAGAGGATATCGATGATGTGAACAAAAGATATGAGAGAAATTTAAAGCCCTATCCCGCAAGCCGCAATAGCATCGTACATTCCTGCAGACATGTTATCTTAAAGCTAGAATTTGTTCAGAAATGCAAGCAATTTTCAATGTTGCAGAGTTTTAGCTTAAAATTTTCAAGAAATCACTAAATCACTGCGGAAATAAGAAACAGCCACATCCATAGTTACAACAGGAAATTAGGAAATATATTATCTTCAAACTGTAGACTACATACCCGTCACCTCTGACGCAGAGAGAACAGGGGCATGACTTATTACAACAAGTTATATATTTTATGTGCAGACCTTGTCATTTAACACCTAATACAACCTATCCAACCATAACTAGCCGGTCTCTATCGCATATACTATTAATCATTTGCAATTGCAAGGGTCGCAGGTACAGTTAGCTCCACATTTGCAACCGCCAGAAGCGCAGCACCCACTCTCTCCCGCAACAGTAGCAGAACCCCCAAATTGCCTGCCAATTCAACAGATTTTCCGATCAGAAAATTTCCCCTTCGTCTCAGCTTTAATAACCGTAAAATTCTAGCATAATTTGTATGATTCTAGCAAAAGTTCACTTAAATGTAGCATCGTATGTATGATTCTAAGCAAGAATTTGAGTTACCCCATATCAGAAGCCGTGGCTACAAAGAATGGCGCCTCCACTGTCTTCTCACTGAAAGAAAGGTCCAGGGTTCTTTTGCATCTGTATAAACACACATTAACCGTTAAAAATAGAGACGAAAATATCTGCACAGCTGCAAAACCACTTACGCCTCAGAGAAATTCAATTCCCATGCCCTCCTCTGTTAATAACTCAAATTCGAGCTATTTACAATTAAATCCAAAAGATTTCACCGATAAGCATAATTAATCATTTGAAAAAGATGGAACACTCACCCCTTGCAGCCACTGCCGCACCCGCAGCTAGAACCGCACCCGCAATTTCCCCCACAGCACGACATTTTTTGAGAGCAGAAAGAATCGAACTCTCGCCGAACAAAGACGGAAGGCCAAAACACGACGTAGTGAAAACCAAAGATCGACTCAGACAATGAAATCCCAATAGAGAGTCGAGATGAAGAAATCATAACCCCTGGCTGAGTATTTATCGAAGATATCGACAGGAGTTCCAACAGTAGAAGGAAAATAAAAAATGAAACCGTCCACGTGGCCGTTGCATCGCCGTTCAATGACAGATGCAAACGCAAACATCACGCCAAAAAAAAGGCGTACAAAAGGCTCTTATTTTCTTGGAGATCTAAAATTCTTATTGCTCAATTAAGGACTAATTCTCATCAACTCCGTTGTGAAACAGGGCGTTGGAAAAGGCCAAAGGAAATGTGGGAAGAAAGAGTATGTATTTTTTGCTCCTCCGGAAAAGTGGAAACAGAAAAACATTTCATTCTAGAATGTGAGGCCTTCAAGGACACCAGGGAAATCTATGCAGGTATTCTGGCAGCTAATTCTTGGGATAATCTATTCAGCGAAGAGTTTGTAGATAAGTTGGGAGTGCTCATTGTAAAACTTCACAGGAAAAGGGCCGAATACAAGAGTCAGATAGAGAAGCAATCTGTCCCATAGGCTATTTTTAGCCTCGTGGACATTAAAAGTTCTTTCTTTCTTTCTTTCTTTCAATGCTTTCAAAGTCGTTTGTCATGATTGAAATGTTAACCTCCACGTGTCAAGGCCTCCCTGCCGAACCCGTCACCCACTTTGGTAGAAAATAAAGGCCGTAGTTTTAAAAAAACCCACAAAATTTAATCTAAGATTTTTAAAAATTTGGGTTATTTAAATTTCAGTATTTTGGGTGTTTTTAAGGTTTTTGATGGTGTTGAATCTATTTCCAGCATCAAAAATGCAATTCAAATTCTCAAACTACTTGATTTTTTTATTATTTTTGACTGGATTCCGACAAAAAAAAGCCGTCCTAGCTATTCCGTTGGGTTGGTAGACAACTCCAATATAAAGTTAATATGAACAAGTGGGCAGCTGGATTGCAGTATTCTAACTGTTATAAGTTTTTTAAGGTTTTCAGTATAATTTCAGGTGAATGTTTTTTTATCTTGAGTTTGATTTGTAAATTTTGGATAATCAGAGTGTTTCAATTTTTAGAGCGAGTTGTTTATAGTGAGATTTTTTGGAAGTTTTTTTGGGGTCTAATTTCTCTAAAATTATTTTTAAAATCCGGCAGGAATTTATTGAAATCACAAGTTTCATGGGTAACTATGCACAATCGAAGTATCCTAAGGACTTTTCAGGGTTTTGAATACATATATACAGTGAAAAAAACCAATTTAAATAACACAAATCAAGATTTCACCTCAAATTTTTAAACCGAATTCAGGCACCATAAAATTTAAAAAATCACATTAAAAACAACTCCTTTTTAAAGTAGTGAATTTATGTATACATTCAAAATAGATTTTGATTAATAAAAAAACATAATCCACCAAAACTGGTTTTACCAAATTATTGTCAAAATTTCCAAAATCTGAGAAAGATAAATTTGTTTATATCATGACATCATTGCTCATTGATTTTAAACCACGTACGCTTGGATGCAGTGGTTAAATTTTTTTGAGCGGTTTTTGTTTGATGGGTTTGAAATCTGATTATAAATTGTGAAAATGTTTATTTTTAAATGGTTAAGTTGATATAATTTAAATTAGATAAATGTTTTTTTGGATTAATTAAATGTGATTAATCCAAAAAAATATTTATCTATTTTATAGATCGCAAAAATATAAAATCTAACATAATTTAAATTGTTTAAATATTAATTTTATTTTTATAATTTTAAAAATAAAATATTTTAATATCATCATTGATTATTATCAATCATACCTTTGAATTTAAAACAAAAAAACATTTTAATGAATTTTTTTTTTAATTCTTATTTATTTTTCAAATTTCATTTAGAAAAATTCAAAGCCTATAAAAGTTAAACAACTTTTAAGATATAGACGACAAGATATAGACGACAACTATTCACTAAATTTAACGTATAAAATTAGATGATCAAACATATACAAAGTTGCAACAGAAATTGGTAACAGATAACAAATAGCTAACAAAAAGTTGTGCCTATTTTCGTGCTTTCAGCTGTTTTATGGGTATCTTTTTAACCGGACATGTCCGGGGTTCCTGATTGAGTTCATTTACTTAACCGGTATATAATTCATTAAATCAAATGTTCTTTTATATTACAATGGCGCCATGGTTGTGCCAATTCTCACACAATTGGTCCCGGAAGAAAATTCCATGCTTTACACTTTATAAGAAATGCAACTAACATTGTGGATCATCTTAGATCCACAATACACACCTAAAACTTATCAATGACTTCCTACGATATTTTAAGGATTTCGATTTTTGTTGACAAGGTAGATTTCATGCCATTACACAACAAACTGCCTTGTCTTTTAATAGTTGTGCCATCCATAAACTCATTTTGATGATTTCTTGGAAATATTTAGTCTTTGACGTAAAGGGCGACGATGCTCTCAATCTTGCATTGGATTAATTTATTTAACAATAATGTATGAAAATTTGTGAATGTTCATGGACCCTTTTAATGTCATCAGTGTATAGGAAAGTCTACGAAGTCGAGGGTAGAAGGATTTTATTATTTGATTTGGATATGCTAATAAATTAAATGTTTGTGGGATAAATTGATGGTCGTAATGGTTGCAGTGGAATTCATGCATGGTTGGGATTTGCATGAGGCCCATGTGCCTCTGGCTCCCTTAACCAACCCTAAATCGACCAAAAACAAACTCTTTAACACCATTTCGCTCCTTTGCAGACCTGCATTGCTCCTTAAGTACATTGGAGAATTTTGGTTATGGTATCTCTTTTTAGGTTTTAACACTATGATGTTATTCTGCAGTTCTATTCATGGGCTGAATTACTGAAAAAATAATATTTGTCTATACCACCGATATTGGTTTTTTTTCATAAATACTCCCCCAATATTTCCATAAGAGAAGCTCATATAGATTTCTCCGTAGAGACTGCATATCTAAAAAGACATTAATGAGATTTAGTGTTTGTTTTAGCAAGTTATACTAGTTATTGATATCAACAATATTGAATTGAAAATTCCATGATTATTCGAATTAAAATCGCGTGTGAATACGTATTATAGGTTTCTAATATCAACATAGTTTCAAAAGAAGATGAGAATAACTAGAGGGATTTACACACCCTTACCCTTATTTGTATTCTTTTATTTGTCTTTGTGGCGATTATCTTTACTAGCAGGTATGACATGGATATAGACGATTTTCCAATGCTTGTGGATGGGATCTCATGGACATTTTACAATGAGACTTGCCCTGACTTGGAGTCCATAGTTAATGTGACACTGCAACAAGCGCTAGAGGAAAATATCACTCAAGTTGTAGGCTCGTTGAGACTCCATTTTCACAATTGTTTTGTGCAGGTATGTATATATTTAGCTCTGTACCAAAGTTGGGTGCTTGTGAGCCTTGAGCCTGGAAATTTTTGTTATGTTGTGTCTCTTTTGTTTAGCTTATGAGGTCGTTGACGGTGTTGGACCCACCAACATTCAGGGGATCTCCACGATATGAAGTCCCATTCAGACCTCACACCGTTTGGTGTAGGAGTCCCATCCAGAACAAAGGCTCGGTTTGCTTATTCTTAAAGATATGCCTTGGCTCTTGCTGTCAGCAAGAGACATTCATGCAAATGTATTTTTGCAAAGCAATGGGGGTGTGCCTGGTGAGTGTCCAATTGCAAGTGTGTCAAGGTTCTTTTGTTGCAAAGGGGGAGAGAAACAAAAGTGAGTCTCTAAGAGAGAGGTAATAGTACCACCCAGGAAGAGACACACATGAACCGAAGGATTTCATACAACATCCAGGAGAATAGTCCACAACAGATCTGATGGTCATTACACACAACAACTTAAGAAAGGTTTGTCTAAAATTGTGCGGAATAGTCCACAAGGATGGGACATCAATTACACACACAAAAATATGAGAAATATTTGTCTAATAACCTGTGGAATAGTCCACAAGGATGGGACAATAGTTACAACCATTATAGCACATTCTCAATAAGTTAAGCACTAAAATAGCCGAAATAGTTCAACTATCTTAATACATGTGAAAAGAAAACATGAAGTATAAAAATATACATAATAGTCTTACAAACATTCATAAGTCGTGCATGAAGAACATGTTGGCCTTGAAAGGCTTTTGTTATTAAGTAAAAGTTCTAAGACACATATACAATGAACATCACTAGCTCCAATAGTGGAGTGTTGGAGCCACTCCTTTCTCCACAAAAGAACTAGATATTCTCTCTATTTCTTTGTTGGTGGAGCCAAGGTGAAAAGTCCTTTGCTCATACAATGAGGGAGTATATATAACCAAGGGTGACTCTTTGACTACCCTCATGACTATTTGACTTCCCATGAATTTTAAACTTACATGACTCTTTACGTTCATGTGTTTTCTTTGGACTTCCACTCTACAATACATTTTACACAATAGACATGATATACAAAGTGATGCGGTGATATGACCACTCATGACATAACATGGCATGACACTGCTAACATGTACTGCTTGATGACACGGAAATGTCAAGCCATAGCTGCTGCTGAGAGTTGGGTGTCTTCGTGAAAGAGTTCTCCTTTACTCCTCAACAAGCCTAGGTGATAGGGAGTCTTCAATGATCTCAAGTCTTGGATAGTGGTCGCAAACTAGTGTCCTTTCACTTTCTCTTGATCAATCATCTTGTTAGTTCGGTTGCAAGAGTGTCTTTGAGCATGCTTTCCTCCTTCTTCTCCTCCTTTATCATATCGCCATGACTTAATAGAGTACATGTTCCTGCAATTCACTCATGACAGGATGACATTAATCTGAAAAAACCTAGCCTAAGATGATGCATTTTGATCCATGAACTGAGCCCAGGAGAAGTAACAAACAGGGAAATGAGACTCGGTGACTACGCAACTATGCAGTTCAGGCAGGGAGGGGGAAGCCTTGAGCCTTGAGACTGCGCAGTGCGAAGTTCAGGCTGGGCTGAGGGACATGAAAACGCAATTTCCAGGGTCAGTGGGGCAAGGCAACAGGGATGAGAGTTGGGAAAGCTAACTACGCAGTTCAAGAGGTCAAGGAGCCCTGGGTGACTACAAAGTGCGCAGTTCTAAGGCTCAGGGGATGAACTTGTGTCTTGAAGTTGCGAAGTGTGCAGTTCAAGCCGAGTTGGAGGATTTAACTACACAATTTTAGAGGTCAAGGTCGAGTCTTGGTCACAAAAAGTGTGCAATGGAGCAGCCTTGGGAAGCCAATACTATGCACTACGCAGTGCCAAGCAGCAAGGTGACAACCAGAGAACTGATACTGTGTACTATGCATCTTAGGGAAGGCTTGGAGAAGCTAAGTTGCTCGGTCGGGAATTTTTCTGGAAAATGACTAAGTGTGAGACCGGTGAGATTGATGTGAACAATGATGGACTTATGATCACACACTTAGCATACTTGAAGACTCAAACAACATAGATAATCCGATACATACAAACATAGCATTCTCCTTCGTGTGACAACTTTACGACCAATTACGACAAGTGTGACACCAAAGATACACTTTACGACCATCGTGAAGATACTTGTGCGACGATGCTCATAACTTTTCAAATGAGTGTGATTGGTACTTACAAGATTATAACAACTCATTTACACAAATATGACCTCTTGAAGCCACTATAACAAGCTCTTACGTTCACCGCGACAACCAACATGCCAAAAGATGACAATTTTCCTATCTTGCGAAAGGGGTAACAATACTTCAAGAAAAGCAATGAAATGAACTTCAAATTTTGCGAAAACCATAAACAAGACCAAGGAAGGCTCTGAAATTTGGTATAGGCTAAAATTTTGGAGGGGGTTGTAGTGGCTACAACACTTGGCGACACGCTAGTAGGATTCTAGCTTCTCTGTTTCAGCTAACGTTTTTTTGTGTAGGGCCTTGGTTCTTCGGGGAGTATTGATTCATTGTGCAGATCACTTTGGTTTCCCCACTTACCCCGTGAATGGACCACGTCCCCATCATGCCACTTTGGTTCAAATCAACAAAGATTCAAATTTATCACAAAGTTTCAAATAGGGGAGGGTAATGAACCTCACAAGTTTAATATTTTTAGAGTATAAGTTTTCATCTCTGGTGTTGCTTCGCTGCCAGCAATCCTGGACAGTACCTCGATGGAGTCACTTTAGGAACACAAACATTGATATGTTGCCAGCGATCATGGACAGTACCTTGATGGAGTTGCTTGCTTTAACTCTCGATGCATGAAGCCTTTCTCTTATTTCACTTTTATTATTTATTTTTTTAAAAGAGGATTGTGCATTGGCACTTATTTATTTTTGGGCGGAAGAGGGATTTTGACTTATTGAGAGCATGAGAGGTTGTTCCTTTATAGAAGTATATTGGTTCCTCTGATTTAATTTTTCTCATTTAGATGTTCCTCTTTTCCCCTTTTACTAATTGGATATGCATAAAACACCAAAACAAAAGAACCGAATATGGGCACAAGGTTTCCGAGATAGACACAAGTTCATGGTTTTCCCAAGACTCTCCTTACGAACGGATCATATTTTCTATCAGAACTTCATCGACAAAAAGACATAACCAATACAAGGAAGATGAACCAAAGGTTAACCAAATGTTGAAGTGTCACAAGGCTCCTTACAGTTCAGCGACACACACAATCTCAGAAACCAACACAAGGGCGACACTTATCCACATGACGAAAAAAAGCATGAAACAAAGCAAACAAGAAGAACAAAATAAGAAAACAAAGCAGACTATGTACATAGTGTAGGGAAAAACACCATATTTTCATTGAAAATAATGTTTGAGACCTTGGCCATTGATAGGGAGAGAGTCATTCTTCTCTTCAAGTGATTGAAGACGATAGGTGTGTTGGCCAAGCTTCTCATGTACAATGAATGGTCCAATCCATAGGGGTTGAAACTTAGTGTGTTTTCCTTTGTATTCATGGGATTTATCCCATTTCAAGACTAATTCATCCACACTAAAGAAGTTCTTCCCTGCAGACTTCTTGTCGAACCACCTCTTGATATGGTTTTGATGGAGTAAGAATTCTTCTTTGGCTTTCAATATTTCTTCCTAGAGCTTATGAAGGGTGTCCATCCTACGTTGTACTAACAAACGTGGCTTGCCTTGGGACTCTTGGGAAATTTGGAGAGAAGGAAAGTAGATATTAGGAGGGAGGATGGCTTCTCTTCCGTATACCAGGAAGTAAGGGGAGGTTTTCAGGGAAGGCTTAGGTGTGACTCGATCATCCCATAGAGCATTTACCAAATCAAAGTGCGAGTTCCTATGCTCAATGAATATGGTCTTCTTAATGTTGTGGATCAAGTTCTTATTCGTGGATTCAACAAGACCATTCCCTTGAGGGTAGGAGTTAGCAGAATTCTTCAATACTATTCCATTTTATAATGCAAAATCATAAAGCTTTAACGATGAGAAATATGTTTCATTATAAAAAAACAAGTGACGTAGGAATGTTGAACTTGGAAATGATTTTTTGTTGTAGAAAAGTGATGACTTCCTGATCATTCGCCTGTTTGAGCGGAACTGATTTTGTCCACCGCGTAAAGTAATTTGTAGCAGTGAGAATGTAGTGATGCTTCTTTGATGAATGTGGAAAAATTTCACCAATAATTTCCAAGCCCCATTGTTGGAATGGTTCTTCCACAGCGACAAGCTACAGTGGGGTGACTGACTTCTTAGTCCTGCCAACACACCTTTGACAGACCTGAAATTTGTAGACATAAGTGTGGGAAACTTTGAATAGTGTGGTCCAATAGAAGCCATCCCGCATGACTTTATGTTTCGTCATGTTTCCCACAAAATTCCCTCAGACTAGTCCATTATGGAAATCGCACAATACCCTCTCCAAATCAGGTGTGTTCAAATACCTGAGAAATATTTTTTTATGGTGCTTTCTGAAAAGCACCCCATGCACCGACTAATAGGATAAATATTTTAGCCTTAGTTCCCTCTTTTGTCATGTAGAAAAGTGGGAGGGCATGGTGCCATGCTCAAGCTATTGGTGCACATCCGCATACCAAGAGTTTGTGCTGGTAGTGGGGGTGGTTCAATCGATATCAAACATCTCAATTTCTTGCTCCCACCTTGAGGGGTCTTCTTCTTCGTTTGCGTCTACTGCTTCTTCTGTTAGTCGACAGATACCATGGCCCTTGATCATGTGAACTGGTTTTATTTCTAAGTCATATTCCTGCAAACCAGTCATCTATTTCGCCTTTCTTTCATGCAGCACTTGTTGAACGAGTAGTGATCTGACTGCTCAATGCAGGACAAAGATAATACAATGACTCTTCAATAGATAGGGTAGGAAGTGCTTCACTGCCTTGTATACTGAATAAGCATGTTTATCCACGATGGGCAGTTTAGCTCAGGTACTTGTATACTTTCACTCATGAAATAAATAGGCCGATCATTGTTCAGATCATCTTCATGCATAAGTACAACGTCAAGAGATGTGTTAGAAGAAAAGGTGTAGAGCAAAAAACCCTTGTTGAAATATGGGTTGTATAGCGCAGATGCTTCAAATTGCATAAGTGTTGTTTGAAAAAGAAGTTTGAAGTGATTCCAAGTGCATATTGAAGCATTTTTATCAGTATTGGGTTCTATAATGGCTTCCAAAAATAATTCCATATTCATTAAGCCCTCAGAAAGCTATACTATGACACATCAAGTGGAAGAATTGCAGTATGAGATATCAAAATTATGGTACCAAGTGCAACAAATTTTGATCTTACAAAGAGCAATCAAAGAAGACATGGATGGTTTAGAAAAAAAAATGAAGGCTAAGTTGGAAACTTTGAAAGATAAAATTAAAGATAATATGGATAATGAAGTAGTGAAATATCACATCGGACATCAACAACAAGTTATCCAACTCTCAAAGGATGGCCTAACTTTGGTGTTGTATCAAATGAAACAACAGGAAGATCAACATCACATCGAAAGAAATTCTAAAGCAGTCACCGAAACAAGAACTCGACAAGTGAAAAATCGATCAATTTCATAATATCTCAGCAAGAGGAAGAATGTTCCCATTGAGGATTCCACATGGGAGGATGAGAATTTTATGCATAAGCCTCAAGAAATAATCAAGCGTTGAGGACAACACTTTTTTGAAGGAGAGGGGCATGTTAGGTCCCTATATTACTAGTGTAGTCCCTTATTATGTTAGTGTAGCCCCCCTTATTATTATTGTTGTACCCCTATAACCCCAATATTGTTATTATTGTGCCCTTACATTATTATTTTTAGGTTAGCTAGGATTATATTATGGCCCTATGGACTCCTATATATAGAAGAAGGTTTTGGTCATTTGTATCATCCAAGAATTGTTCATTCATGTAATGTATTGGAGGTTGCCCCCTCGAAGTGGCTTATTTCTAAGGCTTTGATATCTCTTTTCTTCTATTTTTGGAGTTGGTTTCACAACAGCTTTCCATGAAATGCAGTATCTTCTGGTCATCATAAAAAACGTGTAAATTAGTGACATTATCAGGGACAGGTGGTTTATAACTAATTTCAACAGAGAAACCATCCCTCAGTGGTGACAACCTAGCAGCAGTGTTGGCTAATGCATCCACAACTGTGTTTGATATTTTAAGAACATAAATAATATTGAAATCTTGGAAATGCGAAATTAGATGAAATACCTCTTGTTGAAAACTATTTAGATGAGGTGAAACAAAATGAATGGTATTGCGCACATGTCGTACCACTATTTATGAATCACCTACTACTTTTAAGGATGTAAAATTGAGGTCAATGGCTATTTGTAAGCCCAAAACGAGTGCCTCATACTTGGAAGCGTTGTTTGTGCACTCAACTCCAAGCGGCTTGAGATCATGTGATTTTTCCGCAGCGGGTCTACTAAAACGCAACCGGCTCCAGATCCTTCCTATGTTTTTGAACCATCAAAGTAAGGATTCCACAAACCATATGTACAAGGGTTGTGAAACACACCAATACTAATACTATTATTGTTACTACTAACTGTACATAAGTCATTTGCACCAGTTGGACTAGGAAGGAGCTCCAATTGTGTTTCTGGTGGGACTTGGGATGGATGTGAAATATATCACCCTAGTTGTGTCTCTAGGAAGAAATTTCTAAGCACAAGTTTTGCGAAGGCCATCGTTTCATTATGTCCATTCAAGGGAGTCATGTTGTGTTTCATGTATTTTTCTGAGTCCACTGGAATTTCGTTGTTTCTGCCCTTATACGGGAGCCATAGGTGGGACCAGTCTATAGCGAAGTATCCTTGTATCTTACTTGACCATCCTCTACTTAACAAGAGTCTGTATGATTTCAGTATGTCCACAACCAGTATTTTTATGCATTGGTGAACTCATGTGTCAGAGGATAAGAAAATGATCACATCTCTAAGTTCACCAACCGCGTGGACAGAAATTTTTTCCAGCTAAATGATCTATGCATCACTTTTGCTCAATGTTGCGTTGATTTTATGTGCGGTGGATAATGGCATTACATTTACCGATGGACCATAATCGACCAAGAAATTGTGTACATTGGAATTGAAAATTTCGAAAGTTAAGAGAAAGGGAGGGAAAAGAGTATTTACTTCCAATGATAAAGCGTGAAGTATTGATTCGAGAGATTCAGAAGACATACCTGACCACTTGTTTGAAGGGGGAACATTGTCTAGGGAGGAGTGTCCAAGTGCTCGCAAAAGGATGTCTTGCTGGCACATGATATTTGTTAACTCAAATAGTGGAATGTTTGCACGTGCCTTCTTTATAGTCCATAGAAGGAAGGACAACTGGAGTGTCTGGGGAAGTGCCTTTACTTGTTACTTTGGAGTGATGATATTATCTTTATTTTTCACAGAAGAAGTTTTTGATGAGGCCGCTTTCCTGGAGCTTCTCTGAGTGTTTTACGCTGAGTTGACCGGAGGAACGATTTTCCTTCATATGAATTCTTTGAATTTATGATTCGTCAACTCTGTATTAGTAGTTGGCCCTTGGCTTCTCAATTTTTAACGGTTGGTCTTCTTCTGGTCCGAGGGGTCACTTGGAGGGTGTTTCTCGGTTGTGTTCGTTTGGGTTGCAAGTACGCAGTTGAACATGTTTACTGGGTACCCAACACTTGGAGTCTCATTATGCATAGCATCTCGTTCCTTTTCTTCTTCTGGCTTAATTTGCTCATCAACAAGTATCGTGTCACATAAATGTGTAACAATAGAAGTCATGGCATGATTCCATTGTGGGCACGTTTTCTCAAAATGATAATCTTGATGATATGAATAATATTTTTTCATGCCCAAGTTTTCAAGGTTCAATGCTACTCTGCACAGATTTTGTTGCTTGATTAGTGTCACTACCTGAATTCACAGTCCTTTTGAGCAGGTTGAATCGCAGAGTATTTCTGTTAACAGTGGTCCCACTTGACCTTTGTTTAATTTCTGCCAATTCATTCGACGGGTTCTTCACCATGCAGGTCTAGTTCTCAAGGTCATATGATTCCTTTTCTTTGGCCTTGTTTACTGAGGCCTGAGACCTTTCACTCGTACCTTTGGAGTCCTTTGTTGGTTCATCATCTACGATGACTCCAATTGCACGCAATTATTTCTCAACCATGGTTTCTTCTTCAAAATTTTCTGAAAGTGATGGTTTCGCAGTTCGCTTCACGAACTGCACAATGCTTGTTGGCAAGGAAAAAGTGTAGTAGTCATTTGTGATGGATTCATGAGGTTTTCCATCTTTCGAAAATCTGTTGAAGACACGATTGAACCTCTGATTGAAGTCTTTCACCTTTTATTTTGGCTCCATTTTTAGGCTACCTAACTATTTCAACAACATGGCAGGGGTCTTATCATTAACAAATTTCTCAAGAAACATTTTCTTAAATCCCCTCCAATTATGGATGGATTTTGGGGGAAGACTGTGGTACCATACAACTACTCTACCATCCAAGGTACAAGGAAAAATATTCATGCAACATTGCCATAATGTACCTCAAGTGATTTCAGAGGTAAGTAGAAGTTTTCCAAGTGGCCTTCCACTTTAATCATTCTGTTAGGATCATGCTTTGTTAAAATACTTTCTGGGTGCCTTGGCATTTTATGTAGCACACCCGGAAGTGCGAGTGGGTCCTGAGACTTCTAATCTAGATCTTGGTCTTCCATGTCTTCATATTCATCCTCCTCCTCTTCTTTGTTTGAATTGGATAACTCCTTTTCCTCTTCGTCGCCGCCTAACCAATGGAAGGTTATGTCTGAGGGTAGCGGGTTGTCTCAAGGCACTTATGTGTTCTCCACAGATACTACTAACTCTTCAAGGGTGGAAAGAACTACCTCTTCCAAGGTGGATACTACTACTCCTATAGAGGTATTCATGTTCTTCTTTAGAGAATATGGAAGGCTGGATACTCCCGAGATCAATCCAATTGCTTTTGTGAATTGACGAGTTATGGGACGAATAGCCCAAATATGATTGTATGAGATTTCGCAAGTCTGTGTGGGATGTGTTTTAGAAGAGTCACCAAGTTTAGGAACACAAGCATGAGAAGTGGAGTGTGTGTTGATTCCTTGATCATAAGATGTAATTTTGGGGTCAATGGCTTTATCAGCCATAAAAAACTAGTCGCCCTCCTTCTAGCACTAGAAATGTTGACGGTGTTGGACCTGCCAACATTCAGGGGAACTCCCTATTTGAATTCCCAATTAGACCTCACACCATTCGGTGTAGGAGTCCCATCCAGAACAAAGGCTCGGTTGCCTTATTCTTAAAGATATGCCTTGGCTCTTGCTGTCAACAAGAGAGAGTGATGCAAATGTATTTTCACAAAGCAAGGGGGTTGTGCCTGGTGAGTGTCCAATTGTAAGTGTGTCAAGGTTCTTTTGCTACAAAGGGTGGGGGGGAGAAACAAAATTGATCCTTTAAGAGAGAGGTAATAGTACCACATAGGAAGAGACACACGTGAACTGAAGTATTTCATATAACATCCAGGGGAATAGTCCACAACGGATGCGAAGGTTACTACACATGACAACTTAAGAAAGGTTTGTCTAATATCCTACGGAATAGTCCACAAGGATGGGACAACAATTACGCACACAGAAATACAAGAAATATCTGTCTAATATCCCGCATAATAGTCCAAAACGATGGGACAACATTTATAACCATTACAACACATTATCAATAAGATAAGCTCTAAAATAACCGAATTAGTTCAACTATCTTAGTACAAGTGAAAAGAAAATATGAAGTATAAACATCTGCAGAATAGTCTTACAAACATTCATAAGTCATGCATGAAGAATGTGTTGGCCTTGAAAGGATTTTGTTATTAAGTAAAAGTCTTGAGACACATATATACAATGAACATCACTAGCTCCAATAGTGGAGTGTTGGAGCCACTCCTTGCTCCATAGAAGAACTAGATATTATTTCTATTTCTTTGTTGGTGGACCCAAGGTGAAAATTCATTTTCTCATACAATGAGGGAGTATGTATAACTAAGGGTGACTCTTTGACTACCCTCATGACTATTTGACTTACCATGAATTTTCAACTTACATGACTCTTTAAATTCACGTGTGTCCTTTGGACTTCCACTTTACATTAAATTTGATCACAATAGACATGATATACAATAATGATGTGGAGACATGGCCACTCATGAAATAAATTTACATGACAATGCTGACATGGACTGCTTGATGACACAGCAATGTCAAGCCATGGTTGCTACTAAGAGTTGAGTGTCTTCATGAAAGAGCTCTCCTTTACTCCTATGCAAGCCTAGGTGATAAGGAGTGTTCAATGATCTCAAGTATTGGATAGTGGTCGCAAACTAGTGTCCTTTCTCTTTCTCTTGATCAATCATCTTGTAATTTTAGCTGCAACTTGCAAGAGTGTCTTTGAGCATTATTTCCTCCTTATTCTCCTTCGTTATCATCTCGCCATGACTTGATAAAGTACCTATTCCTGAAATTCACTCATGACAGGACGACATTAATTTGAAAAGCCCTAGCCTAAGATGATGTATTGTGATCCATGAATTGGGTTTAGGAAAAATGAAAAGCTGGGAAAGGAGGCTCAGTGAATGCGCAGCTGCGTAGTTCAGGTAGGCTGGGGGAAGCCTTGAGCCTTGGACTATGTAGTGCACAGTTCAGGTTGGGCTAAGGGACATGATTGCAAAGTTTCTAGGGTCAGCGGGGATGAGAGTTGGGAAAGCTAATTGTGTAGTTCAGGAGGTCAAGGAGGCCTAGGTGACTGCGCAGTGCACAATTCTAAGGCTCAGGGGATGATCTTGTGTCTTGAAGTTGCAAAGTGTGCAGTTCAAGTCAGTTTGGAGGCCTTAATTGCACAATTCCAGAGTTTAAGGAGAGGAAGGTCTGGAGAAGCTAAGTTTCTTGGTCGGGAAGTTTTCTGGAAAATGACTAAGTGTGGGATCGGTGAGATTGATGTGAACATTGATGGAATTAAGATCACACACTTAGCATACTTAATGAATCAAACAACATAGATCATCTGAGACATACAAACAAAGTATTCTTCTTTGTGTGACAACTTTATGACCAGTTATGACAAGTGCGACACCAAATATACACTTTACGGCGACCGTGACGAAACTTGTGTGAGGGTGCTTAGAACTTTGGAAATGAGTGAAATGGGTACTTACAAGGTTAGAACAACTCATTTACGCAAATATGACCTCTTGAAACCACTCGAACAAGTTCATACGTTCACCACGACAACCAACATGCCAAAAGACGACACTTTGCCTATCTTGCGAAATGCATCGCAACACTTCAAGAAAAGAAATGAAATGAAATTTAAATTTTGCGACAACCATAAACAAGACCAAGGAAGGCTCTGAAATTTGGTATAGGATAAAATTTTGGAGGGGGTTGTAGTGGCTATAATAGAGGCTTTATTTTGTTTAAAAAACAAGAACATCAAAAAATAATATGGTGAATGAAGCACAAAGTTGGTTTTGAAAATAATTAAAAGAATTCATGTGAAAAGTCAATTTAGTTTATTCACCATTGTACATACACCTGAGATTTATACTTCAAATAATTCATGTGAAGAAATAGCATGTAGTTCCTATGTAATTGTTGAAATTTAGGGGATTTTGGTTGAGCATCCCTTAGATAACGTAGGACACAACATTGGAGAAAATTCGCAGACGAATCCCATATCAGAGAGAGCATATTATTGTAGAAATAACCTTCACGCCGTATTATTGTACAAAAAATTTCCATGCCCTCTTTAGCCACATTACATAATATTTCTGATTGAAATTTAATATGAGTGAAGGTACTCATATATATCAAATTTCTTGGATATTCTAAAATACTATCAAAAAATTAGGTCGACAGTCATGTTTATCAGATATGATTCAGAAGCCAAAGGAGCAATCATGGATCGCCATGATGTCAATAAGAACAAACTCAATGTGAGAAACGATAGTTTATATGAATAATATGAAGAACCCATGTCCCCATTTGGAGCCCTATTACGCCATTCAATATGGATATACCAGTTGGTGTGCCTTCTATGAAGATAAATCTGCAATGTGCTCTCATCAAACATAAGCGTTTTTCCAACATCTTGGTCAGTGTTCTTTCTTCTCTCTTGATCATTTTTGTTTAAGTAGAAACACGCAAACAATCCTTGGAGTTACGTTGGATATGGTAGGCTAACTAGTGTACATAAAGGAGAAAGGAGATATATGTCATTGCTTCAAAGACAAGGTAAGGATTTGTGTTTTATAAATATTCCATTGTGATTTGTTTTTCAAAAATTTCTCATTGCCAGAAATATGTCATTACTTGTTCCGCTTATGAATTTTAATCAAAGTAAAATACTCAAGTCTAGGCGCCCTTCCATATTATTTCTGATGTTTATGCAGGGGACTACATTTTTTTTCTGAAAGCTACAACAGGCAGCCCTAATAGGAAATATTTTCGTTTGAAGTTTGAAATTTTTGAAAACTATTGCACAAGTCTTCCCCTAGCAGTGAAGAGATCCTCCAAGTGGACGAGATAACACCCTGGTTAGCGTTGTTGTCTAGTGAACGATATATCTGGTGAATGTGACATCTGTTGAGGAGGATCAAAACGTTTAGTGTAGTCTGGTGAATGGGACATCTGGCGAATGAGACATTTGTTGAGGAGGATCATAATGTTCAATGTTTTCTGGTGAACGGGACATATGGCAAACTAGACATCTGTTGAGATCACTTATGTTTATAAAGATAAACGAAAGACACAAATGATGAAAGATAAACGAAAGACACAAACGACGAAAGATAAATGAAATAAATAAAAAAAAAAACGACACTTGTGCAACACACTTGGAGGAAATTTGTACAACACACTTGGAGGAAATCCACTGTACACCCCTGAAGGAAATATCTATAATGGAGGATGGAGAATCTCTACAGTGTCGCCAAGAGGAATGTCATAATATAATGCCTATCGACGTAATTATAATTTAGCCATTATATGGTTCCAAGTGTTAGATAATTGGAGTGAGTGACGGTCCCCCTGTGATGTATGTACAAGTATTTGGCTTTTATAAAGTAAAAGGCATTTAAGAATAAGGGGTGTTATAGGGCATTTTGTCACATCCGATCAGTGAGCTCCGGTTGAGCTGCATCTTTGTCCAAATTTTTACGATTTTTATGAAATAAATACACACTTGTACCTAGTGTTTTTAATCATTATTAATTCATTATGTTGATGATTAGAGGCATTTATAAATATTAATTATTAAATTATAAATTCTTGTTATTAATTAATTTAAAAAGTGTTTGGTAATAGTTTCGTTAATAAATACTTTCTTGGTTGCAGGAAGGTTCGGTACAGGAATGCATTCGAGTGCGAATTCACCAAATGAATAAAAGCAGCAGCTGGGTAGTTGAATTAATTTAGGTGAAAATATCAAATTTGCAACCAAATGGAGAATAATTTATAAATTTCAAGAAATGGGTTGTGTTCAAAGCACCATGTTTCCTATAACCCAGAAACCATTTGGTGAAATTCGGCTTCGTGAAAGAGTTATCGTCAGGGGAATATTCCATTGAAGACCACTCCTGAACGTGAACGTGTTGGGTCTCTATGAATATTGCTACTCTGGTTATGGGATTAAAAATGAATCTCAGTTTAATCTCAAGATTTGTATAGAGAAAGGTTGATACAATCATTTCTAGATGCTCTGAATGTTGGAGCTGTGCCAACAATTCTCACTTCCTGCCAGAGTGTTGAGGAGCGTGAATGCCGGAGAGCATATGAGTCATCTATTCAAGTATACACAAACACATTTGATAATTCAAAACCACCTTAGGAGTGGGCTTTACGAGAAGCACATGATATTGCATTGCAAAAGGCATTAGCCGCTTTCAAGAGTATTTCAGTAGGATCAATTGCTACAAGACAGGAACATAAGAGTATGCTTCACACTACTTTGAAGAAGCAATTTGAGGAATACAAAGCCAACGTGTTCAAAGAAGCTGAGCTAAAGTGCTCAAATGCTTGTGAAATTATTTCTAATTTGGCATACAAAAAGAATACAATTACTACTAGAGGCTGCAATGCAAGTCCAGGGAGATCAGTGAAAACAAAAGCAAAAGAAGAAGCATGAATTTACAAAGAGAACAAAATTAACCAATGCACATATGCCTGAGATTTTTAAATAAAAATATCCCTTTCCTTGATTGTAAAGCTTCAGGCATGACAATGCACATACCCTGACATTGTCCAAGCTTACGAAATCCCTTGAAATTCAACCAGATAGCAAGCCGGCTGTGTAGGTGATCCAATATGAAGTTAAACAAAGTGGCACGAATTTGGTCACTAATATCTTCAACTCTTGATATATTTGATACCTTTCTGGTTGTCAGCTTCATTACTGAGACTCCCATACTTGAAATGAACTCGCAGTATGAGCTGGAAGAAACATATATTGAAGGATTTATCTCTAATGCTTACTCTTTATTTTGTCGATATGCTATTCATGACCAGTTTGTTCAGGCGACTGACAGTTTTGTGAAGTTAGTGGGTGCATTGCCTCGGAAGTTATTTGACTGAATGGAGAGTGCCCGTTGGGTTTTCTGAGGATGTTTTTTTCAACATATTAGTTCACCCAAGCCACATCAAAAACGAGAACTAGAGACCTCTGCCAGTGGTGTGCGGAGTCAACTAAATCCGAATTGCCTCCAGAAGCCATGAACGCATCTTCCAGCAACAATAAAATCCCATGAAAAGAGGAGCAGTTTCCTGAATTCGGCATTCTATTTCAAACCAATTCTCATTCCGGTAAAATAATCTTCTCCAATTTAATTAAAAGCCCAAGTTTGTAATTAACAATGTATATATATATATATATATATATATATATATATATATATATATCAGTTGTGCATTAGAATGGGGGGTCGATCCATTAGATATAGGTAGTTGCACAATAGATAGGGCGTGTGTATGTAAAAAACAAAGAATGTGAGTTAGAAATGTAGTTGCAGAGGGGCAGCTAATGAATTATTAGCCCATGCAATAGTTTGTGGATTGGATTTTTTTTAAATTGTCCATTTATTTTCTGGTTATAATTATATTTGTTGTGCATAGTATGTGATGTTATGCAGATAGATCAAGTTCAAGTTTCGAGCATAGTAAGTGTTCCTGTTGTGATTATATGCCATCAATGTCACTGTGAGCCCACGTAAGATTTGAGCGCAAGCTGCGCTGTTAGGGAAAGACGTATTCGAGGGAGCGGATTCATATGAATGCAGCGAGCGTAGCATTGAACAAAGAATGCCATAGTAATAGCCTCCGTGAGAACGATTCCAGTGTAATATTAAATGGTCTAGAGATGGAACAATAACGCAGGTTTTATCTATGTTCGACCGGCACCTTCTACTGTCTATCAACCGAGTTTCATCTGAGTGAAATTCGTTTTGGGTTCAAGTATGCGTTCAATTGTAGAGATAAGAGAGACAACACAGATTTGATCTGCATCCAATGCTTGAAATTCAACACACTATTTAATGTGATTGTTAGTAAGAGCAAGCTTGGAGTAGATATCGAAGTCTTTTTTATATTATATTATTTGACATATTGTTGTGGCCAAGAGGAGTCAATATTGAAGAATGAAATGTATATGAAATGTTGATCACATTTTGTTTGTTTTGGATATAAAGTTGTAATTTAAGAAAAGAAACAAGGGAAATTATCTTCTATGATAAAGAAGGGAAAACCTGGGACTCACAAAAAGGGATTCATTTTCTATTTAATTACACCTTATATGATGGATGAAGACAAAGCTTCACTGAGAATTGTGTGGCTATTACCTTTGCAGTGTTAAGTAGGGTAATTTTTAATTTTCCTACATCAGTTATCAAGAGTAATTTTAGCTAGTTTAAGGTTTGAAGTTATTATTAGGGTAATGTGTGTGTTCTTTTAGTTATCTCAAGTTTTGGTTTCAAGTTAGTGAGAAGAGTTAATATATTAAGGTTTTAAGTTGTCATAGGAGATTTTAAAAGTAGAATGCGAGTGTGAGAATGTTACATGATTGAAGATTGTCTTGAATTTCATCATAGTTTAATTACAGTGTGGAGTTTGCAGTGAATGAAATTGGTTAAGTAGGTTTCCTTTCAAGATTGTTTATTTACCAGCAAACGTGTGTTTCGTTCGAATATCTAGTTCATCATTACAAGGAATATATTTATACTCTGATCAGTAAGCTGAGCCAATACGCAGTACAACTCGTGTTTACGACTCTCGGATTGATAATTAATATTGAGAGGTTTAATTCGACAATTAAGCCGACAAACACCTCCTAATGGGATCAATCAACATCATATTCAACCATGTCATCATCTTGCACAAAGCCCTAAGCACGTACCTTACATTTTTCCATAATTTTGGACCTAAATTACATTATTTGAGCCAGTTTTAGGACCAACGTTCCCTGTAAGCCTATTGGGGTGTGACCACCTACAGGTTGCTCCACTATGGCCAACGTTGGTCACCAGAAGGTTTCTCCCCTTTTCACCTGCATTGGTTCTAGAAATCCGAGAGAATGATCGGGATTGTGGAAGCTTCACTTTTTAAGAGTTTCCAAAAGTTGTTTCAATTTCTTACCTTGGATTAAACATTCAAATCCTATCCTACCCTACTTTGGAGTTTTCACCACTTATCCTTTGATCCTATCCCCCCATCAAAGGTGGATCTAAAACCTTGGAATGGTAATTGGATAAAAACTCCTAACTTACTCCATTGATCTCCTATATATTTACCATCTTGCCTAGGCAAAGTTGAGAATGAAGAATGAGTGAATAGTTGGCTTTGGAGAAACTCTGCCCATATGTTGTTACAGTGAGTGGTCATTATTTCATGCATTAGGGTGATTGGAGGTACATATTGTGACAAGGAAAGGACAAGTTAACAACTTGGAGGAGCTCCTCTACAAGATCAACTACTATTTATGGTTGTAATTTCCTTCTATTTATATTAATGCAAAGAATTCTTTGTTTTCCTATATGTGATGTTGACTCATATGTTTCAATACCATGTTGATCTATTGAATAGAGTATTTATATGATACTGCATATATCTCATAGTTTCTTAGCTTCTGTTATCTGACTGTGCATATTCTAATTTTGACAATCAGAGTTGGAATTGGAGCTTTCAAGCTAAAGAAGGAGTGAAGTGTGCGACAGGTTCCAAGTAGGCCTCACTCTGTCATCTATTTACTTTAAGGAAAATAATTGGGTTCATGTCTCTTTGTTGTTCTAGGTTGACCACCAAACCTAGTGGAGATACTTTTCTCTGCAATCGTAAATTCCGTATAACAAGTTGGTGACTCCGCTGGGGAATGAAGTATTCCCTTGGTGGTTTTCCTTGTCCATTGTGTTTGATTACCTCCTTGACAAAACTTTGTAGCATCATTCAACTAAGAACAGACCTAGTAAGTGGTTTCATTCAAAAAAATTTGCAATTATTGTGCCGGAATCTTATTTCCTAGGCCCAATCCTCCCCAAGTGCCTTTGACAAAGCGTTGCACCTCACTCAGGCCCACTTTGTCCTAGCGTTGCAAAGCATTAGTGCCCTCTTTGCACTAGCGTTGGCCCCTATTTTTGCACAAATTTTGCCTTGGTTTTTGAGCCTATCCTTGATAAGCCTTATTCCAGCTGAACTTGCATAAGTCTTAAGTGTCTTGTGGTCTCTCCAAAACCTCCATTTGGTTTGCATTTGTGTTTGTTTGCCTTAGGTAAGCATTGGTTTTGATTTTTCTTTGTTCTTATCATTTGGTTTTTCGCAAACTGATTTTTTTTATATTGTTGATCGCTTGGATGAATTGTTGTTTGAGTAAAGTGTAATTGAATCAATAATTGAACACTGGCATCTTAGTTTTCTTCATTCTCGAAAATTAAGTGTGGTGAGAAGAAAAAAATTGCATTGGCATTTAGGGTTTTGTATGTGCATTAGTATATGAACAATTGCATTGAAAGAGAAATTTCATCTTGCATCTCGTTTGTTGCATATTGTGTGCTGCATTTTGATTGTTTCTTCCCTTCTTTAGCTAGATTTTCATTGAAAGAGAAAAGATACCTATTTTCTCATGCTAGATTTTCATTTTAGGATGTTAAGGTGACATTCGTGTTGAGCCCTAAAGCTATAACTTAATCAAAGATAAAAAATAAAATTTATTGAATCAACCTAATGAGCATTTGTAACATTAACACAAACATTTAGAGGTCTAGGCTAGAGATGTGTTCCAACGTTAAACATAGGATTTGTTGTTGTTTTCAGTGTTGTATCTTGGAGGTGAAATCTCGTTCCATGTACGTAAGTGTATAGGATCGTTCTCCACGTACCTTTAGGGGTATCATATGGCGCTCCACGCATGAAAAGTATATGGGAACACTATCATTAAACAGTTACGCATTAGATAGCCAAATTCAATCTTCAATCTTCATTATTATGTTCAACCCAAATTCTCTTCCATAAAAGGGCTTTGTTTATATAAAAATAAAATAAAATATATATATATATATATATATATATATATATATATGAAGAAAATGAAATAAATGACATATGTAGTTTTAATTTTGAGTTTCAAATTTTAAGTGATTTTTGTTTTAGATAGAATTAATCACAAAATGTATAAAATTCAAATAATTAGATTTAGGCTTTATTATGTTCAATCCAAGTTATATTCCCCCAAAAAAGGCTTTGCCTATATAGACATTGAAATAAATGACATCTTATCTTGGGTTTTAATTTTGGATTTTAGGGTTTTAATTTTGGAATATAAATGTTTTAATTTTGGATTGGATTAAACCAAGTTTAGATATACTTTAACTACAAAACTACCAAGTGTTTAGAGACATGAATACCATAAGTCAATACCATAAATTCTCAATATTATTGGGCAATACTATTGGTCATTTTTTAATTTTATTTTATTTGTATATATTTGTATAATTTGATTTAGTTAAAATGTTAAACATTACATTACAATATCTCTACTATATTGCGCTGGAAACCCTGTATCTCCCACACTACCATAGCATGCTTCTTTGCCCAATTATTAAATGAATGATTAAATGGAAAGTAAATAAAGAGATATCTCTGCCATATTAGGCTGGAAAGCCCATCTCTATCTCTACCACACTAAGTTGGAGAGTGCTTCTAAATAAAAAGTAAATAGAGAAATATTTATTTTTTCCATAAAAATAGTACTTAATCATTAAATATATGGAAAATAAATGAAAAGAAATGTATTTTTTCCATGAAAAATTCTTTACACAATTATTGAATAAATGGAAAGTAAATAGAGATGTATTTTTTCCATGAAAAGAATATTTAATCATTGAATGAATGGAAAGTAAATAGAAAGATATGTGTTTTTCCATAAAAAGCTGGAAAGCCCGTCTCCACCACATTTTCCACCCCATTGGGTTATCACTTACACTGAGAGTGATACCATAGTGAGAGTGATACCACACTGGTTTGAGAGTGAGAATGATACCACACTGGGTTCGAGAGTGAATTGAATAAATGGAAAGTAAATAGAGAGATGTGTTTTTTCAATGAAAAGAACACTTAATCATTAAATGAATAGAAAGTAAATGGAATGAAGGAAACGTAAATAGAAAGATTTTTTTTTTCCATGAAAAAGGTGGAAAACCATCTCTACCACAGTATTCGGGAGAGTCTACGACACCATACGAGAGAGAGCTCCTTTGTGCAATCCATCATTGAATAAATGGAAAGTAAATAGAAAAATATGTGATTTTTTTCATGAAAAGAACACTTAATCAATCATTCAATGAATGGAAAGTAAATAGAGAGATGTGGTTTTCCCATGAAAAGAATACTTCGTCTATCTAAGAGGAAATTGAATAAGTGACCTATGTGGCAATGTAAAAAGAAAACGAAATAAATGGCATCCGTGGCAATGTCAAAGGAAAACGAAATAAATGGCATCTGGGATTTTAATTTTGTGTTCTAAATTTTAGTTTTCAGTCCTAGAGAATTTGGATTGGATTAAATCATTGAATGAATGAAAAGCAAATAATCGTATTGGGGTTTTATGCGGGTTTTGTTTGTTACTGGTGTTGAGTCGATTGACGAATTTGCAGAATCTAATGCGTGATATTGACGAATTTGCCGAATCTAATGCGAAGGAGGTTGAGAAGGGGTCAGAGAAAAAAGGGCTCGCTGATGCCCTTGTGGAGAAGCAGGCTGAAAAGTTGAATAAAAAGGCAGAGGATATTGATGATATAAACAAAAGACAGGCAAGAAATCCGTACTTGAAGGAGGAACAGGTAGCGAGTTGTGCCCAAACGACGCCTCCGTGTACTTAACGGAGATGTACGGAAATCAACCGAAACGACACGAGGTAAGAAATTTAATAGGAAGAGGTGGGCGATTGAAACGCCGAACGCCTATCGAACATTAAACAGGAATGCACGAATAGAAAACTACCACCGATTCGGGACAAACCCGATCCCCCTCAATATACGCCTCTAGTCGTATTACCTTAAAGCCCTATTCCACGGCGACCATTATTTCATGGGCTATACGTTTTCCACAAACCCCTATCCCCTGCGGACATATTATCTTAAACCGGGAATTTATTCTGAAATGC
Organism: Pinus albicaulis; assembly: GCA_034641835.2. Taxonomy (NCBI): domain Eukaryota; kingdom Viridiplantae; phylum Streptophyta; class Pinopsida; order Pinales; family Pinaceae; genus Pinus; species Pinus albicaulis. The sequence goes on from CM076577.1 coordinate 87,884,426, forward strand.
ATGCAGTTTTCGAAGTTACATATTTTTAGCTGCAGAAATAATAATAGCCATAATTACAACAGAAAACTGGGAATTATATTATATTTAAACTGTAGACTTCATCACCCCCCGCACCTCTTACGCAGAGAGAACAGGGCCATGGCTTATTACAACAGCTTTCTATTTTATATCCAGAGGACCTGCCCATTTAACACCTAATACAACCTATCCAACCATAGCTAGCCAGTATCTATTATTAATTAATCATTTGCAATTGCAAGGGTCGCAGGTACAGTTGGCTCCACACTTGCAACCGCCAGAAGCGCAGCACCCACTCTCTCCCGCAACAGTAGCACAACCCTCAAAATTCCTGCCAATTCAACAAATTTCCCGATCAAAATTTTCCCAATCCGTCCTTCGTCTCGGCTTTAATAACAGTAAAAATCTAGCATCATATGAATGATTCTAAGCAAGAATTTGAGTTACCCCATATCAGAAGCCGTGGCTACAGAAAATGGTGCCTCCACTGTCTTCTCACTGAAAGAAAGGTCCAGGGTTCTTTTGCATCTGCAAAAACACACATTAACTGTTATAAATGCAAAGAAAAAACATTTACACAGCTGCAAAACAACTCAAACCCCAGAAAATTCCAATTGCTATGCCCTCCTATGTTAATAACTCAAATTCGAGCTATTTACATTTCACCGATAAGCATAATTAATTAATTGAAAAAGATGGAACAATCACCCCTTGCAGCCACTGCCGCACCCGCAGCTAGAACCGCACCCACAATTTCCCCCACAGCACGACATTTTTTCAGAGCAGAAAGAATCGAACTCTCGCTAAACAAAGATGGAAGGAAAAAACACAACGCAGTGAAAACCAAAGATCAAATCCCAACACACACAGACAAGATGAAAAAATCAAAACCCCTGGCTGAGTATTTATCGAAGATACCGGCACGAGTTCCAACCGTAAAAGGAAAATTAAAAAATGGAACCGTCCACGTGGCTGTTGCATCGCTGTTCAATCACAGATGCAAACGCAAACATCACGCCAAAGTCGCTATCAGATTTCAGGGAAATGTTAACCTCCACGTGTCAAGGCCTTCCTGCCGAACCCGTCACCCGCTTTTGGAGAATGTAAAGTCAATATGGAGTCAGTAAATTGTTTTCCCAAAATTGGGTAGTAATATGGCTGAATTTGCATAATTAAAATGTTGTAGTGAATTTATTTATACATTTAAAAAGACTAATAATTTTACCAAAAATTGTTTCACCAAATTTTAGTCAAAATTTCCAAAACATTAAAAAAAATAAATCTAGACTTGTTTAAGATTTTTTAGAATGTAATTTAAACACTAAACTATTACAATGTCATTCCTGATCATAATTAAAAAACCAAAAAATCACATTACTCAATTACACTTTATTTTTTAATTTTAAAATTGAAAAATAAAAAATTAATATAGTAAAAGTTCCCTAAATTGATTCATACAATTATAAATATAATTACAAAAATGATAAATTCACCAAATTTTATTTTAATAACTATCATTTAGGGAAAAAAATTAATCTATTAAAATTTAAACAATTTTTAAAACAATAGATGACAATTAGCTTTAACGTATAAGATTAGATTTAAAACTTTTCAATTAGCTTTAACGTATAAGATTAGATTTATATATAAAGTTTCAATGGAAATTGGTAACAAAATAAAATAAATGAATGATATTTTGTGGTCATATTTGTCTTAATGTCTTTGAAAGCATCACATTCCAAAATGAAATGTTTTTCAGATTCCACTACCCCAGAAGTGCAAAAAGTACACATTCATTTTTCCCAAGTTTCTTTAGGTCTTTTGCACAGTCGGGTTTCACACAGAAGTTGATGTGAGTTAGTTCTTAATTGAACAATAAGAATATTACCTTTCACACCGAAGTTGATGTGAGTTAGTTCTTAATTGAACAATAAGAATATGACCTTTCACACAGAAGTTGATGTGAGTTAGTTCTTAATTGAACAATAGGAATATTTCCTCTCCACTAAATGCTAGCTTCAATTGACTCTTTTGGTTGGAGATCACAAGTGGGGTTGAATTCCTAAATATAATACTTCTTCTTTCTACCCAACTCTCTTTCCCATATATGCTTACTGAACTTCTCCATAACAAAAATCTTTAACTCCTTGAAATTTGTGCAAGACAAACATTGAGGTAAATATTCCATTTTCCCATCCATTTGTTGTTTTGTCTCATCCATGATTTCTTCTTTCACTCATGTCTTCATTGAAGATAACTTTAGGACATCTACCTACTCCCATTTGCTCAATTCTTTTTAGGTTTTTCCCATATATGATTACTGAACTTCTCAATAACAAAATTCTTTAACTCCTTGAAATTTGTGCAAGACAAACATTGAGGTAAATATTCCATTTTCCATCCATTTGTTGTTTTGTCTCATTCATGATTTCTTTCTTTCACTCATGTCTTCATTGAAGATAACTTTAAGACATCTACCTACTCCCATTTGCTCAATTCTTTTTAGGTACCTTATGTGACACACCATACCAATTGTTTCGATAGACACTACACCTGTTTCACTCCACATTATCTCATAAGGAGCCGAACTTTTTATTTTGAATTTGTTCATGATCAAGCATTTTTGGATTTTTTCAATTTGTTTCCATTGTGAGATAGGGATGCCGCTAGCCCACAATTCACACCTATATAATATCACTGGACAAACTAGGAGTCCAAAAAGCACTTTAATCATTTTCCAATCCCATAACTCTGACTCTTTACCTCTGTTTTGAAGAGCATATAATGCTTTCCACCCTCCTAAAATTCTCTTCTTTCTACACTCCTCCCAATTAAGCTTGTTGTTGAAATTGATCCTGATGTACTTGTATTCATTTACTTCTTCAAGAATGTTGCCTTCAAAGAAGAACTTATGTTGGCTCTGATTCTTTTTATTAGAGAAAATCATTATTTTGGTCTTGCTGGTATTGACTTGCATCCCCACTGCTTTACAAAATTGATGAAGGGCATATAGGTGCATCTGAAATCCATGAGCCAATTTAGCAATCAATACAAGGTCATCAACATATAAAAGAAGCTTTATACAAGCTCCCCCAACCAAACACCATCCCTACCTTGTAGATTTAGTGACTCCTCCGGTTTATCATTATATAAACCAACAAAATTAGGGGATAAAGGGAAGCCTTTATTGAATCTGATGTCATTTCTAAAGCTTTTTGAAATGCTTGTTGAAGTTCTAATTTTGACTTTAACCTCTTCATAAAGCCTAACTTTCACCTCTTCATAAAGTCTATGCACAATGGCTCTATAATGTAAGAGAATTTCAAGTTCTTCCATTCTACCCCACAACTTATCTCTAGGGACCATGTCAAATGCCTTTCTGAAGTCAACAAAGCAACAAAATACTTTTTCTCGTCCTCCCAAACATTTTCAATAATGTGTCTCAATGTGATACCACGATCCATTGTAAAATGTTTTAGCCTAAAACCTGCTTGCCCTTTTGCCTTTTTTTCTTTTACTTCTGCCACTTCTTTTACAAATAGCTAACAAAAATCTGTAACCATAAATTCATGAATAAAATGTCTTTGAGAAGCAAATTGTTTGGCAAATTTCATCTATGAAATTCCTAGTAAGTGATAAGTAGATTACCCGAAAATGATGACCATTATTATAATTATAATTTAGCCATTATAGGGTTGTAAGTGTTAGATATTTAGAGTGAGTGATGGTGGCAAAGTTTATTTCCTAGCCTATAAACCATAAATAAGCGAGACAGTATATGCGCACCATAAAATTAAAGCAAGTACACCATCAAGCAGTGAGAAATAAAAACTATAAGCTTTGCTAATGACTATCCTGCGATGTATGTACAATTCTGTGGTTTTTAGAAGAAAAAGTCATTTAGGATCAAGGGTCCCCCTCCTAGTGGTCCATTATGTACGTTCACCTCTGACACATTCCCCAAAATCTGGGTTATGCTGTCACAGGACTCGTCATAAGTAAAGAGGATGCCCTAGTCGGTGCAATTAGATCATCTGGCGTGATTTCCTTTCGCAAGAGTTTCTCTCGGTGTTGGAATTTGGTTATAGAAATTGAATTTTTTATTATCTTTGAAATGTGATCAGATATTGAATTTGAAAAAATAAATAAATTTATTATTGGAATTTGATGAAATGTTGAGAATTAACAATACAGAAAAGTTAAATATTTTATGCAGTACGGATACAGGTTTCTTGACGTGTTAGGAATAAATAAATTTATTATTGGAATTTGATGAAATGTTGAGAAAAGTTAAATATTTTATGCAGTACGGATACAGGTTTCTTGACGTGTTAGGAATAAATTTATTGTTGAAATTTGATTAAATGCTGAGAATTAACAATACAGAAAAGTTGAATATTTTATTAGTATGGATACTGTTTTTTAAGTGTTGGAATAAATAAATTTATTATTGGAATTTGATGAAATGTTGAGAAAAGTTAAATATTTTATGCAGTACGGATACAGGTTTCTTGACGTGTTAGGAATAAATTTATTGTTGAAATTTGATTAAATGCTGAGAATTAACAATACAGAAAAGTTGAATATTTTATTAGTATGGATACTGTTTTTTAAGTGTTGGAATTTTATTTCCTTTAGCAAGAGTTTCTCTCGGTGTTGGAATTTGGTTATATAAAAATTAAATTTTTATAATCATTGAAATGCGATCGAGGGTCGGAATTTATTGATAAAAAAAAATGGTTGGAATTTGATGAAATGTTGAGAATTAACCACAAAGAAAAGTTAAATATTTTATTCCTATGGATATTGGATAGGATAAGTTAAAATTTTTATTATTTTTGAAATTCGACGGGGTGTTGGATTTCAATGTTATAGAAGATCATAGCAATTGTTGAAAATTGATGGGGTGTTGGATTTCAATGTTATAGAAAATCATAATAATTGTTGGAATTGGATAAGTGGTTGGAATTTGATGATATAAAAGTCAATTTTTTTAATAGTATGAAAGTAGTAAAATGTGTATTATGGATAAAAATTTTTATTAAATATATTATATATTTATTTATTTATTTTTCCAAGGAAAAATCGTAATTTTCATTATAAAAGATGAAAATTACATGTTGAAGATGCAAAAAAAACATATCAAAAATATTGTTTTAGTCATACTAGAAGTCCAAAACCAAATATATGATCACACCATAACATGTCATAGCGTTCAGCCTACAAAACACAAACACACTGAGAACACGGCTTTATAAAAAACTAGTGAACATAATAACATAATAGCAATATGTCAAGAACATCCTGTAGGTGCAAAACTAAAACGTAAATACATATAAGTAAAGACTTTTTTTGTTGCAGGTCAAAAACCATCATGAATTAAAAGTTGGGCATGTGTCATCAATCTCGAGCTTCTACCACTTATATATAATCTATGAATGGTTTATAATAATATTCATAGTGTTCATTTTCAACCTGTTCAAAGATCTGCTAGAATGCATATTGCACACCTGCCTTGGAAAGTTCATCAACAATTGCATTTCTCTCCCTGTAAATATCTTGACAAGTAATATGATCAAAATCCCTTTTTATCAGTAAGACTTCCTACAAGATGGGCCTGAGTGTGTGCATGTGACAAATAGAGTTTTCGTTGAACCAGTTGACTACCACATGGGAATCACCAAAGACTTGTAACTATCGACATCCTTTTTCAAAAGCAAAGAGCATAAGTAATTTTAAAGATCAAACGCCTTAAGGGATTTTTAGGGTGCTAAATCCATTTATGGGTCAAAAAGTGCATTTTAAACAAAAAGAAATCACAATCTTACTAAAAATTGCATTATCGGATTCTGACCAAAAAGTCGTTTCATCTATTAACCAGCCTAGATCTATCTTAACTTCGAATCTATCAAGCGTCAAGAGGGATCAAATATCTTGAGGTGCAAACCTCTATTTTGAGTGCAAAAATTGAGGAACAGTTTGCACCTTGAGAGATTTGATCCCTCTCGGCGCTTGATAGCTCTAGAGTTAAGAGGGATCTAGGTTGGTTTCAGTCGTGTGCGACCAAGGAAAATCTATCGAAGATATGATTAGTTTTATCAATAATATGTAAATATATCTAATATTGATGAAAACCTCTTTTTTTTACATATATTCTCTGACACTGTGGAAAATCCAGATTCTTTTTCATCAATTGATAACCACAAATGCTTGAAAACCAGAATATCTAATATTAATATAATCATTTTAAATACGATAAATATGTTTGAGATTAACCTGGTCATTTTAATTTTAAAGTTGCTTAGTTACCTCAATTTGTTGAGATGATAAATATTGCTAATATCTTTAATGATGAAAAATGATGAAATAAAATTTTTGAATGCAAAGTAACAATAATAGTGTTGAATGATATAAAATGTGAATAATAAGAATGTAGTCAATTACAAATATTCTTCATTGTGATAAATCTCAAACTATTTTCTTCTACTATTCTTATTGTCACCCTTGTTAGTTTTGTCATCTTTTCATATCGATTATATGAAAAAGACAATTGTAATCGTAAGTAAATTAATTCTTTAGCTTGAGTAGTTGTACTAAACATCCTACGTTGTCTATCTTGCTCTCCAATATTAATAGGTTGGATTATTATAACACAAAATCAATGTACAATGTCAATAATATTTTGTGCTTACACTGAAATCAATGTACACTGTTAATCCAATCACTTTCAAATTAATGTACCATCATACATCCAATTACATCAAATGCGAAATCAAAATCTACACTAAAATCAATCCATCTAATGCAAGCAATCAAACAATATTAGAAAACAACTTCTACATTGAAATCAATGCAAGCAATCAAATAGGATTAGAAATCAACATCTACACTCAAATCAATGCATCTAGTGCAAGTAAGCAAATATGATTAGAAACCAACTTCTACATTGAAATCAATGCATTTAGTGCAAGGAATCAAATATGTTTAGAAATCATCATCTACACTGAAATAAATGCATTTGTTGCAAGCAAACAAATAGGATTAGAAATCATCTACATTGAAATCAATGCATCTAGTGCAAGCAATCGGATATGATTAGAAATCACCATCTACACTGAAATAAATGCATTTAGTGCAAGCACTCAAATAGGATTAGAAATCTGAGTGGTATTTACTGCGACTTTTTGAAGGCTTTTACGGTGGATTTTTTCCGATTTAATTTCTCTAAAATCTGGTAGTGATTCATTGACAACAAAATTTTGATGGCTAACCTTGCACAATGGAAGTTCCCTAAGGGTTTTTTAGGGTGCTAAATTCAAATATATATTCAAAAAACCAATTTAAATAAAAAAAATCAAAATTTTACCTCAATTTTTTTCACCGGATTCCAGCACCTAAAACCCTAAAAAGTTGCACTAAAGACAACTCCTTAGAAATCATCTACATTTAAATCAATGCATCTAGTGCAAACAATCAAATATAATTAGAAATCAACATCTACATTGAAATCAATGCATCTAGTGCAAGCAGTCAAATAGGATTAGAAATCACCATCTACACTCAAAATCAATGCAAAGAGTAGAATTAATTTTAAAGATCGAATGCCTTAAGGGTTTTTTAGGGTGCTAATTCCATTTATGGATTCAAAAGTGCATTTAAAAAAAAAATAAATCACAATCTTACTAAAAATTGTATTACCAGATTCTGACCAAAAGTCAGTTAATCTATTAACCAGCCTAGATCCATCTTAACTCTGAATCTATCAAGTGCTGAGAGGGATCAAATCTCTCGAGGTGAAAACCTCTTTTTTTAGTACAAAACTTGAAGAAACGTTTGCAGCTCGAGGGATTTTTTACCTCTCGGCACTTGATACATCCAGAGTTAAGATGGATCTAGGTTGGTTTCAATCATGTGCGTCCAAGGAAAATCTATCGAAGATATGATTAATTTTATCAATAATATGTAAATATATCTAATATTAATATAATCATTTTAAATATGCTAAATATCTCTGAGATTAAACCGGTCATTTTAATTTTAAATTTTCTTAGTTACCTCAGTTTGTTGAGATGAAAAATATTGTTTATAACTTTAATGATGAAATACAAATTTTGAATGCAAAGTGACAATAATAGTGTTGAATGATAGAAAATGTGAATAATAAGAAGGCAATCAATTACAAATAGTCTTCATTGTGATCAATCTAAAACTATTTTCTTCTATTATTCTTATCGTCGCTCTTATTAGTTTTGCCATATTTTCATATCGATTATATGAAAATGACAGTTGAAATTGTAAATACTTAAAATATTTAGCTCGAGTTGTTGTAGTAAACATCATACCTTGTCTCTCTTTCTCTCCAATATTAATAGGTTGAATTACTATAACACAAAATCAATGTACATTGTCAATAATATTTTGTGCTTACACTGAAATCAATGCACACTGTTAGTCCACTCACTTTCAAATTAATGTACCATCATACATCCAATTACATCAAATGAGAAATCAACATATACACTGAAATAAATGCATTTAATGCAATCAATTAAATAATATTAGAAAACAACTTCTACACTGAAATCAATGCAAGCAATCAAATAGGATTAGAAATCATCATCTACACTCAAATCAAGGCATCTAGTGCAAGTAAGAAAATAGGATTAGAAACCAACACCGACACTAAAATCAATGCATTTAGTGCAAGAAATCAAATGTGATTAGAAATCACCATCTACATTGAAATAAATGCATTTAGTGCAAACAAACAAATAGGATTAGAAATAATCTACATTGAAATCAATGCATCTAGTGCAAGCAATCAGATATGATTAGAAATCACCATCTACACTGAAATAAATGCATTTAGTGCAAGCAATCAAATAGGATTAGAAATCATCTCCATTGAAATCAATGCATCTAGTGCAAACAATCAAATATAATTAAAAATCAACATCTACATTGAAATTAATGCATCTAGTGCAAACAATCAAATAGGATTATAAATCACCATCTACACTAAAATCAATGCATTTAGTGCAAGCAATCAAATAGGATTAGAAATAATCTACATTGAAATCAATACATTTAGTGCAAGCAATCAAATAGGATTATAAATCATTTACATTGAAATACACATCTAGTGCAAACAATCAAATATCATTATAAATCAATATCTACACTAAAATCAATGCATCTAGTGCAAGCAATAAAATAGAATTATAAATCACCATCTACACTAAAATCAATGCATCTAGTGCAAGAAACATTCTTCCCTCTCTGCCCCCTCCATCTATAACTATATATCCATCCATCTCTCTTTATTTTTCTCTCTATCCCACCCCCCAAACATACACGCTCTCTCACTCCATATTTATCAATCTATCTGCCCCTCCCTTCCTCTCTCCATCTCTCTCTTCTTCCCTCTCTTCACCTTCCATCTACATCTATATCTTCCCCTTTTCTCCCTCTCCCCATCTTCTTTCTTGATTTCCTCCTGATGTCCTCTCTCCCTCTCTCTCCATCTTCCTTATCACTCCCTCTCTATCTCTCCACCTTTATCTCTCTATGTTTTTCTTCTTACCTCTCTTTATCTCCCCCTCCAACTCCATCTCTCTTTCCCTCCCTCTCTCCACTCCCTCACATCATATCTATTCCTCTCTCTCTCTCTCTCTTCACCCTCAATTTTTTTTTATTATATCCCTCTCTCCCCTTCTCTCTCTAACTATCCTTCTTTGTCTCTTTATCTCATCCCCAAACATACACACTCTCTCTCCATTTTTGAAAAGTCAACAAGAAATGTGTGTCTAATTTAATTTTCCCTTGATTAAATTGGACAATAAATTGTAATCTTATCTCATAATCACTTGTAATAGTTAACTGGGTGTGATAAACTTAGTTAGCAGTTAGCTCATGAAATTCGAATTGAGGGTGGTTGGTGAGGCATGTAGAGTGATTCTATTTGTTTTAGAGTTCAAGTTGCAGTTAGTGTATTAGTTTAATGCGTGAGAAATCAATTAACTCAATTAAGTGAGTTAAAGTCAGTCTAACTAGTTGTAATTGATTGTTGCACTAGTGAGAGGTCAAGTGAATTAAATTAGATTTAATTCGCATGTAGTGATATGTCAAGTGGCTGATGATTTACTATTAATAGCTGCATGCATGTTAGTTCTGATGAAGACCCAGTTGAGACATAGGTTAAAGGGATGTTAACTATTAGTTGTATTATTAACGGATTGCGGAGCACAATCAAAACAACGATTTGGATGCCCATGATGTATTGCGCAATTTTGGAAGGATGAAATTCCTAAATAATAGGGATTTAATTCTCTTAGAACTGCGCAAGCAAGGCAGGCTGAGAAGAGGTAGGAAATTGGCTAAGTGTTGGTCGATTTTGTCTAGATCAGTGTGAGACAGTTGGTAGAGTGCAACAGACTCTTGTGAGAAGAGTGCATTGTATTGTTTCATCATTACTTGGTTGATTATACAATAAAGATAAAGGGGTTTTGAGTAGCAATATTTCCCCAAGAAAAATATATGTGTTGTGCGATTGATTTGCTTCTTTCTCTTACTTGGTGTGATTGTGTGATCGTGTTTAATTTCCGCAAATTAATTGTAGAAGGATTCAATATCTTTCTCTAGTATATTGCATGATCATATTGAATCCATTGGTATACATATTGTTTGTATAATTTCTACATGGTATAAGAGCGCCATAAATCTCTATAGTGGAGAAGAAATTGAGTTTGTGCTGAATAACATTCAAATTTGAAAAAATATTCTTTGGTGCGACAGGTGAATTAAGATGGATTTCAATGGATTAATATTGGAATATGAACTCGAGGGAAGTTCTGATTATATTGCATGGAAAGACATAATAGAGGCAGTTTTGGAGGACAACATGTTGAAATAATTTATCGACACTGATATTCCAAGGCCTCCAACAGCAAACGTCTCTCTTCTTGATGCTTGGCAAAAGAAGGTTGCTAAGGCAAGGAGGATATTATTAGAGGGAGTTCAAGATCACATTGTCTCGAGTCTCCATGGCAAGGCGACTCCATATGCAATGTGGAAGGCCTTGGAAGATTTGTTTCAAAACAACGGTGACCACAAAAAATTGTCACTGAAGGACAAGCTTAGGAAAATAAAAAATGGAGAAAGGCGACACTATTCTGAAATACTTGACCAAGTTCATCCAATTTCGAGATGAGCTTGGAAGTGTTAGGATTACTGTAGGGGATGATGAATTGGTGAGCCTAGCACTTCTAGGCCTTCCCAAGAGCTGGCATAGTTACCAGGACTCTTTCAATGGGAGGGAGAAGCTACCAGATTGGGAGTGACTTTGGTCGAATTTGGTACAAGAAGAATTCAGGCAGAATACCAGGGATGGATCCTCATCCAAGAAAGATGATGAGGAAAATTGCGCCTTGGCTGGTAAGGCAAAGAAGGGGAAGGGAAAGAAATCATATTCCAAATCTGAGACCAACAAAGAAGGCAAGAAGCGTGACATGTCCAGAGTGAAATGTTTTCACTATCACGAGCATGGAAATTATGCCACTAATTGTCTGCAGAAGAAGAAGAACAACAAGAAGGCTTCAGGATCTATAGCGGGTGATGCTTTGGCATTAGAGTTCAAGTTGGACTTCTCACTCATCGTATGCATGGTGTCTAGTGTGATGGAATCAGTGTGGTACTTGGATAGTGGTGCATCTTTCCACATGACATGAGACAAAGAACTCCTTAGTAGCTTGGAGGAGAAGGATCTTCAGATGCACATCGAGATGGGTGATGATGAGAGGTATAGCGCTACCGGGATTGGTACAATTACTTTCTATAGATAGTCAGGTAAACCTTTCTTATTAAAAGATGTCATGCATTTATCAAGCTTTAAAAATAATTTAGTTTTAGTTGCTATGTTGGAGGATAGAGGATATGATGTGGTTTTTAGTGAAGGCAAATAATTCCTTTGTCACAAAGCCATAGGACAGGTTAAGAAGATTGGGGTTCATGTGAAGAACCTCTACAAACTTGTTGTAGATGGCTACACAACATTTATGAGTAAAGAAGACATAGTGGTGAGTCGGGATGAGGGTGAGTTATGGCATAGGAGATTGGGCCATCTACACCACAGTTCTTTGAAGGTCATGCAATAGATTTCTACGAGGCTTCCAAAGGGTATTATTGCACAGATAGACACATGCAAGGGATGTACCATGGGGAAGTATACAAAGGCCACTTTTCATGATAAGGAGAACCGAGCAGAGGAAATCCTTGAGAGAGTTCACTCAGATGTTTGTGGACCATTCTCTACAGTTTCTACAACAAAGAACATGTATTATGTGATTTTTGTTAATGATTTTTTTAGAAAGTGTTGGATCTACTTCATGCAGAAGAGAGATCGGACGTTCTCAAAATTTTGTGAGTTCAAAGCACGGGTTGAGAAAGATACAGGGAAGTAGGTGAAGGCTCTAAGGAGTGAAAATGGTGGTGAGTACAACTCCGATGAATTCAAGAAATTTTGTGCCAAAGAAGGAATTCAGAGAGATTTGATTGCGCCTCATAACCCACAACAAAATGGGATTGTAGAAAGAAAGAACAAAACAATTGTGAGTGCAACAAGAGCTATGTTACATGATCAGGGCCTACCGTTGCATCTGTGGGCAGAGGCATGAAACATAGCAGTATTTGTGAAAAACCATAGTCCTCATCGGATACTTGGCATGAGTACACCAGAGGAGGATTTTTCTGGTAAGAAACCCGATGTTTCACATTTTAAATTTTTTGGTTCATCTGTCTATTACCATGTGACCAAAGATTCCAGAAAAAATCTAGAACCAACAACAGAGATTGGGATATTGTGGGGTACACTAATACTCCCCACAACTATCGGGTGTATTTTCTGAACAACTAGATGATAGTTGTCAGATGGGATGTAAAATTTGATGAGGAGAAATCCATGCGATTGTCCCTTGAGAGGGAGTTTGATTTGCATGCAGATGAGGAAATCTTGGTTCCAAAGGATGAACCTCAAGATGTGGGGTAGCCCCATGAGGAGGATCATGGAGTGGCAGAAACCACTCATGCAAATCCATCCACCAGACATGGTAGGAGGCGCACCACAGAGGCTGATAGATTGAGACTTGATGCGACAGAACATGTAGGAGCACCTACATCACAACACAGACAGAGACAATCACCAGACATGTATACTAGATACATGGCTCTTATGACCAAGTGTATTGTGACAGAACCATCCTTTTTTGAGGAAGCAATGTAGCAACCAACTTGGGTTGACGCCATAGTTGAGGAGTATGACTCCATCGTCAGGAAAAGTGCATGGGAAGTTGTCCCAAGACCAGTCTGGAAGTCAATGGTTGGATCTAGATGGATCTATAAGGTGAAGCAGGAAGAAAATGGGAGTGTGGAGAAGTACAAGGCTAGATTTGTAGCCCCGGGATTCTCACAGGTTAAGGGGATTGACTATGAGGAGACTTTTGCACTAGTTGCACGGTACTCATTGATTAGATCTATCCTTGCACTCTCAGCGTAGATGGGTTGGCAGATACATAAGATGGATGTGAAGACTACATTTATCAATGGAGTTATTAAGGAAGAAGTGTACATTAAGCAGCTAGAAGGTTTTGATACCTTTGACAGGGAGTCACATGTGTGCAGACTCAAGAGATCATTGTATAGGCTGAAGCAAGCACCTCGTGCTTGGTACACCAAGATTGACAGCTATTTCACTGGGTTGGGATTCATGAAGAGTGAAGCGAATGCAAACCTGTACTAGATTGTGGTTGATGGTAAGCTTCTGATTATTGTACTTTATGTAGATGATCTCATTATGAAAGGTGATGAGCAACTCATAACTTCTTGCAAAGAGGATATTGCAAGAGAGTTTGAGATGAAAGACATGGGACTCCTTCACTATTTTCTTGGTTTGGAGATATGGAAGCAGCATGGGGAGCTATTTGTTTCTCAAGGAAAGTATGCCAAAGAGATTCTGAGGAAGTTCCACATGGAGAGCTGTAAACCCATGGAGACTCCTCTTGCAGGAAAATGGAGGAAGGATGATGCTACTTTAGGTGAGGTAGTGGACGCTACTTTTTACAGGAAGCTTGTGGGTTCACTCATATACTTGGTGAACACACGACCAAACATATGCTATGAAGTTAACCAGATTAGTCAAGCTATGGTTAAGCCAACCAAGCTCTTTTGGAAGGCGGGGAAGCATGTTTTGAGATATCTCAGGGGCTTTTCCTGTAAGTATGGATTGGCTCTGGAGCAGATGAAGGGTGAAGCACAGCTGGCAGTGCGAAATAAATGACGCAGTGACAGGAAGAGAACATCAGGAGGGATGTTCAACATAGGATTGACAACAGTTTCTTAGTACAGAAGGAAGCAGAGATTAGTTGCACCCAGTTTAGTCGGGGCATAGTACATGGTAGCCAGTCAGGCGGCATGTGAGGCCATCTAGATGAGGAAGATACTTGTTGGTTTGTTCGGTCATCAGATGGATCCGATGGTGATACATTGTGATAACCAGAGTTGCATAAGACTCTCGGTTAATCCAATATTCCATGATAGGTCCAAGCATATTGACATCCGGTACCAATATCTCATAGATTGTGTTTAGAGATGCATTATGTTGCTTCAGTACATTCCCACAAAGGATCATGATGCAGATATTCTGACGAAGGCGCTCACTAAGATCAAATTTGAATACCACAGAGGTAGGATTAGGGTAGCTAATAATCCCTTTCTTGTTGAGAGGGAGTGTTGAAAAGTCAACAAGAAATGTGTGTCTAATTTAATTTTCCCTTAATTAAATTGGACAATAAATTGTAATCTTATCTCATAATCACTTGTAATAGTTAACTGAGTGTGATAGACTCGGTTAGCTCATGAAATTCGAGTTGAGGGTGGTTGGTGAGGCATGTAGAGCGATTCTATTTATTTTAGAGTCCAAGTTGCAGTTAGTGTATTAGTTTAATGCATGAGAAATCAATGAACTCAATCACGTGAGTTAAAGTTAACTCATTGTTGCACTAGTGAGAGTTCAAGTGAATTAAATCATATTTAATTCACATGCAATGATCTATCAAGTGATTAGTGATTTACTATTAATAGTTGCATGCATGTCATTTTTGATGAAGACGTAGTTGAGACAGAGGCTAAACGGATTTTAACTATAAGTTGTATTATTAATGGATTGCAGAGCGCAATCAAAACAACCATTTGGATGCCCATGATGTATTGTGCAGTTTTGGAAGGATGAAATTCCTAAATAATAGGGATTTAATTCTCTTAGAAATGCGCAAGCAAGGTCGGCTGAGAAGAGGCAAGAAATTGGCTAAGTTTTGGTTGATTTTTTTGGATCAGTGTGAGACAGATGGTAGAGTGCAACAAACTCTTGTGAGAAGAGTGCATTGTATTGTTTCATGATCCTTGGTTCATTATACAATAGAGATAGAGGGGTTTTGAACAGCAAGCTTTCCCCAAGAAAAATATTTGTGTTGTGTGATTGATTTTCTTCTTTCTCTTACTTGGTGTGATTGTGTGATCATGTTTAATTTCCAAAAATTAATTGTAGAAGGATTTAGTATCTTGCTCTAGTATATTTCATGATCAGATTGAATCCATTGGTATACATATTGTTTGTATAATTTCTACATCCATCTCTCCCTTGTCACTCCCTTTCTGTCTCCACTTCTCACTCTCTATGTATTTATTCTTCCCTCCCTCTCTCCCCCTCCAAATCCATCTCTCTATCCATCCCTCTCTCTTCCTCTCTCCCTCCCTCTCTCTTCCTCTCTCTCAAGTCTCCTCTCTCATCCTTCCTCTCTCTCCATTTATCTCCTACCTCCCTCTCTCTTCCCCCATCACTCACTCTCTCCCTGCCCTCCAATCCTATCTCTTCCCCCATCTCTCTCATCCTCTCTCTCAAGTATTCTCTCTCATCCTTCCTCTCTGTCCCTTTCTCTCCTACCTCATTCTCTCTTCCCCCATCACTCTCTTTCTCTCTCTCTTTTCCCTCTGAACCTTTCTCTCTCTCTCTCTCTCTCTTTTCCCTCTGATCCTCTCTCTCTCTCTCTCTCCCCCCAATTATGTTACTATATCCTTCCCTCTCTCCTTCCCTCTCATTCTCACCCCCCTTATCTCCATCTCTCCTTCTTTGTCTCTTTATCTCACCCCTAAACATACACACTCTCTCTCCATCTCTCCCTTGTCACTCCCTCTCTCTCCCCACTTCTGACTCTCTATGTATTTCTTCTTCCCTCCCCCTCTCCCCCTCCAACTCCATCTCTTTATCCCTCCCTCTCTCCTCCTCTCTCTCCTCCTTCCTCTCTCTCCCTTTCTCTCCTACCTCTCTCTCTCTCTCTCTCTACCCTCCAATCCTCTCACTATCTCCCTCCCTCTCTCCTTCTCAATCTCCCCCCTCCATCTTTGTGTCTCCCTTTCCCTCTCTTACCCTTTTCTACCTCTGTCACTCCTCTCCCTCTCTCTCTCTCTTCATTCCTCCTCTTCCCTCTCCTTTAGTTTATCTCCATCTCTCCCTTATCACTCCCCTTATCTCTCCACCTCTATCACTCTATGTCTTTGTTCTTCCCTCCCATATATATCTAGAGTTAATATATATCATGATATATTAATATATATTATAATATAACAGATTTAATATTATATTATATTAATCGAAAATTTATTAAATTTAATAATATTAATATTATAATATATGAATATGAATATTAGATTTAATAATAATAATAATAGTATTAATATTTTAATATCAATATTAGGATTAATAATGTTTTTTTTTGCATGGTATTAATAATAATTTGGCCCATGGGCTTCACCTACATAAAACCTCTTTTTTGAGTGTTCGTAAATACAAAGAAGATTATGGAGTAAATATAAAAAGAGGTTTTATTCATTGACCATGGCTCTGGTTTATTTTTATTTTTATTTATTTACCATAACTCTCTTATTTACCATGGTGTTTGGCCCATAAGCTTGGTATATAATTAAATGTTGATTTCTAATCTTATTTTATATATTTTTATTTACTTACCATACCTATTTTAAATTTATTTATTTACCATACCTCTTTTATAAATATAGTATTTGGCTCATGGTATTTAGCCCATGGTATTAATTATAATTTGTCCCATGGTATTTGGCCACCTAAATACAACTTCTTTTTTTATTTTTCTTAAATATAAAGTGTTTTATGGAGTAAATATAAAAAGATGTTTTATTTATTTACCATAAGTCTAGTTTATTTATATTTATATTTATGTACCATACTTCTGACTAAGTATAAAAAGTGTTTTTATTTACTTACCATACCTCGGTTTATTTATATGTTTATTTACCATATCTCTTTTTTTAGTGTTCGTAAATATAACTTCGGTTAAGAGGCAGGGATAGTTATTACAAATATATTGATTATAATTGAGCCCACATTTAAATTGTTTACATACATAGTGCATCTATGTAAGTGTTATCTATTTCATAAAACCTTAGCATTATGTCCTCATTTTAACGCCTACACATCTACCCTATACTGGGCTATAGAGGGCCTCTTGTAGCAATTAGACTACTAAACTATATATCTACACACACACACACACACACACACACAGAGATACACACACACATATATATAGCTTTCACGGGTTGTGTTGCAGTGGCTAGTCTAAAAACCAGACCAAGTGCAGAATCTGAGGCTTAAGCATAGGTCCATCAAAATTATCAAAATATTCATAAGAAGTATGTCAAAGTACAACCATATTTTGGGATTCTCCGCCCTATAAACTAACTTAACAAGAAACGAAAAACTAAAGCCCCTATGCTCAGACAAGATGATGTAACTAGCTAACATCAACATCAGAAAATATGAAAGTAAATAGACATGGATAATCAGAGCCCCTATGTTGGAGAAGTAGGATGAGATAGCATAGGAGGTTCATGATCTTGCGGAAGTATTCACTCAATGTGTTGAAGGCGTTGGTCCATAATTTTGTATTGTAAATGTTTCTCCTCCATCATGAGGAGGAGCTCATCTCCATTGGTGTTCCTTTAGAATATGAATTTCCCTAGCATTCCTTTGAGCTTCTAGTAGAGATCCACAATGAGAAGATACTAGTTACACCTTCATCTTGCAGTGGCCAAGTTAAGTATCCACCCAACAATGGCCTCAATAATTGTAGAATTTGAATAATCGACTCGCTCACCTGCCACCTCATGTTCGATATCCCCAATATCTTATTGTGTGGTCGATGGAGTGTGCTCCCTATAGCACTTTGCGACTACATGTACCCCAACTCAAGCTTGTGCATTGTTGAGGCCATCACAACCTTATGCACCTCTGCGAGACTGAGCTCTTTGATGTGGCATATTCACTAGGAGGGGAAATTCACCATATGTAAATTGAGTGCATTGAAGGGATCAGATGGAGGGTGACAAGAGAGATAAGCATTAAATAGAACTCACAGACTACTAGAACACTTGTAAAAATAGAGGAGGGAAAGACTCAAATTTGAAGTAACCCACATATTTCTAAATCTCCCGAGAGCCAAAGTGAGGTAAGATTGCAAGCAGGACAACAACCAGAAGCAATGAAGAAAGAAGATAGAAGGTGCTAGGCCAAGAGGCCCTAGTCCTTCCACCAACTTGGGTTCACCAGAAAAAAAAAATCTTTGTCGAGGCAGAGAGAGTTCCAATTCCATTCCTGATTGAATCTCCACTGCGAAACGTTGAAATGGGTAACATTCTTATGCAGATATTCCCCTGTGTCCATTTTGGAAAACACACAAATTGATTGTGGGTCAGAATTAAAGTGGGGAGTGTTAATGCACAATCAATGTAAGGAGGCTCGTTGCAGAGTGAGCCTCCCAACTTATTGTCTACAATCGCCATTTGATGGTGCATGTGCACTCCACCTATAATCCTCAAATAAGTGAGCATGCAACAAGTGTGTGGTAGTCAATGACATCCCCTCCCCATTGCCACCTCTGTCTCATCATTCCTCAAAAGTTGCATTAGCATTTAATGCAAGAGTTAACACCCCCATGGAGGATCAGTATATTATATATTTATTATTACTCAGAAAAAAATAAATTATTCATTATATTTAATTATAATGATAAAAGAGTAAAATTTAATGAATGACATGTTTTACAAATTCTAATATGATTCATAACTTTTAAAATTATTTTACTTTGGATTAATGTTTAACTAGTATCAAAATTTTATTCATTCTTTATATAGGTGTGTATATATATATATATATATATATGAATTCATTTTATAAATTATTTGTAACTTAAAACCTATTTGTTCCTAATAAGCATGTCTTGGACTAGGCTTTCCAAAATTTTAATGTAACATACCTCCTACTAATCCCAACCCGGACTAAGATTAAAAGAAAATAGTTATTATGATGACCCGAATCTCATATTTAAGTTATGGAAATGAGGTCTAAATGTTTCATTTTTATTTACCCTTTTGAAACTCAACATGAAATGATACCATCATGTTCATCTCGTGGAAATGATTCTCGAAGTATAAAATTTGTCCCAATCTGGCTCCCGGATCGTCAAATATGACCATTTGAAATCATGTCCAATTAAATAGTTCCACACCATGTGGCACCCATGTAGTCGCCATGTCGAGCCCTCACGGCTGCCCACGTCATAAGTCACCTATCAGCTACCGACTCGCCCATACTCTAGGTCATAAGGTTCAATGGAGGACTTAATACCCACGCGTAACCATACATATAAACTCACCCCAATGTGTGCGGTGCAGGTTGCCCTTGCCACCTCACCCCGACACCAATCTCGTGCATTCCCTTACAACCATCGACCAAAACTGTCGGGATAAAGAGGACCATGCGGACGTGGACAAGACTTGTCAAGAATTAACCAATGCGAGGGTGATGAGCTTATTACGATGATGTCGATCATTATAAGATGGAACGAGAACTTTCTCGTCTCCCCGAAGTATCTCTCCCTGAAGGTTCAATGGTGTGCAGTAAAGGAGACGTTGGGGTGACTTAGCATCAAGGGGACGTGGCATATGGCCCATGTCGAGTGCAGCAAATAGATGAACCAAAAAGTTGGCCCGCATGCATAAAAAAAGCACTGGCATTATCATGGGATTACCTGAAGATAAAAAGCGGTCTTTAAAGAGTGGGACAGGGAACGAGGCTCTGGGATCATGTGGAAGGGGTAACACAAACACCCAATAGAAACCACCGAGAGCATCCATTGAGCTATCTTGGTGCTTGAAGGAATACCCAGGCTGGGGTGACGTGTTCGAGAGAACCACAATCATGGATCTTGGTTGCATGCAAGCAGAGTTAACGCATCATAGGTGCTAAAGTTGGACATCAAGATTGTATGACATGGAAAAAGGTGCCATCGAAAGTAATTTTTTCTAAGGAACATTATTGTAATTTAACATTTAAGCGTGTGCAAAGGTTAATAGGTATAAAGGAATTCTTCCCCTGGCTCTTATATAAGTACCCTTCCCATCCCACAACCATGATTCTGAAAAGGTTAATAGGTATAAAGGAATTCTTCCCCGCGCTCTTATATAAGTACCCTTCTCATCCCACAGTCATGATTCTAATGCAAGTGTGAGAAGGGATTGATTCCCACGACTAGGTGAAGGAAGCCTCCACATATGTTTTATGTAAGTGTATAAATTCATGTACGCAACACACATATACAAGAACAATATTCTTCCAAAGTTCAAGAAAGAATAATGGGCAAGACTTATAGTCAATTTCTTAAGTGGTATGGTAAATAGGGAAGTCATTGCCCATTAATAATCGCGAAGGTTCACCCTCGATCAGGGTGTCAAGGAATGGAAGATCGCAGCTGGACAATGCCACGCGGGGAGGCTTGTCAGCTGACCATGAGGTAATAGTTAATGACGAGCAGTGGTAAGCATACCCACACGAACCTTATTGAATGATCAATACACGCGACGACCCAATTCATAATTGTAAAGTAGAGAGTGGGAAAGTACATTGGTTGCGGGGTAAGAGAACGCATATGGTAAGTTTTCTTGGATGTATTGCGATTTTCCAAACAACAGTTACAATTTGGGAGGAAGCTACGATAGAGGATTTGCAGGAAGACAAATTTCAGCTTAGCGGGAGGTTGAATATTTGGTATGTCCTGGTTTCCGTCATTCTATTTTTAAAAAGCGGTTTTCTTGTTAGCATTTTGATAATGCTAGCAGCTATTTCTAAAGGGTAACCGAGTATTTATCATGCAATGTTAGATTTTTTGTTGGTTATGGTTTGCATGTAATGGTAGAGGGGGCTGAGCTGGAAATCGAACCATGCTTTTGCAGCCCTCCTGGTCCTCATTACCAAAACCTCAACTCTGTAAATCTGAATTGGTTCGGTTTGTGTTTTTCTGATGATAATCGGTGTATGTTCTGGAATTCTCTTCTTATGGTCTTGAATGGTCCGGTAAAGCTTTATCTTCTTATCCACAAGTCTCTGAATGAGTATGTTATTGGGTATCAAAATATTAGGGGTAGATTTTATTGTAGGTATTCCTGGATCTTGTGCACTACCAATCTCTCATTAAATCATATAAGTGTTCCAGTCTGTAATTTGAGGTCTTCTTGTCTTCAAAATTTCTCATGTGTCTGGATTGGGAAGTCTTTTGGTCCTCAAATCTATTTATACATCTGGATTGGGAAGTCTCCTTGTATACAAATCTTTTTATGTGTTTGGACTGGGAAGTCTTGTTATCTTCTATTGCACCTTCATTGGGTCAGTCATAAATTTTGAGGTACTGAGTATTCATTGTCTTCTCAATTTCGGGGTACTGAGTATACATTGTTTTCTTTAAGAAAAACCTTCTTAGTGTTAATCCAATGGTCGCTGAAAGTCGCAAATGAGAAAGCACAGATTGTTATTTTTCGACGGATTGGTTTGTGCAAGCAATACTTCAATGATCAGAGTCATGAGAATTATCTGCAGTTTATTATTGAATCTAAGTTTTGTATAATTGTTCCCTTTCAAAATACAAGGTTTCTGTCATTCACAATAATAGATAGTCTCTATCAGGGCAGAATGACAAAGGGCAAAAATGGTTATTGTAAAGACATAGGTAAAGGGAAGAAGCTTCAACAAACTCAGGCAGCTGGTCCAAGTAAAAGAGGTAGAAAGAGTAATAATCAGACTCTTGAACACCTAGCAAACATTTATGATTTAGGGACCCCAATGCACATTCGGAAAACCATTTAGGGTTGGGAGAAGGAAAGTGATGATGATGATGATGCACTTAAAGAACAAGAGGCTAGAATGGACTTCATTTCAGACCCAGGAAACACAAGAGGCAGAGTTTCATTATTTCAACAATCGGTTAAGACATACTGGAAATTCAAGTGTGTATTAGAAAAAGAGATGTTGAGTATGCAATAAAAAGAAGCCAATTCCTCAATTATCTTTGAACTGCAGCAGATGAAACAGGATATGCGTGAAATGACCAAGGTGCAGATACAAGCAAATGCGCGAATAGGAAGGATTGAGCAACAACTTTTGAGCATGCAGCAAGTAGAGATGCCAGGGTCTACTACAAAAGACCCAACACCTGTGGATTCATCAGATGGTTGATACTTCACAGTTTCAAATTTTGTATGTTCTTTGAAGATAATATGTATAGTTTATGTTTTATATGTAATTTTTATGGACATAGTCAAGGGATCTTAGTTGTGTGTAGAAGGATAAAACAATACCAATTTTGGTTGGCTTATAACTCTATGAGGTGGCCAACAGATCTGGTTTCCTTTGGGCAGGTCGTGGCCACCAACTTCAGTAGAATATGTATAGCAACTTGCTCTTTACAAAACAGAAAATAGGAAGGTTCTCCGAAATTAACAAAAAAATAATAATCGCGAAGGTTCATTAGAAATTTTTTGAGCTTGCAACAACTTAGAGGTTTGTAAGCCTCCTAGATTGATAATAATAAGTAGAAAACAAGTTCAAAACAATATGAAGATCTACCGACCCCATGAAATGATCATAAAATGAGTTCATGAATGCATAGAAGAATCCCTACAATTACCCATAATTCTGATATGAAATCAACATTCCTCAATGATGGAAGCAATCACGTTCCATATTAGGTCACAAGCATAAACCAATACATTAAATCAATATAAATATAGGCCTTAAGCCTACACAATAAACACATTTTGAACATCTAGGTGCAAGATCTTGAGTAACACTTAACTTGTGATTTGAAAGGTATGACGAATGAGACCGAGACTGCAACTTTCCACCCAACCATAGACAAGCTACAACCACTATCACTTGTAGTTGTCACTCTCGAGCCAAATTCCAAAGCTTGAGGTGGAGTGATTTCAGACTAATTTTAACCAATCAAAACAACTAAAACAAGATGTCACAAGGCCATACTGCCTTCATCCAACAACTACACACACATTGTCTTACACATTTTTTAGGCATATTCACATCCATGCCAACATACCACATTGCAAAGAACTTTATATCACTTTTAGGAGAAGAGAGTCTACAATAAGTAAGGTTCCTTAGTGGATAATATAATGATGGGTAAATAGATCACTCTCTAGGTGGTTCACCAATGAGTCAAGCACTAGAGCATCAACCCCAAGGCAACTCCTGGTGGTTATTCAACCCTCACAAGCACCCGAGTAACTCTCCCTAGTCCAATAGGTTCATCAATCCATAAGCTCCCAGTGTGTTCTTTAGCCCTATGGGAAATACATTTTTCTCTATGATGCTTATGCAAAACAAGCCTCTAAGAGGGTTCTTCAACTAGTGTTTGACTTCTCTCTAGTGCTTAGCAACAACATTTTGAGATGTTGCCTTCTCTACGTTTTTCCTTCCTCTACCTGTGGATGTCGCTCTGCAAGAGAGATATTTCTATGTGTGTTCTCTCTCGTAAAACTCCTCCCAAGGCCCCCTCATTTGATTTTACTTGCTTGTTCAATGGCCAACTGCTTTCCTCTTCCCAAGGTTCCACACAAACCATACTTTGAACAATACAACCCATTATGAACTTGAATTTTTTTATCATTTCTTGCTTACTGTTGGAGGTTAAGGACACCTAGGCATGTTATTTTCTTGCTGATTAAACTTATTGCACAATCATCTCATTAATACCACTTCATCCAACCCATGTCTGCCATTAAAATAACTAACTCCTCAAACACTATTCCTGAAGCCATTTCCTTCCTCAAGAAATGGAATCTGTGTCCCTCTCTCAGCCATTTAATTAATTAAAATTAATTTACAATGAGAGAAAATATTAACCAAGGGATGTCACCATCTCCTCCCCCTTGGGGGAACACCATCCTTGGTGTTCTGTACCCGTAGAACAAAACCAACACAAATTATATGGAGCTTTATACACACAACTTTGTACAACATTTACAATGTATTCACAATTTTCCTTACTCAAAAAATAAGAAAGGATATATTGCCCTCATAGTGTCATTCATTTCCCACATGGCTTCCTTGGGCCCAAAGTGTTTCCACTACACTTTGACTTGCTTAATTTATCAATTTTGGAGAATGAGATTCCTCCACTTTAGGATGCGTAAAGGTTCAGACTAGAAGTCTCCTTATAGTTCCACTTGTAACACAGTCCAATTAATAACATGATTAGTGTCTTGTATATATATTTTAAGAAATGGAACATGGAAAACATCATGGACTTTCATTGATGGTGGTAAGGCTAATCTATAAGCCATTGGCCCTATTCTTTCAAGTATCTCAAAAGGTTTGCTAAATCGTGTTCCAACTTGCCACACGACCCAATATTTAAGGAACTCTTCTTGCGTTTGATCCTCAAGTAAATATCCTCGCCAACTTGGAACTCCTTATGCACCCTATGTTGATCTACATAGATTTTCTACCTTCTTGTGTTGCATTTAAATTATGCTTGATAATCTGCATTTGTTGCTCCATTTATTTTGGCATATCAGGCCCAATAAGGACCCTATCCATTGGGTCGCTTCAGGGGATAGAAGTATTGCAACTCCTTCCATAAAGTGCCTTGAACATGCTCATATTTAGATATTCTTGCTATCCATTATTGTATGCAAACTCTACAAGTGGAAGGTACTCTTCCCACTTCCTTGGTTGGTGCATCACATACATCCTCATCATGAATTTGAAGATTCTGTTTTTCATCTTTGTATGTCCATCGTTCTTTGGATGATAAGATGTACTAAAGGCCTTTCAATCCATAAGCCCGCATTTAGTTCCTTCCAAAATTTTGAGGTAAACTTGGCATCTATGTCTTAAATTATTTTCTTGGGAACTCCATGTAACCTTACAATCTCCTTTAGGAAGATTTGAGCCACCTCTCTAGCTAAATTGGTAGATTTTACTACCACAAAATGAGTCACTTTACTCAACTTGTCGACAACCAACATAATTGCATCATGTTGTATGGAGGTTCTTGTCAAACCAATAATGAAGTCCATGGATACCACTTCCCACTTCCATTTTAGAATGGGAATGGGCTACAATAAACCTATTGGGTGTTTACACTCAACCTTCACTTTTTGTAACTCCATGAATTTTGCACAAAATCATCGACTTCCTTTTTCAAATTAGGTCAATAGTAAAACCTTTTGATGTCCAAGAGAGTATTTTAGTATCTTGGGTGACCAAAATATGGCTTAGTATGAAACTCTGTCATTATGAGCCTCTTCAACTCACCATTGTTTGGCACATATATTATATTCTTGAATCTAATTAAATCGTCATCGGTGAGATGATATTCTTCATCCTTTCCACCCTCACCATTTTGTTGTAGTTTTTTTTTTTTAATGATATTTCTCATCATATTGTCCTGGATTTTTGACTTGTTATCCTAGGTCCAATCTATAAGATCTTATAGCTTCCATGTGATTTAATTGAACTCTTACACTGAGTGCATCAACAACCATGTTTTCTTTTCCCTTGATGTACTTGATTTCAAAGTAAATTTTTCTAAGTATGGGAAACCATCTAGCTTGTATTGCGTTCAAATTAGGTTGATCAAACAAATATTTTAGTCCCCCCATGATTTATCATAAGTGTGAATATTCTGCTGAGGAGATAACGCATCCACATTTTCAATGCATGGATGATGGTAGCTAGTTCCAAATCATGAGTTACATAGTTTTCCTCATTCTCATTTAGCTTTTGTGAATCATAACAAACTAACTGCCCTTCCTACATCAAGACTCCACCAATCCCCTCTTTGCAAGCATCTATAAAAACCACAAAATATTTGTCTGGTTCTGAAATTCTTAACACGGGTGCATTAGTGAGTAATTGTTTCAACTATCAAAAGTTTGTTGCGCATTTGTTTTCCTACTCGAATTTATTTTCTTTCTTTTGAAAGGTGGTGATTAGGTGGCATATCCTGGAGAAGTTTTTGATGATTCATATTTTGTAGTAGCCTACCAAGCCCATGAATGATCTAACATCATTCACATTTTTCAGTGATGGCCATTCCATTATGGCCTTGATATTTTCTAGATCAACTGTTATCCCCTCCTTGTTGGCATAAAATTTGACGTAGAAGACCCAGGTTTCGGCCATTGGTTTCCAACAAAAGTATCTGTTATAGTCTAGCACAACTTTGGAATTTTCATTCCTCCGCAAGGGATAAATGTCTCACCAGAGGTGTGCTGAGAAATTCAAAGATGATGGGGATAGAGGGATAGTGTGGAGGATTGATTAACAAACAAATAATTCATCACTTAATTAATTACACAACATTCGAACAATTATTTAGAGATCTTTATATAATCAAGATAGAAGAACTTACAAGGATAAATACCAGAAGACACATTGAAACATCATAATAAAAATATTTAAGGCCCTGAATAAATCATGACCATTCCATACATATAAACATGGGATTGATATTTGCAGCACATTTATTTATTAATAAGAGAGGACCATTACAATACAAATATGAAGGAAAGTGTGATATATTTTAGACTTGTATTGGAGAAAATTACAATAGAAATCTAAGATAAAATATGCACATAATTGAAAAGAAGGAGTTGTAGCTCACAGGTGAGTACTACACCTGGAGACTACACTCAAACTGAGAGATCACTCTCGTACACTCTACATTCATGAATGAGAAATTACATCATTAAGTACATCACCAGAAATCAGGAAGTTGCAAACAAAATCCTAAACTCTAGGAACAAATCCTAAACTAAGGAGATACGTTACAACTTGTGTAACCTTTTCTCCATTAATACAAAATAATATAATTATTTTTAACTCCCCCCCTTAATGGATAAAGGATTATCCTAAACTCCTAGCATTCTTCTAAACAATTCAAACTTCACACGTGCAAGAGGCTTAGTAAAAATATCAGCCACATTGTCACAAGTTTTACAATATTCAACAATAATTTCTTTTGATTGTAGTTTCTCTCTAACAAAATGGAACTGAGTGTCTATATGTTTGGTGTTTTTATGAAACACTGGATTGTATGCTAATTTAATAGTGCTCTGGTTGTCGCTTTTGATGGAAGTAGAGTTCTTCTGTTCTTCTCCTGCATCATTGAGAAGCCTTCTCAACCAGATCGCTTCACACGTCGCTGCACACAATGCTTGATACTCAGATTCACATGAAGATAGTGCTACGGTACTTTGCTTCTTGTTGCTCCATGCTATGACCCCGGATCCAATGCTGAATGCGTAACCTGTGATAGACCTTCGATCATCCAGGTTACCTGCCCAGTCTGAATCTGAAAAACCTGCTAGAATAACATCAGATGTGTCAGTGTATAAAATGCCATAATTAACAGTACCACAAAGATACCTCAACACGCTTTTTGCTGCTACCCAGTGACTTTCAAGCGGTTTTGACATGAATTGGCTCAACACACTAACAGAGTATGCCAAGTCTGGTCTGGTTGTTGTGAGATATATCAAACTCCCAACCAGCTGTCTGTACATAGTGGCATCTGCCTCCTTAGTGCCATCGTCACTGCATAATTTCAAATTCTGTTGCAATGGTGTCGCTGCTGACCTACACTGATCCATGCCAAACTTTTCCAACAGATTTCTGGCATACTTCCCTTGGGTAAGAAAAGTTTTCCCAGTATCTCTCCATACTTCCAATCCCAGACAGTAATGGAGACTTCCGAGATATTTCATTTCAAAAACTTGTGCCATCAGCCTTTTGATTTCTTTGATTAAATTATCTGCATTTCCTGTTATAATCATGTCATCTACATACAAAGAAATCAGAATAATCTGCCCCTGCTTATTATACTTGGTATACAAATTTGGGTCATTCAAACTCCTATGAAAACCATGCTCTAAAAAGAAAGAATCAATCTTTTCATACCAAGACCTGGGTGCTTGCTTTAAGCCATATAGTGCCTTTTTCAATCTGCAAACAAGATGTTCCTGCCCCTACTTTACAAACCCTTCTGGCTGTACTAAGTAAATTTCTTCTTTTAATTCACCATTTAAAAATGCAGATTTGACATCAAGCTGGTGTAGCTCCCAATTATGTTTAGTTGCTAGAGAGATAAGCATTCTGATAGTGTTTAACTTTGCTACAGGTGCAAAGGTATCATCAAAATCTATGCCTTCTTGCTGTGAGTACCCCTTTGCAACCAGCCTAGCTTTTAGTTTTTCAATACTTCCATATGCATTCATTTTTGGTTTAAACAGCCATTTACATCCTATAGGTGTTTTATTCTTAAGCAGTTCAACTAAATCCCAAGTGTTATTTCTAAGAATAGATTCTATCTCTTCATTCATTGCAGCCCTCCATTCCTCAAATTGACTAGCTTCTTTGTAATTAGTGGGCTCTACAATGTTCAAAATATTTGACATCAAAGCATAGTCTTTCAATCTTAATGGTTTTTTAGTCTTCCTACCTGATCTCCTTGGTAGGGGACTTACCTCAAATTTTTTTTCTTTAGATCTAATTGGGCTTGCATTATCACCTTCTTCCTGTTCTTCTTTCTGTTCTTCTTTCTGCTCTTGTTTCTGCTCCTGCTCTCTTTCATCCTCGCTGCTTTCATCCATCAACAATGGAATGTGCCAATCATCACCAATGTCATCTTTCCCTTCCTGAACCTGTTCATGAAACACTACATCCCTGCTTGCAAATATCTTATGAGACTGAGGATTGAACAACTTATATGCTTTAAATTCTGTGCCATAACCAACAAAGATGCATTTAACAACTTTAGGGTCTAATTTCTTCCTATCAGCTTTGGGTATATGGGAAAATGCTTTTGACCCAAATACTCTTAGATGGTGTACTATTGGTTGGAATCCATATAGAGCTTGAAAAGGAGTTTTGAAGCCAAGACATCTGGTAGGACTTCTGTTCTTTAAATATACAGCAGTATTAATAGCTTCTGCCTAAAAACTATTAGACAGACCCTTACCTTGTAACATGCTCCTTGCGCACTCCACTAAGGTTCTGTTCTTGCATTTTGCCACTCCATTCTACGTGTGTGGCACTGTAAACTACCGAACAATCCCATGAGATTTGCAGAATTTCATGAATTCCCCTAACTTGTATTCTCTCCATTGATCGGATCGGAGAATTTTTATGCTCTTTTCAAACTGTTTTTCCACCAAGGTTTTAAATTCTATGAAATACTAGAAAGTCTGACTCTTTTTACTTAGAAAATAAACCCATGAATATCTAGTGCAGTCATCAGTAAATAACAGAAAGTAATATGCTCCACCTAGCGACCTCGTCTGCATAGGCCCGCATATGTCAGTGTGCAATAGTTCTAAAATGTCTCTTTCCTTCCTTTTATCATGCACAGGAAATTGTTCTCTATGCATTTTACCTAAGGCACATCCATCACAATTTAACTGAGTATTATGAAGGACAGGGAGTCCCTCGACCATACCTTTTCTCTGCAATAACATGAGGTCCTACAAATTCAAATGACCGAATCTCTGGTGCTAGAGTTGTTCGGCTGTCGATCCACTTGCAACCATGGCTCGCTGTGGTATACTCTTTACATCCAATCTGTATAGGTTTCCAACGCACACGCCTATTGCAACAATTTCTTTCCTGCAATCCTTTATGACACAATGAGTCTTGAAGAATTCTACTTGCATATCTTGATCAGTTATCATGGATACAGATATCAGATTTTTCTTAATTCAAGGTACATATAAAACATTTTTAAGATGACTGATTTCACCATTTGGTAACTTTACTGGAATATCCCCATAGCCTTTAATCTTGTATCCACTATCATCTCCTAAATAAATTTTTGATCCATATGTACTTTCTTCAAGATTTTCAAAAAATTCCTTTTTACCTGTCATGTGAGAGGATGCAGCGGAATCGACATACCAGATGTCGTCCTCATTGGATGCTGAAAGGGCACAATTAGCTGTGAACAGTCAAAATTCGTGACTGAAATCTTCATCTTCTTCAACAAAATATCCTCTGTGCTTTGCTATCGCCAAATTTTTCTTTGCATCATTTGCCTGCTTCTTAAGGCATTCCATCTGTATATGACCCTTCTTTCCACAATAATAACATCTTTTTACAGGATGATTTACAGACATACCTCTATACGGACTCTTCTGCGATGAACCTCCTCTCTGCTGTAGTTGCGACTGTGATTGCTGCTGTGGCTGCTTCCCTCTGAATAATCGCCGTTTTGCCAACAGAGCAAGATCATCGCTCTAGGGTTTCAAATTCTGTCGCCGCTCCTCCTCTTGCAGTAAGATCCCTGTCATATCTTCAAATGTAGGCGCTTTCTCCCTTGTCGCCAATCTAGTGATGAACATTTGAAATTCATCTCTCATCCCATTCAGAGTGATGTGACGAGATCAGAGTCAGACACCTTCTCCCCGATGTCCCCCAAACCGTCTTTCACATCTTTTATTCGCGCGATAAATGCAGCAGCAGTCTCACTTTCGTCCATCTTCATTGAAAACAATTTGCTTTTGAGTGCCATAATTCGACTTGTGTTCTGGGTCTGATACAAAATTTTGATGGTCGTCCAGATTTCCGTGGACGTTTTACAGTCTCTGATATGTGGGATAATGTTGTCCTTGACGGACATCTTCAGCAAAACTTTCACCTTGTTTTCACGCTTATCCCATTCTTGCTCCTGTAGTCGCCCCTGTGTTTGAGTTCGGCCTCTGCTCATCACCTGTAACTATCGACCATGCATTCGCACCCTCAAGCAAGGTCTGAATCTTAAACTTCCAATTTGTGAAGTTAGATCCATCGAGTTTGCCAGACTCGTGGAGATATGATTCCATAGTGTTACTCATTCTGAACTGATCTACAAGTAAATGAATCTACCCAACTGATTCAGAAAAAAAAATGAATACCTGTCAGATCTTGACAACCGATCTGCCACTGGTATGCTGGTTCTCCTGATCCACCTACTGTATCTTCGATTCATATCCAGCAATATCTGACAAATCTGCAAAATCAATCTTGCTCCAATGAGAAAATCTGCTGTTTTCCAATACAGCCACAAACTGATCCGATAAAAACTAATCCGATCTGCCTCTCCCGGATAGATCTGCAACTTCTCCGATCTGCAACTCTCGCAAATCGTCCAGCGAAGGTGAGGCTTCCCGCGGATCTCCTTGAAGGTGAGGTGGCGCCTTCTCGAGCGAAAAATCCACGCTCAGATGAAATCGTTGCAAGGAAAATTCCTTGGCGTGATTTTTCCATGCGATTCCGCGCCAATCTAGTGTTTCAGCGCGGTGGCGCGATTATGGGCCTGACAGACGCGCCATTTGCGCTTCCTGGCGCGACTGTCAGCGCAGAAAGTGCGCCAACCCCCTTCTGCTCAGAAAATTAAAAAAAATCATTTGAGTCCGTGAGCCAGGTGTTACTGCAGTCCACCTGCTCAGTCGAGCACAAAGCTCTGTGAGCACACAGCTCTCGTGTACACGCGGCCACAAAGGCACTTTTAGCCACGAAGGCGATTCAGCCACAAAGGAAAATTGGCCACAAAGGCGATCCAGCCACAAAGGCAATAAAAAATCAGGCTCACCCAACCTGAGCTCCGATACCAAGATAAAATATGCACAGAATTGAAAAGAAGGAGTTGTAGCTCATAGGTGAGTACTACACCTGGAGACTACACTCAAACTAAGATATCACTCTCGTACACTCTACATTCATGAATGAGAAATTACATCATTAATTACATCACCAGAAATCAGGGAGTTGCAAACAAACTCCTAAACTCTAGGAACAAATCCTAAACTAAGGAGATACGTTACAACTTGTGTAACCTTTTCTCCATTAATACAAAATAATATAATTATCTTCAACTATCTATTACACTCAAAATATAGATAGAGAGCTTTAGACTTCATTTCAATAGTATTTCGACATAGGTTGATATCTCTCTCTTTTATCTCATTCCCTGCAACCTTTTATAAAATTTCCTCTCTAATCTTGCTTACTTGATTCGGTCCACTTTTATCACTTTTATCCCACTCACTTGATTTGGTGCACTTTGAAAAAACCTAGTGCCTTGGTCCATATCTCCTAGATTCTTTCAAAATTAGCACTCTGGTCATTCTTCCACAGGTTTATCAAGTTCCAAGATAATTGCTTCCTTCTTCTCATCGCCACTTTCGTTTTTCTAGTCTCACTTTTCGACTTGTTTGATCATTTTGATTTTTTTTCTTTGATTATTTTCGCGACCTTTTTTGATCAAAACTTAACCAAAATTGGCCAAAAAAATAAAGGAAACAACATGCCTCGAACACAACCTATTCACTTGCCCTCGATTCAATATTATGCTTCACAACCTATTCACTTGCCCTCAATTCAATATTATGCTTGTGCACTTGGATCTGCTTGTGGTTGTGACAATTATGCAAGTGCTTCTCCTTCCTTTCTTGTTGCTTCACGTTGAAACGAAGGACCCAACTCAGGCACGATTTTCAATACTTCAACTTTGAATTAGTATATTCCTCCATAACAAAATTCCAAGTGCCGAGTAGTGCAACAAACTTATGAACAAACTGAGCAATATTTTCGGCATTGGGCTACTCAGGACGAGAAGCAAGTACCATCTTCCACTCATCATCAACCTCATAATTAAGCTTTTGTAATTGTAGAAAATGGTTTTGTGTTGGGGAAAGAAGATCTCACAACATAGATTTGGCTGCATGTGACTTTTCTTCCAATTGATGAATATGCTTTTGCCAGTGCTTCACATTGACCAAATAAATCCTTTTTCTGCATGAGATCAATGGTGATGGAAGGTTGGTCAATTTTTTTTTTCCTTTTTTTTCACAGATCATGTAGAGGCTAGTTCTTCTTAGAAAGTGGACCCAACCAATCTTTCAATTGGTGAAATATTTATTGGTAGTCACTCATGACCTACTCAAGTTTCTCATGGAAGGAAGATCCATATACAATCTCTTGTGTAATCTGCAACTCGAAGTGATCAACTAGGTGAGGGAGTGATTTATGCAACTCAAAAAAGTGATTTGTAGTTCTCTGTTGGTGGCAACTAGCTCCATGCAAGCAACTTCAATAAATCCATAGTATTCAGCAGCTTGAAAAATAGAAAATTATTCAGGAGCATCAGTACAAATTTAATGACAGTCGACCACATATGTTGAAATTTAGAACCAATTTCTTTAATTTGGCTCACCAACTGCTCCTTTTCTCCACACAATTGGTCTCGCTCCTTAACGACAGTGAGCAGTTGTTATCGTTGATGCTCAATTGCAAAAGCAAGCTAATTATATCTTGAGTCGAGAATACCAGACTGTATTCCAATTGAATAGTTGAAGCTTTGATAAATTGAAAGATTTCTGAGGAGGATCAAGTCTCAAGTTCGACACGAGTAAAACTGTCAGCTAAAGGAAATCTCATTGTCAAGGGCTAGCCACTTATAACAAACTTCTCTTACTTTCCTTGAGGTGAAGTCTCAGGTTCCTGACTCTGTTCCTGTTAAAATTATTCTTGAATATTAGCAATAATAATAGAGGGTAACAAGGGAACGATATCATATGACTATACAAATAAGTGCAAGGATCCCAACAATGATTTGGATCCTAACTGAGCAAAGCAACCTGGGTGGCTTAAATAACCATACTAGACTCTCGTTGCGACATGGGAAAATATTGCACAAGTGGTTTGGTAACAACTTGTGTACCGACGGCTTGCTCCGTTTGGGCCATATATTTGGGATTTGTCTCAACTTCCATGTCCACAAAATCTATGATAGTAGCTCCAGTGTCAAGGCGATTAGAAATGGTTGCAGATGGGGACATAGTGTAGGGCGATGAGTTATGGGAATGGATAGGAGATTGACGGGGCGAGGGGAAATTTTGATCTTCAATGATGGTAGTACACTAAACAAAAGCTTCATGCTCTTCATAAAAAAGATTTACGATGAAAAAATAACCGACAACATGTTTGGTGGGCTTAAAAGTAATGTACACAACAATGAAGGCATCAAGAGTAGAGGGTTCAGTGTCAACGACTATAGGTGGAGTGAATGAAATGTTAGCTATATATGCAAGTGGAAGGGCTAGAGGTTTGAATGAATGACCAACAAAAGGAATAACATCAAGTATACCAGGAGTGGAAACAAAAAAACTTACCATAGAGCCTACTTTTGACATAGTATGATGAACATAGGAAACACACTCTTGCAACTTTTTCATCATAGGTTGAAGCAGGATAAACTCTGCACCTTTGGATGAGGATGGAACATCAGCGAAAGAATCATGAGGATTAATTGCATTAAGAGAATCAATAATTGTTCCCTCTTTTTTCATGCACTAGACTCCCAACCAAGATAAAAATTCATTATGGAACACCTCCTCAAACATGTAGTAGGGAAATGCTCTCATCTTGAATGTAGTGGAGCTAGTGGTTTTGGGTTGAATATAACACTAGTAAAAAATGATGAAATTAATGACTAGGTGACTAAAAATGTTAGTCACCGCAATTATTTGAAGTGAATTACTACTAAATTTGAGCAATTTTATGTGACCGAACTAAAAATGAGTAACTTAAATGACCAATTTAGTCTTGGAATAAAATATACGACTACATAATAAGTGACTAAACTAAAAGCGACTAACTTAAACGACTAATTTAGTCTAGGGATAAAATATATGACTAGATAATAAGTGACTAAAGTAAAAGAGACTAACTTAAATGACTAATTTAGTCTATGATTAAAATATATGACCAGGTAATAAGTGACAAAATTAATAATGATTAATGTAAATGACTATTATAGTCCAAGAATAAAAATATGGCCAAATAAAAAGTACAACAAGTATATGAATTAGTCATTTACGTCAGTAATTTTTAATTGTGCCAGTCCATATATAACATAAAAAAATGGTTGCAGAGCATTTGATGAAAGGCTCAGAAAAAATGCTATGGTGATGAGACATCCTTGTCAGTATTTTGGGAAATAATAAGTTTAATAAGTTCAAAACAACTCTTGGAGTCATGTTCAATGAGTGACCATAAACTTAGGGGTGTCAAAGTGGCTAATAATCATAGTTTATGGTGGATGATAGTCACCATAAATAACATTTGTCATTTAGGTAATTTGTTTGGTGGCCAATGTTGGTGAATCACTATATTATATCATGGTACCATATATATATTGATTTTTTAAAGGAAAAAATCTATTGAACATGAATTAAGTTGCATCTCGTGTAGATGTTTAATGTCGTGATGTTGTGAATGGTTTGCACATTATCTGTATCATATATTTGTAATCACTTCTTTCAAGTTTACATTAAGAAATAAAGGAAGAGGTGTAGAACCTTTCCATAAGAAGGAATTGCACTAACTCCTGATCTCCTCATATCATGCTTTCAAACATTAGCCCATAAATCAAACACATGCCCTAATTTCTCTAGTTTGGAAGCCCCTGGATGAATATAATAATGAAATCCTCCCACCCGCTAGTTCTAACCCAACTATTGAATGTCTTTGGTTGGCATGTGTAAATGCCTTTAATTATTGATCCACGGATATGTATGAACCTAATTTTGCATTGAAATGATACAAACACCCAAATTAACATGAGGTATAGAAATTTCAACCTTACAACTCTCTCATCCAATATTTAATACTTCACTAATTATTCAAGGGGTAATCTACTTAACTGTATATTAAATATTAAAAACACTCATATTAACACAAGAAAATAATAATAGTATTTAATATAAAGTTATAATATAGTTAGATGTTAAATTGGCACGTGAGACCCCCTTGTTCATGGGACAATGGCTGCCCTTCATGCAATGATTTAACTATTTAATCCATGGAGGTATAAATACCTTAATTTCCCTTGGATTCAAACCTGTGACATTTAAAGGGGAAAGACTTTATAACACAATTCTAACAAGTAAATACAAAATTAATTTGTATATGTATCAAAGTTAGTCTAAGAGTTGCATGACATGCTTAATTTTGCACGAAAGCAAGGGAACTCCTGAAGGGTTGATCACAATAGGCATGTATGGTCAATTACGATTGTCAGAGGTATGTAAGTTTGGTTTTCCCAATCCACAACTTGCACACATTGTTATTATTGTTAAAGGTATGTTAGGTTGGTTTACTTGTTCAACATCATGCACATTTGGTTGTGTTCATTAAAGGCATATTAGTTCAATGAAAAAACTAATAGTTTGTCAAGTTGGTCAACTTAGCGAGTTGTGTGTCATGTCAATCGTCTTAATGAGAAACATGTCATGTCGATTAGTTTATTTACTGACATGCACATTCCATTGTCATTGTTAGTGATGTGTTAGGTTGGTTATTAACATCTATTTTTTATTTATACTATCTTGGAAATTAACCCTATCAACATTGTTAATTTCTGGTAATGTTCTATGCCATTTCAGATTAGGGCACAATACTGAAGAAGATAGAACATACTAATAGATCGATAGAAGACAAGCCGAGATAGAGATAAGAAATGGTGGCGTTACGGCGATCAGCAAGATGCTTCTACCAGCAAAGTCTCCAATAGGTCATTCATCCAAGCGTGTCACACATAACCCCAGAACAATCCAAACAAAGAATACGTAGCTCCAACACCATCAAGAGAGAGAGAATTCCTCCACACCGATGTGTGTCAAATGAACTCCAAGTCTCTCCAATATATAGGAATCTTTTGGGGGTGTGTGACACGTCCTTTAAGACATTTAAGTCAATATTTTATTCCAAACCGACCTAGCACATAAGTGGAATAAATTCAAAGTACATGTTCTGCTCATCCGATCGAGATGATCTTTAGATCAATCTTACACCTCTCCGAAAGAGGAATCCAATAAAAATATTGGGATCATCATTTGAGCAGCACAACTCGGAGTTTGGACCTAGTTGCCCAAATTTAACACTCCCTCTCAACTAGGGAGAACTCCATCCACTAGTGCAATCCAAACATTGTGCGTCATCCCGCCGTAACTTGCTTTGGTCGGCCTCTTTATCAAAATTATATGGGTCACCACAAAGACATCATACCCTACTGACAAGAGATCTGTGCCCTCAGAGGTCCGAAACCCCCATAGGACTCAAAGGAGAGTCTCTAACCAACCCGAAGTTGGTTCATCCGACCCGAAGTCGCAGGTCCCAGACCTCACTAAACTTGGATCCCGCATCAAGGTTGGACCGTGCCATCCTAGACAGAGTACGGCAATCTCTGATGCATCCATCAGTCTTTGCTACTAGTCTCTAGCTTTTCCCATCTCATTGGCCAAATGAGAGGTACTTCCCATGAGCCCTAAACTCAATGGGTAGGATGCATACGGGGCACAGATAATGAGAGGGGCAGAAGCACCACAAGGTTCGGCAAGCCTAGCCCCGTGAGTGCTTATAGCTCCGAGAAGCTATCCCCAAAGCCCCCCAGAGCTCCCAGAGCTCATCGTCCAACGGGACCCACATCATAAGGTCGTTCCACGATACCAAGATTCTCACGGAAGGTTAGGAACTTGACCTTCCCCAGGGGCTTAGTGAGAATATCTGCGACCTGTTCATCAGTTCCTATATGATCGAGCCTTACGGCGCCTCGCTGTACCATATCCCACATAAAGTGGTACTAGCCATCAACATGCTTGGATCAATCGTGGAACCCGGGATTCTATGACAAATGAATCCCCCTCTCGTTATCACAAAGGATAACGGTGGCATCTAGCACATGCTCGAACAGCTCACAGAAGAGCTTTCGCAACCACGTGACTTCACAACAGGCCATACATGTTACAATGTATTCAGCCTCAGCGGTGCTCAAGGCTACCAACTTTAGATTCCTGCCCGAAGCAGATCTACATGTGAAGTAGCATCCAGATGTGCTCTTGCGATCCACCACACTGCCAGCCCAATCGGCATCAGTATATCCATGGAGTGTCATACTCCTAGCAGTGTATCTCAAATTTCGAATACTATATTGCCCCTCGTAGATATCTCAAGGGTTTCTTGGCACCAACCCAGTGAATGTTATGATCAACCATGACTTGACTAAAAGTGTTCACTGCACAACATACATTCGAACAGGTGTTCACTAAGAACATCAAGGTCCCTATGAGTTGATTATACTCAGTAGGATGGTCCCAACAGCGCTGCCACTCAACTTCTTAAAGTTGAGTTCCATCGGTGTCGACACGGACTTACAATCCATCATACCGTAAGTCAAGGGAATGGCTTTTCTCGAGAAATGAAAAAAAAATCTTGCCAAAGTCTCCGCGACCCCAGGCCTAGGCACTGGCCTCCGCATCCTTCATCTCGAACCTTGCCAGCCGAGCTCTCTTGCACCGATGAATGAGAGGGTCACTGACTGCCGTAAAGAGGTCATCCACATACAGCACTGCCGAATGAGAGGTTTTCCCTCGACAACCTTGGAAGTAAGGGTTCCTGGGATCAAAGATTACCGAGTGAAGCCCAAAGCCCATCAAGTAGCTATCTATTTTATTGTACCAATATCGTGGTGCTTGCTTGAGCCCATAGAGGGCTCAACCCTGCGTACATGGGTGTCCCGATCCCGTACCTAACCCCAAAGGTTGCTCCACATATATCTCTTCCTTATCACACCATGCGTAAAAATGCGTCTTCAGCATCATCCGATGAAGACCTATCCTTGCGTAGCAAGGGCTATAATAGATCGAATGGTGGTATATCAGGCCACAGGTGCAAATATGTCATCATAATCTATGCCTTCCTTTTGAGAGAAGCCACAGGCAACGAATCTTGCCTTGAACTTTTCAGCACTTCCATCAGATCCATGCTTGATCTTGTAGAGCCATTTCGAGATGATAGCTGCTTTGTCCTTTGTTGGAACCACATCCCAGACATCATTCTTCATAATGGACTCATACTCTTCATGCATAGCATCCTTTGATGCTTTACGACTTCCTCAAAGGATCCAAGCTTCAATAGTACTCATGGCTGCTAGATACCTTGATATTTATATGGCTTCTTGGTTTTCCTTCAGAATTTCCCCCTCTGAAGCCATATGTCCCTGAGCCATGAGGATCTTCTTTCGTTGAACAAAAGTATCCACTTAGGAGCATATACAGATATATCTCCCTCTTAATGTCAGCTTCTCTCTCTCGAGAGAAGATATCTATTTTAAATGAGGGCATCCCAGATACCAACTTGGAAATGGGACTTGATCTCCCACAGTCAAAGCCATCCAACAGACTTTGCTGATCATGATTCAAGATTCCAACCATGTGACCAAAAACTGCATAAACTTCTCAGTTCACATTTTAAGTTTACCATAACGCTCCTATGTAAGACTGATACAGTCACATGCTTGCTGCTACATAGGTGTCCATCTATGTTACTATCATACAGGGGGAACATATCAACAAGCCTCAGCTTGTGTTAGAAGTCCTTTCAGCCACTACCTGTTATTCTGTGGGTAGCTTCTTCAAACAGCCTTCTAAGACTGCAGCTTACAAAACTAGGGATCCAATTTACCTTGGTTTATCCTGTACTTGAGGCATTGCACCTTGATTTGCTTCTAGATCTGCCCATTTCTGGTTATTTCAGCAGACTGCTCCTAGGTCTGTCAAAAATTGCCTAGCTCAATGACTTACATCTATGCCCATTTCGTCAACAATTTGACCACTACATAGAATTTCCCAAAGGACTTCTACAATCAACCCTTAAATTTCCAGCTTCATACATGGGTGTCTGTCTATGTCACTGTCATAATGACAGTGACATAGAATCACAGATTTAGAACTATCACATTCATCACGGCTTGCTGAATATGAACTTCACTTACATCTCTTGGACTCTTGTCCTTGATGTACCAGGCAGGGTTCTCTTTCTCCTATACTTGCAAAGAGTGCTGCTGCTCCAATATTTATGCCTTAGCTGCTCACAAGGTCCTTCAGCTTTCTAACAGTCCCCTTTCGGCTTTAAGATGAATAGCTTGCTTACTCTACTTGCCAATACAAGGATATCTCCAACTTATGGTTTACAAGAAACCACCATTGTTTTACATCGCTATCATATTCATCACTGTCATACAATTGGCATATACGACGTCAGTGTGAGGAAAAACATTTCCTTTTGAGGTGGTCCTTGAATCACCCCTCTTCCACAGTCCTGCTATCCCAATATATGAGCCATACAAGCTACAGGAGTATACAGGACTTTAAGAACATATGGCAATGTATGACATCTGAGTAAAGCATCTATGTAGCACACTATCAGCAAGAATATGACCAAGCATCATAAACTCTGTCACTGAGCAAACTCGAACCCAATTGTGCTACTGCATAGGTCAATCTGTGGACAGCTCCAATTCATAACTTTGTTTCTAATCCAATGATCTGTCAACAATCTTTACCAGACCTCACCACGCACAAGCCACACACAACATCAATATCTGCCGTGTTTTGAATTGCAACTTGCTACAGGGGCATACGTCTGCTCTAAATCACACAAAGCACTGTGATATTGTGCGTGCACGTCTGCACAATATATCGTTCTTTTCCTTTGTCATCAAACGCATATTGGCACTTCCATGACCCATAATTTGACGGACGGGTGGAAATCTGGTTGGGCCGGAACAAGGATTGATTCTTTTGTCTTTCGGCCCTATAAAAAAAATTCACAGTCGTGAGCCTGAAATTCTGAGACGACGGCTCAATGTTTTAGATGGCTCTTTTTCGGCAAGTTTTCACGATGTCTCGTCTGCCTGCATGTTCAAAAACTTGTCCAACCTGCCCGGGTTACAGAAATCGCTCGATTCCTTTGCACCGTTCGGTGTCGAGCCACCGGCAGCCAGATCTCGATTCACCCCATTTATGTTGAAGGCAAACGGATCACTAATTTCTCTGTTGGTGTCCGAAGCGTCAATGACGTCGTATATGACTCTGTGTGACGATTGATCGTGCACCTGTGAGCTCGATCTATACCTTCCCGACTCAGGTACGCGGAAATCAACGCAGACTACGTTTTTCACCGTTTCAAAAAACTGCTACAATACTGCTTTTCCGGTTTTAAACGTCTAAATCTATAGATTTCAACCAATCAATGATATTTTTGGCCTTAAACAGAAACTATCTGCAATTCTCACCAACTTTAAACGAGGAACGACTCAACCCCGCTGCCAAATCAAGTTTCAAGTATACGTCGGCCTTAGAAAACGTTATCTGTTTTTACATGCATGTTTAACTACAATTGCGAGAGGTATGTTAAGTTCGTCAACCCCATCAACAACATTTATGTTCAATTACGAATGTTGAGGCATACCACATTGGTCACCCAATTAGCAACATGTACCTTTTGGTTATCACTAGTAGAAGCATGTTAGTTTGGTCAACTTGATAAACTACATGTATGGTTGGTTACACATATTAAAGCCTCATTTGATTGTTGGATGCAATATATACTGTGTAAGTTTTGTTACCATTATTGAAGGCATGTTTTTTTGGTTAACTTAGTTAACATCACATACATTCAATATGATTGTTAGGGGCATCAAAGGATACTCAACCCATTTAAAGTAATGCATAACATTGATGGGGACTTGCTTATTTCTTGGTGGGTGAAAATAGTCTATTATTATTCCCCCACATTGCCATGTGACATGTTCACCCCTCATGGGCCAAATTGCCTTCTTAAGGGGGTTTTTTATTTAAGATAGGGTTAGTTCAAAGTCTAGAGTGAATTTAGTAGAATAAATACCACTTAGTTGTAATTGTCGAGTTAAAGTGGTGCTTTCATAAATTTGAAGATGCTTCTACCACATTGCAATGTCTAAAATCAATTAATTGCCACTTGCTTGTGTTCATAAAAAAAAATTCAATAAAAAAAACAAATTTATGTCAAAGCATGTTAAATAGCCCAATGCTCATTGACCCACACCACCAACATTCCTAGATTGATCTCCTTGCTTGCATTTGTTGGGGTTTAGCCTAATCCGTCCTAACATAAGTCATTTACTCCACCATTACGTACACATTCATACTTCTAAAAAACATGGCAAACTTGACCATTGTCGTGCCATACAAAATAATTTTAAAAAAATTGTTACATTTGCACCACAACATATACATATGTGAAATTTGTATCAATATTTCCTAAATTGTTATCTATTTCTCTTAATACAATATTCTACCACCTTGACACCCCTTAACCCTATGAAGATCCTTGTATTTATTTAATGACCCTCTCCATTTTACAGTTTCCTCAAATTGATCTTGTAACACCCTCCATTAAAATCATTAACTACACTTACATATATTCAACTTGAAAAAAATTAAAATAAAAACAATACTATAATTATAATATTGTATAGATGAAATATCTCAACATCTAAGAATAATGATATATCTTTAAACCTACTTAGCAATATCAACAATATATATACATATCTAAACTAATAATACATCAACAATATATCTACACATATAAACTAATTATATATATTTAAACCTACAATGCTACAAATACACCCACGGTCATTGCTTCATTCATAACCTTCTCCCTACGAGAGTGGACCAACAAGGATTTCTCTAGTGACCCTCATAAGGGTGAACTCAATGTTTCGTAAGGAAATTCTAAAATATGAAAAAGGAAAAACATAAAAACTAAATTACACATCAACTCAAAACTGAGTATAAAAAGTCAAATAGTAGCATAAACATAATGCCGCGAAGATGAAAAATCTACTAAAAATCCCACTTTCAGAATCACTATACTAGAAAAGTGTAATGAATATAATAAAAATATGATATCTACAACATGATTCACTATACTAGAAAAGTGTAATGAATATAATAAAATATGACATCTAATACATAATTCCACCCACCATTGCCACTAAATGTACTCCTGATTCCCTCACTTGAACTCCTCGTAAAGTCAATGTAAATCCCTCGAACTCAACTTATCAATATAAGATTATAATGTAATGTGTTCGAAATACTCATTGAAATCCATCGTTAAGCATGAGCAAGTGATTTCCTCGTTAATCATTAGGAAGGTCATTAGTTCGATTGTGTTATTATTAAAATATCTAGATATGGATATATACCATATGGATATGGATATGGATATACTATACCTTAGTGCATGTACTGTTATGCTATATTTTTGAATGAATCATCGTATTATGAATTATTTTAAATTTATATTTTAGGAAATCCAATCAACAAATGGCGGGAACTTCCAAACCTGGGCGAGAACCCTTCCCTCTCTCAAATTTTGCGAGAAGGTGAAAACAAATGCGTTCAGAAGGATCGTTTTATTTATTAGTCAAATTTTAAAACCCTCGCTGGTTTAAGGGTTTCGAATTTGAGCTCGGGCTTTCCATACAGATTCTGAGATCTATCCTAGGCAACTGAGTCGAGCCTAGCCATGGGCAAGCATGGTAGGAGTTAGATCCCCATCAACTGAGCCAAGCTGAGCCATGGGCAAGCATGGTAAGAGTTCATCAGATGACCTGGCTTCCTTTGAGGAAGAACCGCCACAAAAGCGTGGTAAGAGTTCGTCAGACGACCTGGCTTCCTCCTCTGTTTATAAGCGGCACAAACGAATTTATTCATTCACATATCGGGTGGGATTAGAATGGGTTCTCCCCCACACACTGCTTGAACCTATTGAACGCCTTTGGGGCATGATCTTTGTGCATTGTGTCATACATTTCGGCATGATCTTAGTGCATTGTGTCATACATTTCGGCATTGTGTCATACCAGAGTGCTTGGTTACAGAGTTTATACTTTGAATATAGAACAAGATTTTGTTATACATTTCGTCATTGCATTTTACAAAGTAATTTAGATAGTTTTTTACAGCACACGAGCTTTTGAAATTCCAAATCCACTCTTTCTTGATTGCATTTTACTGAACTTGACAGGATTACAGTGAAATTTCATTAGCCTATCGGCCATCTCATGTGGATGCCACATATGACTTCAAATATGGTGTTCGTTCAGTTCAGGTATGCTTAAGCATGCCTATTTTCTGAGTAGTATGCCTCTCTTTAAATTCTTCTTGCTTTTGAAGATACAACTTATTTATTTATGTGTTATAACTGCATTTCTATAAAATGCAGGGAGGTGGCAGATCTTGAACATGGGAAACAATTGGAAGAGTAGAAATTGGGGCTATGGCAAAGAAGATACTTGAGCTAAAAGCTGGGACTGAGGTACGGTCATACTACTTTCAGTATTGCAATTTGCAGAAATGTGTTGAGGCTTCTCGGATACTTTTCTTCCTTTCTAGATGAACTAGACATTTTTAATTTCTGGGAACATTATTTCTCTACTACCTTAAATATATATTGTTGATCTTTAATTTTTTTAGAAAATAATATAGTGTGGAATACCTCATTTAATTGCAGAAATTTCCAATTATTGAAAGTAGTGCGGTGAATGCTATGTCAAATTATTTTCTTTGTTGGT
Source organism: Pinus albicaulis (assembly GCA_034641835.2). NCBI lineage: Eukaryota > Viridiplantae > Streptophyta > Pinopsida > Pinales > Pinaceae > Pinus > Pinus albicaulis. The sequence goes on from CM076577.1 coordinate 87,929,377, forward strand.
ATCTATGTGAAAATGGCTATAGATAATCATTAAAGGACTCATTATAGGCACGTGGTAAACAATATCATGTATGCATACTGATATTTCTAGGATGTAGGAATTTCCATTTTGTAGTTATTCATGGGATCCAAGCAGAATAATTGTTTCAAGAATTGAAACTATGCCAAAGGATTTGAACTCATGAATTTACCATGCCCAATTTTAGGCATGCGGCTTGGGCAATACTAAATATTAAGTTGGCTTTCGTTGACACTTAAATTACATAATTTAAAAATTAAGACATGTAAGTGCTCTAAAGGCATCAACTTCTATCCATCCTCTAGTTAACCAACAAAATGAGCAATGGAATATAAGTGGAAGTCATGAAAACTAATGAAAATGCATGTTATCAAAATGTCCAATTTGATAGTATGTGTTAAAATTTCTTTGAAACCACCATCCTAGAAATTTTCCACCTATCAGATTACAAATCTGCTAAATAAAGATACAACTGGGATGTTAAGTTATCCTAAAACCAACTATCTAAGCAAATAGATCAAATCTAGTTACTTGTTGGAATTATTAACTCAAAAAACTTTGGGATGTAAAGGGGTAGTCAATCAACTAGTAAAAGAGAAAACCAAACCTGGAGTGATTATGTAAAACTTTTTGATGTATGGGAGTAGTCAATCAGCTAGTCAAATACCATAATCGCCGACAACCTCCTTCAACAAACTGTATGAGGCATCTTCAAATATGAGACTACATTAGCTCATAAATTTTCCCTATTAAGTAGCACTATCTACTCAATTCATATACCACACACTTCACAGTCTGTGTTGGAATTATGAAAAGCTTTTGTTTTTGAAAAAAAAATAACCACACTAAATATGAATCTCCATTTCCTTCAAAAGTCTCCCATCTACAATGTGAATGAAAGGCATTCTACCAAGTAACAAGGATAACAACTTTAGAGTACAAAACTTCTTGACAAGTACTAAGGCTATGATTGCAACCATTGATTGATCAGTTGCAGCGAATAAGGGGACATCTAATGCATGCCAGCCCCTACCAAATAATACATCAAAATTTTTTAAACCGTATTGTCTAGGAAGATTTATCTTTTAACCTATTGAATGTTTTGGAAAATGATCTTCAATGTTTGTATCTCCTTCTTGCCTTTTTGAATGGCTAGTGCTATTCCCAACCCTTGAATTTTTGTTGCCACCACTTCCTTTTAGCAGCCATAGTGTCATTTGTTATAACTAAAGCACTGTAAGCATGCTCACAACTATTATTGCAACATTTTCCTAGTTTCAATATTCTCTGCAAGTAATACAATAAAATATTACCATTCAAGCCTCCTCAACAAATCTATACTAAAGATAGCAATAGGATGTTGAGATCCCCTTTCTACTCCACAAAAAATCATGAAATTGTTTTAGAAAAAGACTAAAATAATGCTCTCAATCAACCAAATCCATGATACAAGTCAACGATAACATGATAATGGAGTTGGTTTTGCAAAAATCCTCCAAAAATGGCACCACAAAGTAAGGTTCCTCCTCCAAGTGGTTGACCATGTATCTACCTTAAGGAACAATGAATGAATCCTCCTTAGAAGCATGCGTGGCCTCCTCCAAAGTGGATTTCTTCTTAAAACCTTGAATGAATGCACAAACACCATGCAAAACTCCAATAAAGTGGCACTTGTGGCATCATGAGTAGAACTTTCCATCAATATTCAATGTAGAAGATGTCTGGCTGCACTTGAGCACTGCTCAACTATCTATCAAATGAAATGGGTATGATGGAGGCATCTATTAGAGGTATTGAGGGTGAAATCTAGTAGAGGTGTAACTCCTTCAAGGCATTGGTAGTAGTGCAATGTTACTATTTAGCATTAAAGGTTTAGTTGTTGACACATTTAAGCCTTGTGGCTTGGTACCCAATTTCCATAGTGTATGCTATAATTGCAATCTATGTATATCAGAGCAAAGGTGAGGACAAGCCCAAGCAAGAAGAGAATGAAATACAACTAAGAAGTGAGATATTCTACCTTGAAGGCATGACTCATTAGGTATGTAGCTGAAATGAGAGATAGCACAAGAGATATTTTTCCTCTGAGATCCTTACATTGACTATGAAATTTTTTATTAAACGTTGAGGTTTCATAGTGACATGATTTTTCATAGGAGTCTAGCAGTTATTTGTATGTCAGAATAAGAGGCAGCTTGAAAATTTTAACAAGAATTGAGTTCATCGAAGTCTGGCCTAATCAAACAAGAGGCCTAATATTGACTTGTGTCTTATACTCTGAAAAAAAAGGAGTATTGTTGTAGTACCACTATAAGAATGAAATGCTAAACTTGCCTGCAGTCCTGAAGAAATCATTCGGACCTCGTTAAGGACAAAAGGTTTTGTTTGATCTTGGATTGTTCATTTTTTATGTCTGTCACTTCAAGGGGGTATGCTCTGAAATATTTTGACCTTTGGAGAAGTAATAGTCCTATTGTGGCATGGGATTCGTTGGATATATGAAGGTGTATTAAAGACTCTAAGGGCTCAGTCTATAGGCATTTATTGATAGCTATTTGACACCTGGCTATATGGGTCATAACTATACGTTGATGAGACTTCATGCCTGTCAGAGTTTCAAGAATGACTTCAGCTCATGTTGATCCAAGTTTCAAAGATTGCAAGCCATTCTTATCTGAGTTTTAATGGAAGATTACAGATCTAGGTACAAAGGTTCTTCTGTTTGAGTTTGAGGATTTATTTAATCACTCTCTTCTGCCCTAGAACAAAATGACTTTTCTTGCATATTGTTCACTTGAAACAACCTCAATATAGACCGAGATTTATCTGGACTGAATTCTCTTAAATTTGATTTGAAGTTCTGAACCAAATTAAAATTTGTTGTTGTTTAAGGTTCTCATAAGTGGTTGTTTGAAAATCGTGGCCTCTCCTCTAATCTTTGAACAAGACTATTGAACATAAGTATGATAAATATTTGTTATTAGAACTAGGGCCTAAAGAAAAAATGTGTCATTGGCATAACTCACTTAAGTTTCATGCATGAATATTTTCCTGTTTGAAAGGTTAGTTGTCTAAGTATACATTTGATGTAGAATGATTTAAAACTTGCAAGAAGACTTCTCTAGTCCAAGGGTAAAATAGAAGTCTTGATCAAGACTCGATTCCCAGTAAGAGCATCTCAAATATTACTTTTCCAAGGACTTGAATTGTGAGTAGTAACCTATTGTGACATCTCCAAAAATTTTCTCTTCATAATGACAAGGAAAACAACATACATCTTCACAACATCAAAGGTACATCAACTTATTTTGATTTCTGTCTTTTCTTATTTGAAGAATTGTCATCAGTTGAAGTAAGTGTGTTGTCACCTACAAAAATAAAACCTTCATTATCGTCAATTTCTTCATTGGATGGTAGAATGAATTTATTGCAACAATTGAGATAGTGTAAGGATAGGTACAGGTCAGATTAGCGGCATCCATTTCACAAATCCTTTCAAGAATAGAAGTTTCACATTTCTTCACATTATAGGACATTTGTACTATAAAAGGTAGAAAAGCTAAGATATTGAAAAACGTTCAAAACCCATCATGATCGTCATGATCTAGTCAAGGACCTCTCCTTAATAATTTGTAGGGTTTCTGAAGCAGATCATTTGATTATGAAAAGCGCAACATGCAAAATAGTGATAACAAGACCTTCAGGCATCATGGGTACTGTTATAATAAGAGAATGAAGATTGTGTAAGTATATAATGGAAACACCCTTATTCGAGATTGAATATGAATCAAGCATTCTGGATCCTTAAAGCAAATGAGAGCAAAAAAACCTTATCATTTGAAACAATATTATGGAAGTGACTTTTGCATAATGACAACTTTCTTCATGAACAAAGTTGTATACAAATAGATGAATTTTAAACATGATTATGACCTCCAAGAATAATATGTGGTCCTAGGAAATCTAACCATATGTCATTATAGTAATAGTATGTGATAAGTAATTGGATAAATCATAAAAGTTCTTGGGGACAGTTCACTCTATGATGATTACGTCTACTAAAATCATGAGTGCTTGGTTACAGAGTTTATAATTTGAATAGAGAACAAGATTGTGTCATACATTTTGGCAGTGCGTTTTACAAAGTAATTGAGATAGTTTTTTACAACACATGAGCTTTTGAAATTCCAAATCCACTCTTTCTTGATTGCATTTTACTGAACTTGACAAGATTACAGTGAAATTTCATTAGACTATCGACCATCTCATGTAGATTCCACATATGACTTAAAATATGGTGTTCATTCAGTTCAGGTATGCTTAAGCATACTTATTTGCTGAGTAGTATGCCTCTCTTTAAATGCTTCTTGCTTATGAAGATACAACTTAGTGATTTATGTGTTATAACTGCATTTCCATAAAATGCAGGGAGGTGGCAGATCTTCAACACAAGAAACAATTAGAAGAGTAGCAGATGGGGTTGTGGCAAATAAGATACTTGAGCTAAAAGCTCGGACTAAGGTATGGTCATACTAATTTTAGTATTGCAATTTGCATAAATGTGTTGAGGCTTCTCATATACTTTTTCCCTCTCTAGATGAACTAGACATTTTTAATTTCTGGGAACATTATTTCTCTACTACCTTAAATATATATTGTTGATCTTTAAATTTCCAGAAAATAATATAATGTGGAATACCTCATTTAATTGTAGAAATTTCAAATTATTGAAAGCAGTGTCATGAATGCTATGTCAAACGGTTTCTCTGTTGGTATCTATGTGAAAATGGCTATAGATAATAATTAAAGGACTCATGATAGGCACATGGTAAACAATATCATGTATGCATACTGCTATTTCTAGGATGTAGGAATTTCCATTTTGTGGTTATTCATAGGATTTAAGCAGAATAATTGTTTCAAGAATTGAAATTATGCCAAACGATCTGAACTCATGAATTTTATGATGCCCAATTTTAGGCATGTGGCTTGGGAAATACTAAATATTAAGTTGGCTTTTGTTGACACTTAAATTACAGAATTTAAAAATTTAGACATGTAAGTGCTCTAAAGCCATCAACTTCTAGCCATCCTTTAGTTATCCAACAAAATGAGCAATGGAATATTAGTGGAAGTCATGAAAACTAATGAAAATGCATGTTATCAAAATGTCCAATCTGATAGTATGTGTTAAAATTTCTTTGAAACCACCATCGTGGAATTTTACCACCTGTCAGATTACAAATCTACTGAATAGAGATACAACTAGGATGTTAAGTTATCCTAAAACAAACTATCTAAGCAAACATATCAGATTTAGTTACTTGCTGGAATTATTAACTCAAAAAACTTTGGGATGTAAAGGTGTAGTCAATCAACTAGTAAAAGAGAAAACCAAACTTGGAGTGATTATGCAAAAATTTTGGATGTACAAGAGTAATCAATCAGCTAGTAAAAGACCATAGTTGTTGACAACCTCCTTCGACAAACTGTATGAGGCATCTTCAAATACCAGACTACACTAGCTCATAAATTTTCCCTATTAAGTAGCACTATCTACTCAATTCATATACCACACACTTCACAGTTTGTGCTGGAATTCTGCAAAGCTTTTGTTTTTGAAAAAACAATAACCACACTAAATATAAATCTCCCTTTCCTTCAAAAGGATCCCATCTACAATGTGAATGAAAGGCATTCTACCAAGTAACAAGGATAACAACTCTAGAGTATAAAACTTATTGACAAGTACTAAGGCTGTGATTGCAACCATTGATTGATCAGTTGCAGCGAATAAGGGGACATCTAATGCATGCCAACCCCTACCAAATAATACATCAAAATTTTTTAAACTGTACTATCCAAGAAGCGTTATCTTTTAACCTATTGAATGTATTGGAAAATGATCTTCAATGTTTTTATCTCCTTCTTGAATTTTTGAATGGCTAGTTCTATTCCCAACCCTTGACCTTTTGTGGCCATCACTTCTTTTTAGCAGCCATAGTGTCATTTGTTGTAACTGAAGCACTGTAAGCATGTTCACAGCTATTACTGCAACATTTTCCTAGTTTCAATATTTTGTGCAAGGAATACAATAAAATATTACCATTCAAAGCTCCTCAACAACTCTATACTAAAGATAGTAATAGTATGTTGAGATCCCCTTTCTACTCCAAGAAAAATAATGAAAATGTTTTAGAAAAAGACTACAATAACTCTCTCAATCAACCAGCTCCATGATACAAGTCAATGATAACATGATAATGGAGTTGGTTTTTCAACAATCCTCCAAAAATGGCACCAGAATGTACGGTTCCTCCAAGTGGTTGACCATGTATCTACCTTTAGGAACAATGAATGAATCCTCCTTAGAAGCATGTGTGGCCTCCTCCAAAGTGGATTCCTTCTTCAAAACTTGAATGAATGCACAAAGACCATGCAAAAATCCAATAAAGTGGCACTTGTGGCATCATGAGTAGAACTTTCCATCAATATTCAATGCAACAGGCTCCATTTGGAAAATTCCATGGTAGAAGTACAATCTACAAAGGAGAAGACGAAGTAATTATCAATGAGTGGACATCCTCATCATAATAGCTTGGAAGCATGTACAAGGTGACTTCCTCTCATATAAGGTGTCCTCCCCATTGACTAACAAATTCCTCAAAGGGGTAATGGCCCTTAAAATATTTGTTGAAATTGTGAGTGCCTTATAGTCATATGTCTGGCCAAAATATCAATTGTTTTCCTTGATGAACATATTTTAAAAAGGTGTTTGAATTATCGCTGATGCAAGTGAGACTTGAACACACTAAAATAGATATGAGAGAAAGTTGTATATTCTTCACATAGGTAGAAAAATGGATCATGCGACACTCTGAATGCATGTGAAATTACTACTATATTTCATGTTACCTTATTTTTTCTAAATGCCGAGTATAGTTTGTTGGAAATTATCAGCTATTCACTAGTGGCTTGGCCTCTTCAAGTGTGTAAAAAAACTTCAAACTATTCTCAAATATTTGCTATAGGTTGTATAAATTTGTTGATTTGTAAGAAATGATGTGTTTAGCTAGAAACAACCCTCATACACTATTTTAATTTCCACATCTGATGAAGTCAAAGTAGTATGGTGCTTCTTCATGTTGTTTTGGATTTCTTAGCCTACATGAACTTTGTCTTGCTTTTATTTTTTTTTACTTTGAATTTTTTCATGAAATTTGCTTTAGTTCCTTTTGTCAAGACTCATTAGGCTCTAGAAGATGTGCATCAATCTTCTCCTGCCATGCTTGAGAGTTAGTTGTCTATAGAAATTTTCCAAAATTTGTCCAAAACTCTCTTTTCACAGCGTGCAGAAACTTATTTATCTAGTCCATTTAAGCCAATGACTTACTTATCTAGTGGACCATTCTATGTTTTGGGTGAAGGAGCCACACTTCTCAATTTTGAGAGAGATTCATTTTACACCTGGGCAACCAGACATGCTTCCTTAGTAGCCAGGTTGGTCATGAATTCCTATTCGAGAAAATGGACTTTATGTAAACATCTTGTGGCATACCTATTATTTGTTGTATCATTTTACGAAACTGAATTGAGCTTCACGGTTTCTACTGCTTTGTCGATAACATGCTTTGAAAACATGTCACTTTACTAAATTTTATATCTGCAACTCTCTAACACCTTTCTGTGACCTTCCTACTTTCTCCAAGTCGCCAGACATTGTGGGTATTCTAATTGATGTTATAGGAGAGGTACACTAGCAACCACTTTCCTCTTGGATGTTGAAATTGTTGAAGAGATGCCTTGTCGAAATAAGGCTTCAAGTAGAAGGCCTTATTAGCTCATCGTTCAAGTCTGCATCTTCTATTTTACTTTCTTAAGGAGATGATACATTACAAAGGCTTTGTTTCAACTTTATACATTTAGCATCATCATCACTGGACGCAGAAATAATTCCTATCAAGAATTTTGTGCATTCAATGGACCACTATTTATGATTTTACCATGGGTGCTTTCCTTCATACTTTATATGCCATATGCCCTAGATGCATTGTTGAATGTACAACTAAAGAGTTTCTCAATGCTAAGTGTGTTTTCTCAGACATTTCAAAATACAAGCAACAGAGAAAGATTTGTGAACATAAAAACACTTTTGTCAATTTTAAAACTTCCATGGTTGTTTTTTGATATTAACATTGAATCTAATATCATCAAGAAGACAAAGTGTAGAATTATGAGTATGTTGCATAAGGTAGGGATCAAAGCAATGACTGAAAACATTTTTGAGGTTTTGGACTTAGCATTGCAAGATCAGATTGTTGATGTCCAAGCTAAAGATGTTGCATCTATGCCAATTCTTGCGTTCAATTCTAGCTATGATGTTATTACAACCATGTGTAGAAGATTGGACGTATTTGTTGAAGAAAAATCTGGCAAAGTTTGAAATTTTAGCTTATGATATTGGATACATTGCATGTTTATCTGCTAATCCTTTAGCAACTGATTATACAACCAACTTTTTGTGTCAAATCCACAAAAATGTTGGTTTGAAAGTGAATTTGGGAAACATAGATGCTCTTATATCAGGATTATTTTGTGCTCAATGTGATAAACAAATTTTAGCTAACTCAGGGAAAAGTGACCTTGATGTAACTTTATATCAGATATAAAGGAAATACATTTTTAATAATATAACTGTTACAGTTTGCTTTAAGTATTTGTTAGTCTCTATCTTCTCGACTTATTTTTAGTGAATCATTAGAGCAAGTTTGTGTTGCTACTATGGGAAGAATTTCTCGTCCTCTATGCCATGCAATCAAAAGTGGCCTTCTAGGAACAAAACCTTTGTGGATAAAAATACCTGGATATATTTCCACTTTATGAGAAGGTTGTGAGGAGATAATTTTTTTTGAAAATCCGTTACTTCATTGAGAATAATGTAATGGATATTTTGTTTGAAGATGATGACACATGCAACAAAACAAAAGAAGAAAATATGTTTGGAATATTGAAACATGCTTTGGAAGCCACTAAGGATCAAGATGTATTTGAGGCTTTGTTGGAAACAGTAGCAGAAATTATGAAAATGGCTGATGTCCATGGATATTTGTTTTTTTTTTCTCATTTTCTTTATTGATTGATCAACTTAACAATTCAAATAGTTGGGTAAGAGCAACAACTGCTAGGTTAATACATAAATCTGCTAGTTTTAAATAGAAGGGAGGAATCAGATCAATCCTTTTGAAGTTTGGTGGAATTAGAGATGAGTTGTTTGAATACTTGAAAGAAAGGTTTGTCACACGCCTAGTTATGAGCATTGAATTTTCAGAGGTATACCAAGTGTAGATCTTGTTCAGGAGATGGTCCCCATGGTTCTTCCAAAGCTTGTAGTTTTACAACAGCAGAATTGCCATGCATTAGCTACTTTGCATGAATTGGAAACATAGTTGAATACAATTTTTCCAGTTTTGTTGCTGGAATGGTGTCACAAGGCTCTATCGTTTGTGTTTCTTCACTCAGATAGAAAAGAACTGGTTACTGTAATGCAATTCTATGAAGCCTAGACATGATCTAATACTAGAGATCTTTTTACTAGAGTGTTGCCAGTTCCGCTTGAGGAGTTTGTACATTTCCTTAGGGATGCACACAGTGACAATACTGATGAAAGGCTATCAAAGGTTCTAGTTATGATTTAAGAGGTGGCTAGTCTTGTCATTGGATCAAATGATATTCTAGGATTTTTAAGGAATTATTGGTTTCCATTTTGCTAATTTAGGGAACAATTCCTTGTAAGCAAGGAGGAAGAGGTGCGAGTAATACTAAGTGACAAGTGGCAAGTGGGAATGTATCACAGTGTATTTGTAAAAATCTAATTGTAACTTGCATGTTTAGGGTACAAACAACCACCAATGACCCCATTGATTTCTCCATCAATTACTCCATTAATTAACTTCATTATATTTTGGATTTTATGTACTACAATATATCTGCATTTGTGGCATTCCTCTCTTGTAGGCTTCCTTTTATTTTTTAAATGCCACTTATATTACTTTAAGGAAAAGGAGTAATTAGTTACACTTGTGATATGTGTATGCACATATTTTCTCAAGCTCCACATAGAAGAAGGTTTGAGAACTACAGAAAAATATTTATGATGTTACTTGTTTACAAATTTGAGAAAGCCTCAAGGGTTACAATCAAAATCTAGAAATTTTGTTTCCTGGTGGAATGTGAGACATTCTTGGATTTGTATAATGCTTCAATGCTTGTTTAGTATCTAGGTAAGTGTGAATGAATAAAAGCTTTTTGTTATTGTTCTATATTGGATTCCCATTCTCTCTAAGTTATCAAAGGCAAGTTAAAACTTGATTAGACTAAGGGACATCATATTCCATTTCCAAACTTTAACCTAACAGGGAAGTGCACAACACTTGTTTGATACTTCCACACATTTTGAGGGCATGCCAATAGAAATGTCAATGTTTTTGTATACACTGGCATTGGTTAGTTTTAGAAAAGTTATATTTGTCAAATATGTTGGTTTCATGAAGTAATATTTCCAACCAAGAGGATAAAGACATGACATGTCTAGGACATAGTGGTTTTATTTCTTGCCTGTATTTGTGATTTATTAGTATTCCACCACTAATAACTTCATTAAGTAGTTGTCTGTTTAGTAGTATATTACAACTGTGACTTGTTAAAGGAAAATAATTCTAGTTTGTTTGAATGTCATAAACTGGAAGGAAATCTAGCTTTGAATTAGAAAAATGGAATATATTATGAAAAATATGTTTTTTGATCAAATATAGGCCGGTTGCTTGATCATTAAAAAAAAAACAGTCACGACAATAAACAATGATTTTGGACACGATGAATTACAGAACTCTCCAGCTCAAAATCAAGTTAGCATATTCAGTTTTGTGTGCATCAGATAAAAATGAATGAGTAACATTAAGTTTTCTTTGAATATTTATATAACCATTTTAGAGATTCTAAACTGAAATTGTGTGTGCTAATCTTGCTCAATTAATTAGAGGGAAAACAAGGGGCATACATAATTTGTTGGCTTATGGAAATCAGATTCCTTTTCCCTTGGAATAGTACGTTGATAATTGAATATTACTATATTAAAGCTATATTCATGGTTAGTATCACAATTTACAAAGTCTTGTTCTATTCTTTTTTAGTTTCTTGTTGTAATATTATGTCAGCAATACTTTTCTCCACCCATTATATTTCTACTAACCAGTTTTATTGTTGAAGTGTAACTTCTTCTTAGATATAACTAGAGGAAATGATACAAATACAAAAGTGGGGCATGAGACATTCTTAGTAGAAATTGCTAGCTATGTTGTGTTTATTTGTGACATTTTATTTGCTTTGTTTGTACAGGTCATCTGGCCACATAGTGCTAAAGAAAAATTGTTTGAGTTTCTTGCTTTTATGGGGAAAAATGACATTAACAATATTTCTGATGTTGAGGTATATATCGTATAAATCCTTTATAGTCTACTTTAGTTTATATTCCAGTGTTCATTGATGTTCATGTCTTATACTCTGCATTGTAACTTTTTTTGTTTTCTTTTTGCAGAAAATGGACTCAGTATTGATGGTAAGAAGCAAGGATTGAAGAAAGAGGGGAACAATAACACTAGAGTGAAAAAGAGAGATAAGTGTATTGGTCCAGTGTTACCCGTAAAGCCAATATCCCGCATAAGACACACAGATAAAGGCTGATGGTCAAGTTTTCAGAGTTGGTGAATTCACTTTCAATTCATTTGCAAGATAATGATAATGTTTTGAAGTGATGAACAATATTTTATCTGTAAATTGTACTCCAACCAATATTAAGTTGGAAACTCATATTGTAATATTTGACATTTTATATAATATAATTTGTGGTTGGAATTATTTATAGTTGCACTTGATATTACTTGGTATTGTAATTAACATATGTAACTTTGTGTTTCATATTAGATGAACATGTAAATTGTATGACATTTTTTTAAAATTTACTTGCAAAATCATACTAATTAATTTATGTTGATTAATAATGAGCACATAGAATCAATCTAAAACTATTAAAATAGTAGTTTATATAGATTAATGATGAACACAAATAAAATGAATATACAACTAAATTAGTCGTTTATAATGATTGTTAATGAAAGTAAATGAAATGAATATAAACTACTAAATTAGTCGTTTATATAATGAATAAATGACTACTGCAAATGATAAATATGTGATTATAAATGACGACTAAATTTTGCATATATACGACTATTAGTAGCTAATTTATAGTATCTTATAACATGACTAAAATTTAGTCATATTTTTTCGGTCATTAATTGGTTTCAAACAATGACTAAAATTTGCATATATATGACTATTAGTAGCTAATTTACAGTATCTTATAACACAGCCAACATTTTGGTCATATTTCTTTGGTCATTAATGTGTTTTCTTGGGTGATGATATAGTCATATATTTTTTTGTATATTTGGTCATTAATTGTGACAATTAATGACCAAATCAAAGATTAAATCAATGACCAAATTAATCACCAAATCAATGGCTAAATTAATGATCAAATCAATAACTAAATTAATGACTAAATCAATAACTAAATTAATGACCAAATATACAACTAGACAACAAAATTGAGATAACCAATTAATGACTAAGCTAAAAATGACAAAAAGTTGGTCGTGTTACAAGATATTGTAAATTAGCTACTATTGGTCACCGACCGAGAAATAGTCGTTTATATGCAAATTTTAGTCATTTTTTTAGTAACTAATTAACCTTTTTCTACTAGTGTAAGTATGGCCATGACTGATACCAAACCACATTTGTGTTGCATATTTATCTAAAATTGGGTTAGGTACTCAAAGCTTAAGTTGAGTGATATTAAGCATTTTAGTGTGTCATTTCTCAAATGTCTTCTCATTAAGTTCTCTATTATGAACATCCATCGGAGTCCTCCAAGACATATATTGAAAAGCAAGGGCTTCACCATCATGCACTTCTACGAGATCACATACTTTTGGAGAACAACATTTATACATTACAAGGGAAACAACCAAGTATCCGTAAACGAAATAGGTCACCCACTTATGAATATCCTCGCAGGCTTCAAAAAGTTCAGGTAGGATATAGCTACACCAGTTCAGAGATTCACCTCAAACAAAATATTTTGCGGTCAACATCACATCCAACATACATTTTCCCTTGATATAATGATGCATAATTTTTCTGGCAATGATGTAACGGGTGAATTTTACTCTATCATCATGTTGTCACCGCTACAACACCGTCCAAAATTTAGCCTACATTCAAATTTTGGAGCTTCCCTTTAATCATGTGAACTGTCGTTTTGAGTTTTTAGAGTGATCTAATACTTTTTCTCTAAGTTTTTAAGTCCCTTTCTAAAGGAATCCAAAATTGCATCTTTTGTTAGGGGAAATGTTGTTCTTTGTGAAAGGCAGTTTTGGCATACCTTTAAGAGGTAGCTCCATTGAATTCTCTTGCATTAGTAGGTCTTATCTATCATATGGGCATGCATTGGACTTGTTCCCAAGGAATTTTGCACTCTATTCTTTGCAGTTGACACTTGTGCCGTTAATTATTTAAGTGTCGCACTTGGAGGTAAGTGTTACTTTGTTGTCGTTTCAATGAATACATGTTGATTTTGGTTACTGTGTGTATCCTTGTTATGTGGTTGATAATGTATGAGTGTGTGATCATGTTCTGATCTAAAATTAAATAGGAATGCAAAAAAATACATATATAACCATAAAATAGAGACGCAACATAAATAACCCTTCATTTCATTAATATCAAAGAATTGAAATATGCTTATAAACAAAATGGAAATAAACTAGCTCGGGTGATGGTAGCTTATCTCTGAGAAGAGATATGGCAACTTCATGCCTTTGAAATGTCTTGCAATGAGGATCAAGGGAATTTTTATTATTTAACAAGAGAAAACCCTAAACAACCAAAACCCTAACCCTAGGAGATGGAACGCCAAGATTTTGTGGGCTCTGTTGGGGTTAGTTGGGCAGCCAATTTCCTGGGGTTGTATGATACCTCATTGGAAAGGTCTCTTTAAGTACTATAGGATTTGTTGCAGGCCCCTACCTATGGCCACGGGCCTGTTATAGACCTAAAAAAATGTTGTTTAGGGGGTCAAAACTACTCTGGAATTTTAGGTCCCGAAAACTTGATAAAATTAGTAAATGCTGCTATGAACAAGGAAACCGATGAAATGGATTGGAAGTCTAGGTGGAATAGGTGGGTGGCCACCAATATCCACCTGGATCATTCCTCCCTCCTTAGGAAGCGATGGTCCCCATTGCGTGTAGTGCCTCCATGAGGTGAGGAAATTTATGTTGAACCTAGTCCCTCGTGAACCACTTACCCTGGTGAAGAGTTGGCCTGCTTTGACAACTCGATATAATTGGATCCTATGTTGGAGAGTGTTCTTGATATGTGTGTCCATTATTCGATCATTTGTGGCATGTTCCATGCAGTCTTGGTTTAACTTTGTTGGTGTGAGTTGTTTTGCAATGTTGAATGCGTATAGTAATAGTGGAAAGTATGGATGAAGGTGGTCCACATTGAACACTGGGTGCAGGCCAAGGAACGATGGAATGATGAGCTCAAAGGAATCTCCCCATACAACCTTGTTGATGGTGTACGACCCATATCAGAATGGGCGAAGCTTATGGTGGTGCCCAACAAGGCGCTCCTTCTGCAAATGTAGCGAAATGTTTTTTCCCACTTGGAACTTGTGTGGCACCCGATGATGATCATGTCACTGATTGTACTTAGCATTGGCTCTGTCCAATATGTAATGGACCTACTGGCAGATGTGAGACTTTGGTCTGTGCAAGCAAATCACTTCCAAAAGGGCCAGTATTTGGAGGGTTTTTTTGATTGCACATAACGCTCTGAACCTGGGTCAGGATCCCTTAAGACAACAAATGGTTCCATTGCTGGGATCGAGATCATTTTGAGGGAGATTTGATATTGTGGCATCCAAAAAATAATGAATTGAAATATTGGCTCAGTAATAAGGTGCACGAATTTGAAATCCAAGAAAACCGAAACCCTAAATTATCTTCTGAGGAGTGAGAGCAAAGGTATATCTATAGAGAGGTCCACAAAATTTTCTTTGCTTCCTTTGCAACTGAGTTATATGAGCGGTTATCTCGGATGACTGAATTTCAAACCTGTGCAAAGGACGATGTGATCACTAGGTGACTCCTAAGCTAGTTCAACAGTTGGAGAAAAATAGCAATAAAATTACCCGCACAATAGATTATTGGATTGATAGTGTTCTAAGTGGGTTTGTGACTAAGTTTGCTATTGATACATTTGTATCGTATTCTGAAGTTGAAATGATATTTTTCAAGGTCCTTAGAGGTAACTTTATGTTCTCATTGAAATTGTGGATTAAAATGATTTTATGTGAAAAGGGTACTCTGTGCAGCTACATTGAGTGAATGTCTCGAAGAGGCTCGACTACACGCAATAGAAAAAATTACAGAGTAGATATAGAATAGGGTTTTATTTATATCCCTCTCAAAGTTAAGTCTGATAGTGACAAGGAGTCTGAAACAAATAGATCTGGTGAATCTGCACACTCAAAAGAAGAGGGATTGCAAGATAAATTTATTTTTGGGTCATTGGAATTAGTTCAGATCCCATCAACTCCACTCCCAAATTCGCCTCACTCTAACAAGTCCTCCACTTCACCCCCAGCTCCACCTCCACATATAGAAGACGATATGGCTACTTCCATCACACTGTAGAATTTCAAGGGCGTTGGAAATGAATATGTTGACCAATTTTGGTTCATCGCAGATGTTGTATGGAAAACATAGCAGATCAATAATGATAATGTTAAGAAAGCGTAGATGGCTACTACATTTCAAGAATGCTCACTATATTGTTACATGAGGTATATGGAAATCAATCCTAATGCCACGATTGATGGGATTAAGACTGCATTGAATGAGCAATTCAAAAAGCCAAAATCTTACTCTCAATGCGTGACTAAATTAAAGGAGATCCACCAAGAAGTGAATGAATCTGTATGGGACGCATATCAACGATTGAAGCACACCATCATATATGGAGGATTTACTATCGATGACATGCAGCACAAAGAATGGTTCATTACTATGCTGCTGCCACATCTATGCAAGTCTTTAAACCAACACAAGATTGCGACACAGGCTGAAGCTGTGGAGATTTCCATGAAGCTAGAAGCGTCACCTGTACCATCCCCACAAGTTGGGTCTCAACAAATCCAAAGCCAGTTGGCTGCACTGCACTTAGAAATACAAACTTTGTGAAAGGAGAAGGAAAATAATTTGTGCACAGGAGTATGGTGCACACGCTGTAAAGCTAAGGGACATCACATGGATCAATGTCCTGTATATAATAACTATCTGGTGGTTGGAGGACCAAGTCCAATTAAGAATGGGGCAGGGCCTAATGAGGTTCCCAAACTATGGTGCGTGATTTTCCAAACAAATGGATTGCATATGACAAACTTTTTCCCTAGGCTTGGTAAATATATTATGGAGCTGCAACAACCTTTCTACACCTTCTGTTGATCTGTGGGACACAATGACAAGAATTGTCACAAATTTGATCTGATGATTGAGTAGGCTACCTCATACAAATTGCAGGCTGAGGGTAGAGGACTAGATTCGCCTGCATCGCCATCTGGGCACGGTGTATTTCCAGGCATACGACGAGGAAGAGGCGGAGGGGCTGTTCATGGAAGGGGAAATATCATTTGTTATAACTATGGAGAAGCTGGTCATTATGTGTGTGACTACCTGAACCCAACACAACAATATTGCAGGTTTTGTAGACAGTTTGATCATATTATTGAAGATTTACCTGTACTATTTGCAAAAATTTAGGAGAAGAAACCATAGACACCAATGCATAATGTTCAAATGATGAGAGTTAAACCATGCACTGCAGACCCTAGCATAAATATTGTAACCCGAAGTGGTGTAGCAACTAAAGAAGATAAAGTAGAAGATAAGAGATCTTTCACTGATGTTTGGTTCCGGAGAGCTCCTAAGAAAAAATAAGGATTCAATCTACAAAGGGAAAAGGACTTTGGGGATCCTAGCACATCTAAAGTAGCAAGACAACTTGCCACGGACACTGTCGAAGGGGCTGAGCCTGTAGAAATGATTTTTTTTTTACAGGCTTGTATAAAGCTTCCGCGCAATAAGAAGGATGTTGAGAACCTTCAAGCTTTATTTAATAGCTTTGCCAAAAAATAACAACCCTAGATGGAGAAAAAGGCTCTCAATAAGATCTACAAGAATAAGAGAAGAACTGGCCGAGAGATGCTCCTGAATTCTCAGATAGGAGAGTTTGAGATGCATCAGTTCATTTTGGTTCTAGGCTCTGATGCAAATGGGAGAGCCTAAGATAGAATGGTCTATAATATTGCTGCGCATGGTAAATCAACATAAGATTATCCCAATGGGTAGGCTTTCTGGCGTCATAGTTTATATCGAAGTAGTTAAGGCGCTGGATGATTTTGAAGTTATTCAGATTACTGATGATACATATCCATACCCCATGTTTTTGGCGCTATATTTGGCTATTGACATGGATTCTATCATCAACCTCAAGCACAGAATTATGGTGTTTGAAAAAAATGGAACCAGGGTTGTGGTTCCACTGGATCTGATAGAAGGAGAAAGATATACAGAGCCGGTGCACGCAGAAGAGGATGTTGATCATATCTAAAAACTAACTACGAGAGATGAATATTGGATCAATCCCATAGCAGATGGTCGGTTTAGCTGGGATAGAGATAGTTCATGCCACTCAGACTCAGATGAGGAACTGGAGAATTGGCAGAATCATTTGCATGAACAACGCATTTGGTCCCCATCCATCTCCGAGAGCAGAATCTTCCAAGTTTTTGGTGCCACACTACAAATTCCTATCTTGGACCTGTGCGTGATCATTCCCAAAAGATCTAAGGTCGGGATTGATTTGGGTGTGTTCCCCACCAGCAAGCGGCATGCCATGCACATGATGATCACTTACAAGCTACAGTACTCCAAATATAAGGCCTTCAAGGATACCACCGCAGCGCAGAACCAGGCAGCCTCAACGTTTCAAAGACAACATCTCGCGGAGGATGCGCAATGTGCAATTGAAATCCAATGCGCCCAATTGGAAACATTGATTGATAAACTGTGTTCGGGCCTCCCAGAAATCACAGTACCCACCACAACAACGACCATTGTTAAGCTGGAAAACTTGGTTGCTGCGCTCAAGGCTTCGCGATCAGAAATTTCCACAGTCCATGCAGAGCTCGACTTGAAGATCGCAGACCTGCAGATGAAATTCCAGCCCGAGACACCTCTAGAGGTGTGTGCGCAATGCGCTGCAGTCATGAAGGAATCGACTGCTAGCATCACTACTGTCGTGGATGCTTGCTGTCAGCTGTTTGAAGAAGCCATGGGACTTTGGACCTCTGTCCAAGAAGACCCTATCATCCTACAGCTAAAGACAAAATTGAGTGCTAAAGAGAAAAAATTCAATGAAATTTGGGTCGCTGCACTGACCCTGGTGCTAGCCTAGAGATTCACCCGACTGCAGGAAAGTCATGCCATTC
Source organism: Pinus albicaulis (assembly GCA_034641835.2). Taxonomy (NCBI): domain Eukaryota; kingdom Viridiplantae; phylum Streptophyta; class Pinopsida; order Pinales; family Pinaceae; genus Pinus; species Pinus albicaulis. Next base: position 87,948,074 of record CM076577.1, read on the forward strand.
AGGTGGAAATCAACACATTGCGCCGCTAGGAGCATTCACTGGAAGAAATAATGAAGTTTTGGGCTGATGAGGCCTTACAAATTTTGCAAAACATTGACGGTGCCCTCAAAATCCTATAGAAGACCCAAAGAAGCATCAGGCCATCGAGGGACCAACCATAGAGAAATTGGCAGAGGAAGCGCAGAACGCTATAACACAAAGCACCAAAGTCATCTTGCCATTTTAGAGTTCTGTGCAGGAGCTCAAAGACAAAATGCAGGCAGTAGGACCAAAGTGACTTGGGATGAGTCACTAGATTGTGTTGGGGGCCTATTGGAGCAGGGTCCCCTGGGGTAAAGCAATTTTGGGCTAATTTTTGGATAAGTTTTGCAAAAACGCACTGCGCGTAGAAGTCAAGGGGATTTGGGGCAGGTTAAAGCTCCTTTATCATTGTAATGGGTAAAAAGGGAAACCATGAGTCTCAAACCATGGTTTGAGACCATGGTATGTGTGCGTCAAAGAACTATAAATATGTAAGAGTCAAGTTGATTAAAGTAGTAGAAGATATTGATATATGTTTATGTTTGATCTTTTGGATTGTTGATAGGAATTGTTAACCTTGGTAGAAAGGCTCATGTTTGGCTGTGTGAACGAAGACCTAAGTCCTGAGTTGTGTGCAAGGACCCTACTACTGTGTGTGCTAGCGGAAGAACTGTATTGAATTGAAGATCGATTAATAAATAAGATATTTTGGGCATACTCTAATCTTTATGCAATTTATGTGATTTTTTAGATCTATCTTATCTGCTATTTGTTCAAGCTATAGATCTGTTAAGATGAATGCACAATTATCTGGGTTAAGTAGCTATTAGAATTCTCTGCCATTAGATCTACATGTTTTCTCTTATACATTTCTGTTTATTTTCTAAGATCGTGATAAAGTATACTAGTCTATTTGTGCGCTTATGTCTTGAAGCAAGGGTTGTATTCATTAGATCTGGTTCCTATGAAGTTGTGCATAGGACCATAGGCATTAGATCTGGTTCTTGTGAAGTTTTGTGCATGACTGTAGGCATTATATTTTTTAATTAGGGTAAATATCCACATCAAAATCTCCCTCAGTGTGTGCAAACCTGGTTCCAGCACCCCCCATACTGCTTCAGGTGAGACTTTCGTCTGCGCAAGAAGATCACTACCGAAATGGCCAGTAGTTGGAGGGTTTTGTTGGTTGCGCAGAACGCTCTGAACCTGGGTCAGGACTTCTTAAGTCAATAATGGGATAATTTTAGACTGTGTTTGAAAGTGTCTCACTATGATATGCCACTGAATGCCCCTGTTGAGTAAGAAATGCACCAATATCATAGTCGAAGGAATTTGTCTCAATCTCAAATGGTTATGTAGGTCTGGTAATGTGAGCACTGGTGCAGAGCATAGGTAATGATTCAACTCAACAAATTCCTTTTGTAGGGATTCAAACTAAAATATTTTTTCTTTCGCTCCTCCCTTGGTGACTTGACTAAAAAACCAAGTGATATGAGAGAATCCCAACACAAAACTATGGTAGAATTTGGAAAGATTCAGAAAGCTGCGGAGCTCTATTAGAGTGGTTGGGGATGGCTAAACCTGAATGGTTTGTATCTTGGCTGGGTTCACATGCACACCCTCCTCATCAATGATGTACCCTATATATTGAACTTGGGTCATTCGAAAAGTTCACTTCTCCAAATTGGCACATAATTTTTGTTGCCGCAGGGTTTGGAGGACCTGTCGAATATGGTGGAGGTGCTCTTCCCAAATCTGGCTAAAGATCAGGATGTTATCCAAATACACCACCATGAATGAGTTGGTGAAGGGTCTCAAGATATTTTCCATTAACCTCATGAAGGTTTCATGGGAATTCGTCAACCCGAAAGGCATGGCCAACCATTCGAAAATTCCCTCGAATTTGAAGGCAATCTTCCACACCTTGGAGGGTTCGATTGGTACCTAGTGATAACCGAAATTCAAATCAATATTAGTGAAATGTTTGGCCCCCTTGAGATGGTCTAGACGGTCACCGATCCATGGGATTGAATACCTATTCAAAAAAATGATCTTGTTCAATGCCTGATAGTCAATAGAGAGTCTCAAGGTGTCATCCTTCTTCTATATGAACATGATCGAGCTCCCACACGGTGATGAACTTCACCTGATGTTCCCTTTCTAAAAAATCTCCTGAATCTACCTCTTTATTTCATCGTTTTCCAAAACAGAGCGTCGATAGATCATTCCATTGGGTAGTGGTGTGCCCGAGGTTAGATCGATGGAGTGCTTGGTCAGACAGTGTAGAGGTACCCTTGTGAGTGAGGTGAAAATGTACCTATACTCCTTCACAAACTTTTCCATCTGTTGCTGCCACATAGGGGAGCCCTGTTTGAAGGTCGTGGCCACACTATTCTTCTTACCCTGAGGGTGAATCACAAGGAAAACAAATTTTGTGGTATGGGAAATGATCTTATTGCACTACTTCACAGTGATCAAAGAGATAATGGTAGGCAGTGCTACCTTTGATATCCTGTACAACGTATTTCCCAAATTAATAATAATAATGCGAGGCCTAGACTCATATACAACATGCCACTTCCACAAGCATGGTTAGGCTAATAATACATCACAAACTTCAAGATGAGCAACATCACATAGTACCTCGTCTATGAAGGGCTTGATGCTTTAGGGAAGGTGACACTTTTGGCTGAGAAGAATATCTCGTCCTTGGTGAAGCTACCTGATGGTGTATGGTTGTAGGTGCGTTGTGGTCAATAGGCCCAACTGATTCACAAACTCTGTTGAAATGAGGTTCTTTTGGCTCTTTTTTTCGACAATGAACTGTAGCGGAGAACCCTTCACCCACATCTAGGAATGGAAGAGGCTATCCCCTTCCTCTGGATCTTCGGGATCATCCTTCTGGATCTTGGTGGTGGAAATGGTGGCACTGGGATCCACGTCAATAATATTCTTCCCTTTGTCGTTCCCCTTGTTGGCTTCTGACTCAGAGTCAGAACATGCATCTAATTTGGAAGCCTTCAGCTCAACCACCAGTGATTACTTGGACCAAAAATCATTTGTGTTATGAGTGGGCCTCTTATGGAATTCACACCACTTTCCCATATGCTTATTTTTCTTTGTGGTGTTTTTATTTTCTAGTGGCTTCGGGGGGTTGTCCTGGGTTGCCCCACCTTTGCATTGTCCTTTTTCTATGGTTTGGGGGCACATTTCCCTTGCTTCAGATTCACAGATCCAAAGTCTCACTTCTTTTGTTTAAATTTATGCTTGATCTTGGTGGCATATCAATATGCCGCACCAAGCAAGGAGATGTCGAGGAACTCCTTTTCCTCTTGATGTTTCTTCGAATATTTGATACCCAAATTTGTGCACAGGGTATGGAACAAATTCGTTAGCTCATGCACATCTTGATCCCTTTGCTTCCGCAGTGTAGTCCAGTGTATATACTTGTCCTCATAGCTCCCCATAGGTTAATATTGTTCCTTGTTGGCATTTTAGAAATAATTCCAAGTGGGTGTAGCTATAAACAATGAGGGTTCTCTCTCATCCCTCCATTTGCAGTAGGTTTCCCACCTGTCCTTGATATGGGGGGTGAATTTGAGTAATCTAAGATAATGGACTGTGGGATCCCAAAGTGTACCCACACTCATTCAAGGAAAATCTTAGTACTAGTTTCTGATGTGATACTATTCTTGTAGGCCCCTAGAATGGAAATCATAGAGAATCTGTCAGTGACCATGAAAACATAGTCATTGCCATGCTTAGTAGAAGGAAGGCCCGACGTGTAATTCATGGAGATGGATTCCCAAGGTGGACTAGGAGTAGGCAGAGGAGTATATAGGCCTTGCTTCTTTATGGTCAATTTAGAAATGGCATAGGAAATTTAGGATCTAATGTACTTCCCAACATCCTGTCAAAATTTTGGCCAATAAAATTACTTTTGAAGAACTGCCATTGTTTTTTCTACCCCAAAATTTCCAGTACCCGACTGTAGTGCACCTCCCAAATTATCTTGGCACACTCTCTTGAAGGAACACAAAGGTTTACCAGGTGGCATAATAGTGCATCCTAGAGGTGATAATTTGGAACTTTCTTTCCTTCCTGGAGCGTATGGTATGTGTTGCCAAATTTTGGATCGCTCGCGTAGAGCAGTGGCCATCCCGAAGCCTCATGCCCACAAGAGTCGAGCACAATTGTTAGTGCCATGATTAGCGGTTAGCGAAGACAGTATGCAAAATTGTTGATGTTTCCCTTCTTTTACTTATTGTTCAAATGGAACTGTTGTAGGTATGTGGACTATTTATGATGGTGATCGTTCTATAACTTCCATTTTCTATATATGAACTGCAGGGGTTGGTGGTCTATGTGGATGACTGTTTCCTTCCCCAGAATGTAATGCTTCTGTTTTTGGTAGGCTTTAAAAATGGAATACATCTATTTTTCATAGGTGGGATACTTTTGGAATGTGTTTGAAATATTCTAACTATGATATACCATTGGATGCCCCTGTTGAGTAAGAACTCAAGAAATCACATAGTTAGAGTCATATGTCTCAATCTTAAATGGTTGATGTAGGTATGGTAATGTGAGAACTGGTGTAGAGCAGAGGCGATGCTTCAAATCAGAAAATTCCTTTTGTTGGGATTCAAACCAAAAAAAAAAATTATTTCGCTCCTCTCTTGGTGATTTGACTCAAAGGCCAAGTGATATGAGAGAATCCCAACATGAACCTGCGGTAGACGTTGGCAAGACCCAGAAAGCTGCAGAGATATGTTAGAGTGGTTGGGGTTGGCCAATCTCGAATAAATTGTATCTTGGCTTGGTATACATGCACACCCCGCTCATCAATGAGGTACCCCAGATATGGAACCTGGGTCATACCAAAAGTGCACTTTTCAAAATTGTCACATAACTTGTGTTGCTGCAGGTTTTGGAGGACCTGTAGAATATGGTGGAGGTGCTCTTCCCAACTTTGGAAAAAGATTAGGATGTCATACAAATACACCACCACGAATGAGTTGGTGAAGGGTCGCAATATATCGTCCATAAACCTCATGAAGGTTGTGTGGGCATTCATAAACCCGAAAGGCATGACCAAACATTCAAAAAGACCTTCCTTGGAATTGAAAGTAGTCTTCCACAAATTAGAGGGTTCGATTGGTACTTGGTGATAGCCGGAATTCAAGTCAATCTTACTGAAATATTTTCCCCCCTTGAGCTGGACCAAAAGGTCATCAATTCATTGGATTGGATACCTATTTCAGACAGTGATATTTTTCAACGCCCCTTAGTAAATATAGAGTCTCGAGGTGCCGTACTTCTTCTGTACTAAACCGATCAGGCTCCCATAGGGTGATGAACTTGGCTTGATGTTCCCTTTCTGCAAGAACTCATGAATCTGCCTCTTGATTTCATCATTATTTAGAATAGAGCATCGATAGATCAGTCCATTAGGTGGCAATGTGACCAAGGTTAGATTCATGGAGTGCTTGACCTAAAAGTGTAGATGTACCCCTATGAGTGAAGTGAAGTGTTGGCTAAAAATATTAACCAGGTTAAGACCTAGGTTTAGGAACAAGGGCCAACAAGGCTCCGCTATAGTTTAAGACAACGTCGACATTCTCACCTTACCCAAGACTGGGCAAGGAGTCTCACCCAAGGCGTGCCACAACCTTATTTAGGTGAGGGAGTTGGGAATTAATACCAAAAGAACAACCATAAATCAACACAACCTTAGAAAATTCTCAACACCACTAATCATACATCCATCCGTAACAAGATATGTCTATTGTTAAACAAGAGTACTGAAAGAACCATATCAAAAAAGTTTTTAACAAATAAACAACCATACATTCATAACATAACAAGCATATATTCAAACACAACACGTGAACCCGAGAATTCCTTCCTTCCATTAACTTCTTCAGATGATATTGCATTAGGCACAATGGGTCTTTTACATAGTATCTCTCAAAGAATGAACAATACAAAGGTACATAATAGACTCATTAAAGAGTGGTCCTGGTCACTCCACAACAACATTCCAACGATACATGTCCTCCTTTCCTTTCTCTTCCCTTCTTTCCTTATCTCCCCGGCTCAACTAAATTGTAATTTTCTCCCGCCTCCTTCCTCGCTCCTATGTCTCCTTTGCTTGGTTGTCTTCTACTCTTTCCTGCTTGGCTGTATTTATCTTCCTCCTGCCGATATCCCGCAAATCCTAGTTCTCCTCCTGTTCACTTTCCGTATTCTCCACAACTTCCCAACGACTGTCCCGTAACCTACAACCATTCTAGTCATTCCAAAATTGTCTTAGCTTTTAAAAACAAAGGCACCAACATGAACATGTCCTTGTACTCCTCCATGATCTTGTCCATATATTGTTTCCGCACGGGGGAGCCATGTCTAGAGGCCATGGCCACAACCTTCTTCTTGTCTCGAGGGAAAATCATAAGGAAAACAAATTTTCCAGTTTGGGAAATGAACTTACTGTACTGCTTCACAGTGATCAAAGAGATGACGGTAGGTAGTGATACCGTTGGTATCCTATACAAATTATTTCCCAAATTAATAATAATAGTGTGAGGCCTAGAGTCATACACATCATTCCGCTTCCACAAGTATGGTTGGCCTAATAATAAATCACAAAATTCAAGAGGAGCAACATCACATAGTACTTCATCTGTGAAGGGCTTGATGTTGTAGGGAAGGTAGACCTGCTGGTTGACGCAGAGATCTCATCCTTGGTGAAGGAACTCTATGGTGTATGACTGCAGGTGTGTTGTGGTCGGTAGGCCTAGTTTCTTCATGACCTCTGTGGAAATGAGTTTCTTTTGGCTCTCGCTATCAACAATGAACTGCAGCAGAGAACCCTTCATCCCCATATGGGAATGGAAGAGGCTGTCCCTCTCCTCTAGATATTTAGGCTCATCCTTATGGATTTTGGTGGTGGAATAATGGCACTAGGCTCTGCATCAATAATCTCTTCCCTTTATCATTCCCCTTATCGGGTTCTGACTCAAAGTCGAAACATGCATATTATTAGAAAGCCTTTAGCTCGACCACCAGTGAATACTTGGCCCAAAACTCATTTGTGTTGTGAGTGGGGATCTTATGGAACCCATACCACTTTCTTGTGTCCTTATATGTCTTCAAGGTGTTTTTCTTTGCTTGTGGATTCGAAGGGTTGTCTTGGGTTGCCCCACCTTGTCTTTGTCCTTTGTTATATGGTTTGGAGGCGCCTTTCCCTTGCTTTAGATTTGCTGATGTCAAGGAAATCCATTTCCTCCTGAATTTATTTGTGTAAAAAAGTTTCATACTTGAGCAACACATGTTTCTCCGAATATTTTATATCTAACTTTGTGCACAGGGTGTAGAATAGATTCATTAGCTCATGAACATCTTGATCCCTTTACCACCACAACGTAGTCCATTGTATGTACATGTCCTCATGCTCCCCATGGGGTAATCTTTTTCCTTGATAGCATGTTGAAAAGAATTCCAAGTGGGTGCAACTGAAAAAAGTGATGGTTCTCCCTCGTCCCTCTATTCGCAGTAGGTTTCCCACAAGTCCTTGACATGGGGGGTGACTTTGAGGAGCACAAAAGTAACCTTTTCCCTTTTGGAAAAATGATGAACTGAAAAAAATCCTTCCAACAAATTTAAGCATATATCTATGGTGTCTACATCTATATGGCCTTCAAAAATGGAAATGTCAAAGTTGACTTGTACCTTGAAGGGAGTGGGGCCTCCAGAGTGACTACTGGATGAACATGCATCGCCTGTGGGCATCTGCCAAAGGATCTGGGAAAATTTTCCATCATCGCATTCCTCTGTCACTCGAGGGCTTCTTCGAGCAATATTTTGAAAGGATCTACTGCTCTCTCATCTTTCTTTTCTTCCTCCATGGGAGGTCATCGAGCTTTGCGAGACTAGTCTTGCAAAGGTTCAACCAGTTCAAGCCCTAACTCCTTATACCCTGGTCTCATTATGGACATGTAAAGAAGAAAAATTAAAGCGCAGACCATTATGATACCACTGATCCAAAATTAAATAGGAACACAAAAAATGCCAGATATAACCATAAATATAGATTTGCAGTAGAAATAACACTTCATTTCATTAATATCAAACAATTGAAATATGCTTACAGACAAAATAGAAATAAACTATCTCAGGCGATGGTAGCTTATCTCTGAGAATACATTTGGCGCCTACATGCCTCTGAACTGTGTTACAATGAGGCTCAAGGAAATTTTTATTATTGAGCAATAAGATAAGACCCTAAAAAGCCAAAATCCTAACCCTAGGAGATGGAATTCCAAGAGTTTGTGGGCCCCGTTGGGGTTAGTTGGGCAACCAACTTCCCGGGGTCATAACTTGGTCATATTATCTTCATTTGGTGCATACAATACATAGTTGGAAATAAAACTATGAGTATTATAGGACTTTCCATAGGCCCCTACCTTTGGCTACGAGCCTACTGCATACTTAAAAAATTTCTGTTTAGGGGGTCAAAACTGCTCTGAAAGTTCAGGACTCGAAAAAATGCTAAAAATAGTAAATGTTGGTATAAACAAGGAAACTGATGAAACCAAGTGGAGGTATAGTCAGAATAGGTAGGTGGCTAGCAATATCCATCTATATCAGTACTCTTTCCTTAGGAAGTAATGGTCCCCATTGCGTGTAGTGCCTCCATGAGGTGAGGAAATTTCTGTCAAACCTGGTCCCTGGTGAACCACTTGCCCTGGTGAAGGAGTTGGCCTACTTTGAAAACTAGATATAGCTAGATCCTCTGTTGGCAAGTGTTATTTATTTGCATATCCATGATCTGATCAGTTGTGGATAGTTCCATGAAGTCTAGTTTTAACTCTGTTGGTGTGAGTTGTTCTACAATGTCGAATGTGTCCAGTAATGGTGGAAAGTATGGTTGAAGGCGGTCCACATTGAACACTAGGTGTAGGCCAAGGAACTATGGAATGTTGAGATCAAAGGAATTGTCCCCTAAAACCTTGGTGATAGTGTACGAACCATCTCGGAGCCAGCGAAGCTTACGGTGGGGCCAAGTGAGGAAGTCCTTCTACAAATGTAGCCAGACCTTTTCGCCCACTTGGAACTTATGTGGCACCCGACGCTGATCATGTCACTACTTGTACTTAGCATTGGCTCTGTCTAATATGTCATGGACCTACTAGAGGATGTGCTCAATGAGCTCAATGAAGTTTTTAGCCCTATCAACTTTAGACTGGACATGAGCCAAATATACCTGAGTAGATGCAAATGGTATGTACACATCAATGGGACATAGTGGCTGGAATCCCAACCCCACATGAAAGGGGATGTAGCCAGTTGAGCTATGGAGAGATCTGTTGTAGTTGTGCTGGAAATAGGGGAGATCCCACATCCATGGACGCTTCGAGTTGTACATGCGCAAAATGTGTCCAATCATCCTGTTGATGACCTCTATTTTGCCATCAGTTTGGGGGTGGAAAGTTGGGGAATTAGTGAGCTTGGTGTCCAACAACGACCAGAGACTTGACCAAATGTACTTAGGAACTCAATGTCCCAATCCGAGATAATGGATTATGGGATCCCAAAGTGTACCCACACTTGTTCAAAGAAGATCTTAGCGGTGGCCTCTGTTGTGATACTCTTCTTGTAGGCCACCATAATGGCCATTTTAGATAATGTGTCAACGACCATGAAAGTATTTGAAATGCTTAATAGAAGGAAGGTCTGCCATGTAATCCATCGAGATGGATTCCCAAGGTTGACTAGGAGTAGGTAGAGGAGTATATAGGCCTTGATTCTTGATGATCGGTTTGGAAATGACTGAGGCAGTGTAGGATATGATGTACTTCCCAACAATATCCTATCAAAATTTCAGTGAATAAAAATACTTCTGTAGTACTATGACTGTTTTCTCTACCCTGGAATGTCTAATTTCCTAATTGAGTGCACGTCCCAAATCATCTTTCCATGCTCACTTGAAGGAACACAGAGGTGTCCTAGATGGCATAATGATGCATTCTGGAGGTGATAATTTGGAACTTGCTTGCCTTTATGGAGCATCTGGTATGTGTTGTAGAATTTTGGATCACTCTTGTAAAGAGTCAGACATCTCAAAGTCTCGTTCCCAAAAGAGTTGAGCACAATGGTCAGTGCCATGACTGGTGGTCGGGTGAGGTAGTACACAAAATTGTTGGTGCTACTTTTCTTGTACTAAATGTTTAAATAGAATTGTTGCAGGTGTGTGGGTTGTCGCTGTTAGTGTCAGTATTTGCAGCCTTCCTCCAGTGATCAAACAAGCTCTTACAAAGTGATTTTAAGGTGTCAAGGTCAAATTTTGTCATTTTAGTGAGTCTTCAAGTAAAATTTGGTCACTAGGTATTAGTTCTAGGGTTTTCTTTTACTCCTGTCAAAGTTGTCCAAATGTCGGTCCATGTCACCATTCAGCTAAGTGTACCATCATTTAGAGGGTTTTCATCATCATGTCAAGTTCCACTGGGTCATTTTACACCTTGTACATGCTTCAGTTGTGCCTTGGTAAGGTTCATTTCCCTCTCCTAGGGTTTTGAAGGTAATTTCTCTTGGATGGTCAAATCATCAGAAAAACTTGTATCCTGATGTTCATACACCTTTCCCTATCCTTAATGTACCTTATTAAACACTTCCCATCACTGATATCCCCCAAATTCCTCATTTTCGCACAAACCCTAGTTTCTTGCTACAACTTGGCGATTTTCTAGGCTAGGCCTGTGTTTTTCCCTTTTGGACCCCTTCCCCTTACTCAATATTTGAAATTCCACTTTCCCCTGCTTCCTAACATCCCTTCCTACTTCCCAAAATTTTCTCAAGAATTTAGAAGCCACTTATCCCCTTCATTTCGCTTCATTTCGACAAATGCCTTGTTCAACACATCGGGATAGGTTTTACTCCAATGATGTTTTTGAGCAATAAAAGATGAATTTTGGGAAAATGAAAGAGGTTTTTGTCCAAAATATTCCGATGAAGAAAAACCTCCTTTAATTTTTACACAGGTGTCATGGTTTTAGAGAAATGTAAAAAATACAGTTGCCTCAGGAGAATTGATGTACCTCTGAAATGACCTTGGGAAAATCAAGCTTTCTCCCCTCTTGGTTGGCCAAATGAATTTATTGATGAGTCAAATGATAACTAGACACAAATATATTTCCAATAAGCTATCATGAGCTCAATTTGGAGTTGAGGAAGACCTTCAAAAGTTGACTGCAACAACACTCTACCTTGAGGCAGCCTCATTTTTCACATTTTGACCAGTCTTGGGAGATTTGATTTTTGACAGGGAAAATGAACTCAAAATTGAAAAATTCCAGTTGGGTTGGAAATTAGACTCAATAATATTTCCAACTAGCTATCCTGCGCCCAATTTGGACACTAGGAAGGTCTCCAAAAGTCTCCTGCAAAAGGGCACGATGCGTTGGGTTTATGGCGCGACGCGTTGGGTTGTGGCGCGGCGCATAGAGCTGCAAGCTCTTTTCACCACAATTTCATTCAAAACTTCAATTTTCTCGGTTTCCTCTGGTCCAAAGTAAGTAAAAAAACTCTTCCATTTCCAATAAATGTGTGTCTTATGATGTTTATGAGGATTTAATAAAACAAATTCAAACCCTACTTCCTTGCTCAAGAAATGTTTCCTTAGGGTTTATACATTGGTTTTTTGTGGCCATCACTCCCTCACTTTTATCCCCTCACTGTTTTTATAGTTTCATCAAACCTTTTCCCTATCCCCCATATCCCTAAATTCATCTACCCCTATCCCATATTCCCATTATCCCAAAAGCCTAGAGACTATCCCTAAAACCCTTTAAATCCCCAAACTCCAATTGGAAAACTTCCCAAAATTCCTCTTAACATCCCAAAATCCCTCTTACCCTCTCCCTTCATATCCCCTCACATATTGTCATACATTTGGAAAAAAAAACCAAAGACATAAAACCTCCTCATAACTCATCTTAGATAACACAGACTTTGGCAAACATGGAGACACATTCCTCTTATGACAGAGATGAAGAAGGCATCGAGGAGGTGTAAAAAGCATGAAAAACTTCAGATTTTGGCCGAGGCTTCCTTGGCCCAGCATAGTACATTATGGAGGAAATTCAGCCCAAATTTCAAGAAATTTGGGACATATTTTGCAAATTTTGTTTTTTTTGGCCTAAACACAGATTTTTCAGCTCTACGTGTCGCGCCACTTGGCACACGCTTATGATTGGGAGCTCCTCTTGGTGAAAAATACACATTTTTGGATTTTTCATGGAAAATTATGCATGCCTACCTATGTCCAAGAGATTTTTAAAAGTTTTGGGCTTCCAGAAGGGTCAAAAACACCCTAAAAATGACCTTTTTGCCCCTTTTTGGACACACAGGAAGCAGTGTTGGGAGAACTCATTTTTGGAGGGGAAAATGGAAGCCAAATTCAGAAATTCCACTTGTGTTGGAAAGTAGACAGGTATAAATTTCCAACAAGCCCACTTGGAGCCAATTTGGATCACGGTAAGGCCTCCAAAATCAGCTCCAAACTGGCACGACACATAGAGAAATCAGGCGCGGTGCATTGGGGATTTTTGCTCATTTTGGACTCAGTAACTCTGTTTTTCACCTAGTTTTTGACATTTTGACTTTATTACTTCAAAATTTCAAACTCATGATGTAATTTGATGTAATTTGATGGATATTGATTTAATTTTGTTAAATTTTCACTCATGGAGGTTGATTCATCCATTAAAAGGTGAATTGCAACTGAATGAATCAGTTTCCTAGTTTATAGAGGCAAGCTGTTCCACTGCCTACTTTCTAGTTCTCAGTTTAGATTTTGTTGGAACAACTCCTAAAATTGTGAGCTCAACCCATAGAGGCTGGGATGATTTTTTGGCTGCTTATATCTTGTAATTTTTTAGTCATTAGCATAGGTTGGACACTTGGGATTGCTTTGAGCATCATTGTACATTCATCTCTGCAGTTTGGCAAAGGAATAGACCAGGGTTTGTAGCACTCCTTGGGATTCATGTGGCTCTTTGTTTTGATGATGTGTTTCTCTCTGTTAATGTAAGTTTACTGGTGTTTTATGTGTATCATTTTCCCTCTTATTTCTTCTTAAGTTAAAAAAACAAGGATAAAGGTGGAATTCATTAAAATTTGCAGTGCTCTACCTAGGGTTTGTTTAATTTTCTATATTTTCAACTTTTTGAAGAGGATTCCTGAAAGTTTCTTGCCCTCTTCAACTCTTGACCGGTCTGAGCTATCCATTTCATTCAAAATTTAAGTTTCAAAAAAATTGCCTACCTTGCCCCATTTAGATCCCTACAAAACTAGGCCTCATTTCCCAGACCCAAAATCTGCCTTTCCCTTTGATCCAAAAAACACCCTTGTAAATTAAATAAAAATCTTTTACATCTATACCTAGCCTAAAATCAGCCTTCATTCAAGTCATCTCAAGCCTCACTGATCATTTTTTTCTGAGATTGACCAGGAGAGAGCCCTCTCCCGATCTGGTAGGTTTAGCTACCAGATTAAGCGTGGTTTGATGTTACCCTAGATTCTACCTTCCTCAGCCTGAGGTAGATTCAGGCCATAAAAATTGCTAATGGCCATCATTCTACAACTTCCCTTGTGTTTATATGAACTGTAGGGGTCGGTAGTCTATGTGGGTGACCGTTTCCTTCCTTATAATTTAATTCTTGCATTGTCAACTGGCCTGCAAAATGGAATACATCTCTTTGTCATAGTTGGGATACTTTTGGATTGTTTCTTGTTATCACCCTAGTAATTATTAGGTCGTGGGATTTTGGTTTATAGTTAAAGAAAACCAGGGGTAACCGAGAACCTCTTTTAGATTTCAGGATCTAGCCTTCCTGAGTTCTGGAGAGGGATCTCTCCTTAAGATTTAGCTTTGTTTTGTAATGGATTTTAGGCTAGCTATGAGTGGAAAATTTGGTTTGATTTTTTGAATGTTGGTAGGGATAAAGGAATACAAGGGAAACCATAGAAAGATCTACCTAACCATTGGGCAATGGGGTCAAATTTATAGCAAACAAGACTAGAAAACTAAGGTCAAAAGAACAAATATACTAAGGGAAAGATAGATGATCTTCAGAGGGTTTGAAAAGGCTATTTTGATGAAGTGGTATGATATGGACTAAGGGCAGTTAAGAATCCTTAGATCATAGGAAAGGAAGAGGGAAATTGAGTTCAAACGAGACTAAAGAGCAATTAAGAATTCTAAAGTTTGGAAATCAACAGAAAACATAAACATGAAAACTAGTAAAAACAGAGAGCTTTTTACATTGATTCTGTAATACCTTTCCTAGTTATTCATTTAAGATGGAAAATAACACAAGATGTATGAATGAAACTTAAAGAAATAAACAATTAAAACTGGAAGATACAATACTCATCTGATCAACACGAGGATCGTTAGTTATGATGTCTATTTGCTTCAGTTTCCAGCCTGCTGCTTCAACTTAACTCACATAAAATCCAAATGTTTTCAACAAAAAAGTCTATAGTAGTCTTGATAATTTTATTCTACACAAAATACTTCGAAGAATGAAGTATTTATACAAGTAAATTGTTTACAAAATATCTCAAAAGTTTGAGAGAAAATCTCAAGAAAAAATAGGAATTATTACATAAGAAGAGGGACAACTGCAAAACAGATGGGCAAGCTGTCCTCTTTTACAAGAAAAATAGAACAATTTATCTAATCAAATAGATTATTTGTCTTGCTGGAAGTATTGATGGCACTTAGGACAATATATTATGGAAGATGACTTGTAGTATACTCCTCCTCTTTCACGTTCTGCTTTGATACTCTTTTACCCTGTTTCTTCACTGTTTACTGCTGTAAATTAAAAATAAGCAGCAGTAACCTTTGTTTTCACTGATACACTTTGACCATTGATACTCTTTAACCACTGATTTTTCATCTTGATATACTTCAACTACAAATTTTCATAGTAAATCAGTGAATTCCTGCCATTGCTCTGCACTGGGAATTCTCATGCTCTTTAGCTTCCTGTAACTTTCATCTGCCTCTGTATACTTTGCAAAATTGGGCTTAACCATAAAAATATGTTTGATCTCATTTTTCAAAATATTCCAAAATGAATTTACCAGTAGGAGACCCTTGTGGTAAAGGTTTTTTGACCTGCTCTTTGGCAGATGCCCTGATTTTGTTATCATAATCCTTTTGTGGCATCAAATTTTCATTCAATGCATGAATATCTGGTAGGTCTTCTTGTGACAGTACTGTGTATTTGGCCCAAAATCTGGTGATTGCCAAGTTCATATCCTTGCACCTGTCCTCCAAATTATTTATCATATTTCTCTTATTCAGGACCTTTTTTTATTTGGAGTATACTTTCAGTTCTATCCTGAATTTTTAACTCTTCAAGTTCCTCTCTGTGTTTGCTATTCAGAAATGTGATAAGCTTCATGGCTTGAGCAGGTTTATCAGCTAGTTCTTCTTTTGTATTTTGTATTTCTATCTGTGCTACTTTCATTAACTCTTTTTGTTCATAAATAATTTTGATTGACGGCCATTGCAAATGTATGCCCTGAATGATGTTATTCCAAAGATAATTCTTAATGTAAGATACCTGCTCAGTGAGATTAACCTGTTGTTGAAGAATCTTAACCTATTCCTGTAATCTGTTGGCCCTTTTCTCATGTCCTTTGGATGTAATTAAGGCATCTCTGTTAGATGTTTCAAGATTTTTGATAGTGCCTTTTAAGTTGATTATTTTTTTATCTTTTATGGACATGTCTTCCATAGCCTTGAATATGGTAGCTATTTCTCTTTTTGGATTTACCTGTGAAGTGGATGAAGATGTGGCGGAGATATCTTTAGAAGTAATTGACACTGCAGTTGCCAACACTCCTTTCGGTGCCAAATGTTCTGCCAATGTTGAGGGAACAGCTGTACTTACAGTTGAAATAACTGTGGGAATGGAAACTTGCTAAGCTTTCTTCAATGTTTCATTTTCTTGCATTAAAGATTCTATTTGATTTTCCATATCTTTAATCTGAGCTGTCATTTTCAAAACCAGCTGCATAGTTTCCTATTTCTCTGTCTTTTCCTAAAGAACTTCTTTTGTCTGAGGGTGCTCACTCTGTGGCAATTTGAGCTGCGTTCTTAAGGCTGAAATATCATCATTCTTCTGCCTTATCAACTTCTTAGCAACTTCAGTGTTGGAGGGATCTGCTCCAGATTCTATCACTAAATCTTCTAAGGATTTTATCCTCAAATCCTTGGCATGGAGAGATGCTTTGTCTAATTTCATTTGGGTTTGCAAATTAGATACAGTTTTCTGAAGCATGGTAGCACTCATGGTCTTGCTTACTACCTTTGAATATAGCATCTCTGATGCACTCCTGTGAAACTCTATCTGATCCAGTTCATGAATAGTATTAGCATTTACTGCAAATTTTGTCTTCTTGTAGTCTGTGGCTGATTTTGGATCTGCTACCACTGGTTGGAGAAAAGACATGATCATTTTATTGGTTGAGTAATCAAATGCTGTCACTAATCTGTCCTTATCTCCTGGTTTTTCCTTTAGAAGTTTAGAATAAGCTTCATTCTTCTCCCTGATTTGTTTGAACCTCTTCTGAATATCAGAATGAGTTTCTTCAGTTGTTTTAGAGGAAGATGGAGCTTCTGTATCCATTTCTACTTCAATCATCTCTTTGCCTTTATCCTGTGCTTGTACCTGTTCATTTTGAATTTCTATGAGTGTCTCATTCACAATCATGGTGGCCTCATCATCTGTTTGCTGATCATTAGTATCATCCACATCTATGACTCCTTCTTTTTCTAGAGTAGTCATTTTGGCCTTTTCACTGTAGACTGTTTTAATTTTGTTTTCAATTATTGTCTCGGCCAAATATACTTCTTCTTTCCTCGGTCTTTTATTGGATACCTCTGTTGGTTGGTTAACTGTAACCACCTGTGTACTGTCCATTTGATTTTCCTGTAGATTATCTGTCTGCATCTCTTGATCATAATCAATTAAAGTATTGGCAACCCATTCCAATCGATTGGCATATGTTTCAATTAGTGGCTTTGATTCATGGAGGAATGGGGGCAATTTGCATTTGACCCTGAGATTGCTCAGAATACCCTGAGGGTCATAGTTCCAGTAAAAAATTTCCTAAAACTTGAATGCTGATAGTTTGTTAGTAACCTCTTTCAAGGCATCTTTGTTGTTAACTATGAAAGAGCCAATTGACTTTTCAATTTGAATTGTGCCTTCTTTTTGGATGCTATAAAGTTTACAGCATCTTCATTCAAAATCTACCTTATGTATTCCGGGGCAAATATCCTTGTGGTTAGAAACTTTGGTAATTTGTATGGTGCCAAAATTGCACCATACACTCTCAGTGTGATTTTTATACAAATATCAATCACCAACTTTACAGTTCATAGACAACTGTAAAATCCTTTTGATCTCTTCATTTATTCTTGGTGGTTCTGCTTTATCCAACAAACTGATGGCAAGTCTGATAAATAAGTCATTGAAATCACTGTAACTATACTCACTGCTATTCTTTCTAAGAAGAGAGGTACAAAATATTACTGAAAGTGGTTTTCCCTCCATATCCATCTTCTATAATGCAAAGGGAAAATTATCTGCTTGAGAGAACAAGAAGAGATGTAATAGATATGAAGTATATCTAAACACTCCTTCATCAGGTAATTTTATTAGCTGATAATGAATATTGTCAGCAATAAATTTGGCAAAGTCAAAGACCAACTCTGGTTGCTTTCCAGGAGACAAAGTGGAGAGGAACCATAAAATGGAGGCATCTGTGAATTCATCATTAACATAGCCTAAAATAAATGACAACATGGAAATTACCTCTCTGGAGCCTTCAGGAAAATCAAAGGTATCATTAGGAGGATTCACCTTGGGAAGGTTGACATGATTTGGCATGAAGTTTTGAAGGATTTCAAACTTCCTAGGGAAATCTAGGTCTAAATACATCTGGGTCAAGTCTTCAATTGACAATGACACTGCTCATGGATCATGGCTTAGCTGGAGCATGTCATTGATTGATTCAACAGTTATGTAAAATAGGACCTCACTATATTTTTTAACCATGCACCTTTGATCAGGAATATAATGCATCTGACACAACCTGATGAAATCCTGAGAAAGATGGGTGATGGGAACCACATATTTGGGCAAATTGGAGTCCCATACAGGTATATCATTGGCCACTTTCTTCTCAAATTTTTCCTAAAACCAGCTGTGTACTTCCAAAAGATCAAATTCAAGAGTAGCATCAGCAATCCTATAATCTAAGTCAATCAAAGGATTGTTTTCTTCAATAGTGACAGGAGGCTATAAAGGTCTGACTACTTCAGTAGAATTAGCAGTTAAAACAGGAGTAGGTTTATCAATTCTGGGAGGTTTGGGATTTGGAAGCTTGCTGGAGGCAGGCTTATGAGGTTTAGGACCTCCAGTTTTAGGAATTACCTGCTTTTTAGTCAATTTTGAAGGAACTGAACAAGATTAAACTATTTTCTCAGCTCTTTATGGAAGTAGAAGGTCAATTAAGCTGATTTGGGAAAAAACTTGGAATCTGGGCGAGGGTTTTATGAGGAAAAAGCAGATTTGTACAGTGCAGAAGGTGGGAAAGGGGTTTTCAATGGCTTCTTAAGTAATTGAAAGGTATTTTAACCGCAGGAATATGTTTTGGATGGTTAAAATTCTTAATTAGGAAGCGGCAAATTTTGGGAAAATTTTGACAGGGTTTCCCCTGTTTCTTAAAGGTTTAATTACTCTTAGATGAGTACTTTTGGCTTTTAATTTCTAATTAGTTTGATATGGTACTTAAAAACTTGAAATTTGCAGGCTTGGATTTCTGAGAAATACCTTTGAACAGGAATAGTTGTGGTCGAAGAGGATTGTATATGGTACCAGTCTTCAAACTGGTTACATTCATTTGGTATAAGGCACTAGAAGTCTTTGGTAGTAACTGTTCAGAGTGGAAATGATTTTAGGATGGAAATTTGATTCAAAATTAGCTCAGCAATGGTGTCTGTGATTAATTCTTAGAGGGATAGGGTGCACATGTATGAAAAATGATAAAAACTAAGGTTAAAACTTTAGTTTTTATGGATCATGCGGAGTATTAATTGCAGGTCAAGTAGACATGGCGGGAGTGGTTTTTCTTTTGAAAGAAAAAACCAGAAATGGTTTTCGCATTGCTTTTGAGTGGTAACTAGTTTTTGGCTTTAGAAATGCGATCCAATATAATTAGGACACGTAGCGGGTGGTGGTTTCACAAAACAACTCATTTCGCAAAATTTTTTGGCAACGTCATTCGATCACTTTAGAAATGCAATATGGGATCTGCATCGTCGAATCTAACTCTGTGATGCGAACGGTCAGGATTTGATGCAAACTTGCGGGGTAAGTGCAGTGGGGCTAGGGCTTATAATATTAGTTGTTGATCTGATAAGTGGAGATCTGCGGTCGTAGATTAACCCGATGAGAATGGTGGGGAGGGGGGGGGGGAATGTTTTATCGAGTTTATTTTAAATCGTCAGATTAAAAGGATTCCAAGATCGAATGGTTATTACTCATCACGGTGGTGAAAGGTGGGACATGAAGTCAATTGATCATGTTACACACGGATCGTTGGATTGTAAATGGGATGATGATCAGACGGCTGGGGTTCAACGCGATGGGGAATGATGGTAGCCTGGGGATAGGATTATCGTGTACATTTTAAACTGTTAGATCTAAGAGCCATGGAAGATCGGATGGTTGAAATTGATTCCAATGGAATTGCGGATATGGGAAGGTTTATATATAAAAAGGCTTTATATATTAAATAAAGTAGACGGGGAGGGGTTTTAAAAGGGTTTAACGAAGGTAAAAACTGTGGTAAAGGAATATTTATTAGGAAAGTGGAAAATGTTAAGGTTTTAACCTTGGGGTTAAGGGTAATTGGGAAAGGGGATGTATTAAACAGGGGGATGGATTTTGCAAAGTTTGGTTTAAATTAAACTTCGGGAATTTTTATTTTTGTTTTAAACATATATGAAACGTGTTTAATGCTTTTTTGTGTATTTTTATTATATAGTTTCATATTTGTCAAAGGTCTAAAACTATAGGGGAGAGGGAAAATATTTTTATGGGTAGTTTTGTGTCAAAGGGGTAACTTTGGGATGTTTTTCAACATTTGCGTAATATCTTTGACACAAAAGCATATATTAAGTGGGTTTTTGGGATATTAAATAAAATGGAACTATATTAATAGGACAAGGATAATTGATAGGGAGTTAATAAAATATGTTAGGTGTTAATATGAAAACGGAAAAGTGAATACTCAAAACATACAATTATAACCAATAAAAGTGAAGATCAAAGAAAAACTTGCATTCATGATAATTTCATCACTTCAACTTAGGATAAAATGTCATTTTGAGGGTTTTGTACTTCATAAGATGTAGGAAGTTAATCAAATGGGGATTAGAGAATCATTAAGTAAAAAATGAGGTTTTACTTATGATTTTTCCTGGTAAATGAATGCATGAATGGAAAATGATGTGTTTTGTGGGATTAATATAGACATTTAACATTTTCAACTAATCAGCCATAGTGCCTCGGGTCCGGTCCCAACAGAAGTCAAGGAAATGCCTTGAGCCTTTCTGACTGATAGTTTAGAATGATAAATGGCTATGGGGAAGGGAAGTTAGTTATTTGCAGCCCTGGTGAATAATATTTACAATGATGTTTCTCACCTTCTTCTACCTACCCAATTTTAACTGCTAACATTTTTTCTTCCATTTTGATTAGGTGCATTTGAGCTAGCAACCTTTAGAACATTTATTCTTTCTGAAAGCAATAAAACTATCTAATTCTACACTTATTTCATCCAGGAATCTAGATTAAACTATTGGATTCACTTATTCTCTATTTAACTACTGAATTGTCATGATTAAACTGTATGACAATTCTTTATTCTCTATCTATAACATTTGAAATTGAAAGATGACGAGTCAAGATTAAATTGTTTAACTCATCACAGATTATGGCATTTATTGACACTTTGCCATAATCAACTACAAAAGGTAAAATTAGTGGCATTTAGACTTGCACACTTTCACGTTTTATTCATCTTTTCTTTTGGGGTCTATTATTTTTTCTAAGTCCTTTGATTGTTATTTTAGGACTTTTTACCCTCTTTTTTAATTTTTTAATTTTTTTAATTTTTCACAAAATATGGGACTACAACTTGCAGAAGGCAAAGTATGTACATATTTACAAGATTACCATCAGTCAAGTCAAAATTATGAATCCTATATTTATAGGTCACTAACATCAGCTTCACTTGCGGATGGCATTTCCTGGTGGAATGTCAAGAACTCTGAGATCAGTAGCCTTCATTTTTGACTTTGGTGATCCTGTATTTGTCTTCTGTTTTCTGCAACAATTCATATTTATGAAATTTTATACTGCAAAGCTTAGGGCCTTCTCTTCGGGCTTCAACTTTGTAGATAAAATCTCCAATCCAATCTACACACTTGCAATGAATATTTACAATGATAAAGTAAATCAATCTAACTTTTGATGAAAGCAAGCACCTGATAAGAAGATATGGATGAAGGGAAGGACTCTCGGATGAAAATGGCGCTGGGCGGGAGACTGGAGATTTCAAACGGAGAGGGGCAGTTCACTGTATTCGATGAACAGACTTGGTCAGCGAAGGAGAAAGCTCAGGGTTTACGCGACTATACAAGCGAAGAACAACCCATTACTGGTGTACAGTTTGGGACGTATTCTGCAGGTCATCTGGAGGCCTGTTCTCTCTCGGTCGGATGTCAATCGCCCTTACAGATCGATGGTTTTAAAGCGGGAAGGGAGGGAGGCAGCTTGACAGGCGTTTGGAGCGCGGCACTGGCCAACAGTTCTGTTATACAAGGGAAGGGCTTACATCAAAGTTTGAATGCGGAAGAGAAGGAAGTGGGTAGATTTCAGAGAACATGTGACTTTGGGAACGATTTCAGTCAGGATCCCTCTGTGTACTTGCTGTGTAGGGTGGAGGATTTCAGGGATAGGGAAGATCAAACCCATTTCAGTTGGGAAGAACAGAGTGGGTATCATTTTTCTGAAGGTTTTAAAGAGCCGGATTTAAACAAGGTTAAGGAGGCTGGAGCTTTGAAGAAGGGGGGAAGAAAAAAGCATTGGATCAAGGCTAAAAGAGCTGATTACAACTATGTCTTGGGGGAGGACATAGGTTGGGAACAGGTTTCTCAAATGGCGAGCATAACACTGGTTGGCAGGGTTGTGGGGAGGTCTTTCATACTGAAAATCGTTGTTGCATGGGATGATGTGCAATGGAAAGAGGCTCTTGGTTATGTGCCTGAGGTGGTGTCTCTCTCTAAGGGGTGGTTTGCCTTCAACTTTCTGCACTCTGATCATGTCCAGTGGGTGATGCATCGGTGCTGAGCTGTTGATCATTCTCCAATGCTTCTAAAACCTTGGCATCCACTCTTTGATGCTAGCAGGGAGAGGGTGGATTCGGTCCCTGTGTGGGTTCGTTTGCCTGGCTTGCCTTTACATTATTGGATAGAGGAACATCTTCGTGGTATTGGCAATACGATTGGGGATTTTTTAGAGGCAGACCTCTCCTTTCTCAAGACAAATCACAGGCGGGTAGCTAGAATTCTTGTTATGCTTAACATCAGAGAAGGCCTTGCTGAATCCTTGAATCTACGGTGGGGGAGATTTGACATTAAGAAGATTCTTGATTATGAGAATGTCCCATTTAGGTGCCGTCGGTGTCATGCTTATGGACACCCTGCAAAGGACTGTGGCCTTTCCTTTCGAAATGTCAAAATCCGGGGCTCTAGTCGACCTGAGGAGGATCCTATATTGAAGGGGGCTGGCTCTGGCTCTCCCATTTCGCAGACAAAGCCCTCTTCAGTTTCCACAAGTGTTTTGCTCCATGATGCAAATACTTCAAACTCTCAATGTGTGTTAGGTTTCCAGTCGTTGGGAGCGGAATCTGGTTTGGGTGCTGAGTCTGGTCTATTAACAGGGTAGAAGTTACTCTCTTAGAATTCTGATTGCGGACATGCTGCCATAAAGGTCCACAGTCGTCACTATGGTGCGGATTTTCAGTTGAAGAATGATGGTATGTTGAAAGAAGTACTAATTCTGTTGAAATCTTCACTAATGGGTTCCTTCCCATTCTCCCCAAATATCAACATTTCACTAAATTTGGCATCGACTTCAGTTGAGGCTCGGTCAGAAGAATGGGGTATGTTAACTATTGTTGTTCCTGCACTTTCTTATTTGCCATCTCTCCATGACAAGGCTATTGTTTTCGACCCAGGTGACGAGCTATTGGCCCCTTTGGAAATCACTGCCCCCTTGGTCACTGGCTACAACCTGAGATCTAGTGCAAAAAAAGGTGCAGGTGGGTTCGGGAGGGGAAAATCTCTTTCAGCCCGAGGCAGGGGCAGAATCTCTCTTCTGGCGAAAGCTCAGGATCGAGCTATGATTGAGTTACATGATGGGAGGCAGATTTCGATTGACAGGGCGCTTAGAGCAAGCAAATCCCTGAAGCCTGGTGTGTTATGAAGATTATGTCCTTCAACTGTAGGGGCTTGGCAGGTCCCCTTAAGAAATCTGCTTTCCGGAGAATTATTGTGTTGGAGTGCCCGGATATTATTCTGCTTCAAGAGACGTTAGGTGAAGGAACTATGGTCAAAGCTAGATTGGAAGGCTGGTTGCCAGGTTGGACATTTGAGTCGCTGGATGTTAGAGGAAGGTCGGGTGGACTGGCTATTGGTTGGAATGAAAGAACAATCAAATCACTAAACTTCTGGGGTATGGAGTCGGTCTTGGGCTTTAATTTTCTATCACTGGAGCTCGGTGATGCATTTAATATTTTTAATATTTATGGACCTTACCAAGACAGGATTCCTTTTTGGGACTCACTCCTGGGTAACTCTTTACTCAAGGAGGATTCGGTGATTTTGGGTGGGGACCTGAACTTTACTTTGGGACAGTCTGAGATTTAGGGTCCTCATGCACATATTGACTCCTTGACTGGATATTTCACTCAAAAATTAGAGGAGAATCATCTGCTAGATATAGAGCCCTTAAAGATGAAACCCACCTGGAGGAATAATCGATGTGCTGAAGAAAGAATAGCGAAGAGATTGGATCGGTTCCTGGTGGCTGAACAGCTTGTGGACAGGCCTTTTCAGATTAGGCAGTGGATTGGATGTGGGGGTGCATCTGATCATTTCCCTATTTTTCTTGAGTTCAAGATCGGGCCCAAGATGCCTCCTAGCCCTTTAAAATTCAACAAAATCTGGCTAAAGGATGAGTCCTTCAAAGCTCTTGTTCTCGCTAGGTGGGTCCCTTATAGGGCGGATAGTACTCTTTCTGCAGCTTTTCACTTTGCTGAAATTTTAAAACGCATAAAGGAAGCTATGAAAGTCTGGTCGACTGCTAAGAGACAGAGGGAGGATGTGGATTTGAAGCAGGTGGAGGAGGATCTTAGTTTGATATATGAAGGGAATGGAGGGGGTTTTCAATCACAAGTGGAAAAAGACTCTCTTGTTGCCCTTGAAAAAAGAAGGAACGCCCTACTTATGGATAAGGAGGAAACCTGGAGATTGAAAAGTAGGGCCACATGGCTGGCAAGTGGGGATGATAATACAAAAAAATTTCATGCCTATGCTCGTGGTCGAAAGGCGGCTAATAATATCTGGATCTTAAGAGATGGTCAGGGCATTGAGCACGCCTCATTTGAGGCTAAAGCTAAGCTGGGGGTTGACCACTTTAAGGATCTCTTTAAATCCCCAGCTCATGCATCACTTGCGGAAGTTATAAGAGTTGCACAGTTCTTTCCGAGATTTGTGGAGGAGGCTGATAACAGATCTCTGATGGCTGAGGTTTCTGAGAAGGAGTTAAAGGAGGTACTTCACAGTTTCCAAAAAGATAAAAGTCCTGGTCCTGACGGTTGGTCCATCGAGTTTTTCTTGGCTCTTTTTGAGGTTTTAGGGACAGATCTGCTGAAAGTTGTGGAGGATATCAGAATTTCAGGGCGAATTCCTGCTTGCTTTAACTCCACTTTCATAGCTCTAATCCCGAAAGTGGATAATCCCTCTTCTTTGGCTGATTTCCGCCCTATCTCTCTGTGCAATTGTATTTACAAAGTGATAGCCAAGGTGGCTGCGAGAAGACTCAAAAGCATTTTGTCTACTCATATCTCTGGAGAACAATTTGGGTTCCTAGAAGGTCGTCAAATACATGAAGCAATCGGAACTGCACAAGAGGTTCTCCACAACATGAAGACAAAGCACCTCAAAGGGACTGTGCTAAAAATAGATCTTTCTAAAGCGTATGATCGGGTAAGCTGGTTATATATTCGTATGCTTCTGACTCACCTTGGTTTTGGCATTGGCTTTATAAGATGGATTATGAGCTGTATTACTATTGTCTCTTTCTCAATTTTAATTAATGGGGCTGCCTCTCCTTTTTTTCATGCTGAAAGGGGACTGCGCCAAGGCTGCCCCCTTTCTCCCCTTTTGTTTTTATTGATTGCTGAGGGTTTGAGCAGAGCTCTTCAGGATGCTAAGAGACAGGGTTCCTTGAAGGGCATACAGGTTGCTACAAATTTTTTCATTACACATTTACTATTTGTAGATGACGTATTAATTTTCTGCTCTGGATCGGTGCGTGATGCAAACACTATTGCTGAGATTTTAGATCTGTTTAGCACGGCCACTGGTATGATTGTGAACACTGATAAGTCCTCCATCACTACTCATCTTCTGAGGGATGAAGAGAGACGTGAGTTCGGGAGGATCTTTTCTTATAATCATGCTGATTTGGATAATGGGCTGAGCTATTTGGGGTTCCATTTAAAACCCAATGATTATAGAAAACTTGACTGGAGCTGGCTGCTGGAAAAGCTGGAAAAACGTTTAAGAGTTTGGTCCCATAAATGGTTGTCCAGAGCTGGGCGGTTGACTTTAGTTAAGTCTGTTTTGGAGGCTATCCCGGTCTATTGGTTGTCTTTGTCTTGGATTCCAAAGGGTATTCTGGAGGCTGTCAGGAGAATTTTCTTTCGTTTCCTATGGAGCGGGAAACAGGACTCTTTGGTGACCCCTTGGGTCCGGTGGGAGAAAATTGTTGTCCCGAAAGGGATGGGAGGATGGGGATTGAAAAATATTTTTCTCTTTGCTCAGGCCCTTGCTGCTAAGAGTGGGTGGAGGCTTATCAATGTTGATAGTCTTTGGACTCAGGTGATCAGTTAGAAATATATTGCTCCATTCTCTATTGTGGATTGGATAAGGAATCCTAGAAAATCCTTTGCTGGTGGCTTGGTGATTTGGAAGGCACTTGTTAAGTCATTTCATATTTTGGAAACAAGTCTGGCTTGGGATGTGGGTAGTGGCAGGAAGCTTCGGGTTGGTGAGGACCCTTGGTTGGGCAGTGAAATACAACACCTCCTTCCCAGGCGTACAGTTGAAGCTTTAAGGCTGAGGGGGATTACTTTTCTCTCCCAACTTGTTGATCCGGTTAGGAGAAGGATGGGCATTCAACCTTGGATTTTGGCCTCTTCCTTGGGGCTGGATGAACAAGACGAGAGGGCTTTGGCTGTTTATATCCGTGCTTTAAAACAGGCTCATATTTTGCTACAGGATAGGGAGGATATGATTTCTTGGGATTATGATTCTTCGGGGATCAATTCCCCCAGGGCTGGCTACACAAAACTTAGTTCTGGGGCTGTCTTGGGTGAGGAGCGGTGGTGGTGGAAAAAACTCTGGAAACTAAATTGCCCTCCTAAGACTCGCCTTTTTATGTGGTGTGTACTTGAAAATAAAGTCCCTACCTGGGATGTGCTACAACACAAAGGTTTTCAGGGTCCTGGTTAGTGCAGTTTGTGTCACTCTGATGTGGAATCTGTTTACCATCTCTTCCTCAGCTGTCCTTTCATTAGAGGTGTCTGGCTGGAATGTTCCAAGTTACTGGGTATTCTTTGTAGATGGGAGGGAGTTTCACTGTCTCATGCATGGGATTCGTGGTGGGGGTCTTATGCTGATCAGAATATAAAAGCTTTGCCTCTCCTTGTCATCTGGGATTTTTGGCTGGCACGCAATCGGCTACTATTTGATGGGACGGGAAGCACTCCAGAGATAGTTGGGGCAATGACCATAGGACTGCACTCTGCTTTTCCTATTCATATTCGGGCTGCCAATCAGAGAGAGGTCCTACTGTTGGATATTGATAGGAGGAATCCTTGGGGTTTCTTTGATGGGGCTATGCAGCAGAATGTCTGTGGTGGGGGGGGCTCTGCTGTATCTGTCGGACGCACATTGGTTTGAGATCTCGGCTGGGCTTGGCAAAGGTACAAACAATTATGCTGAATTGCTGAGCCTCAAGATCCTTCTGATGTTCGCGGTGGAGAAAGGCTGCCGAGTGTTAAATTTCTATGGGGACTCCTTGAATGTGATTAATTGGATTAATGGTATTTAGCAGTGCAGAGTTCATCACCTTCAAAATCTGCTCTGCTCCATTAAGGAGATCCTCCGCTCACTTGATTCTTTCTCCTGCCTGCATATATATCGAGAGAATAATGGTTTTGCTGATCGTGCTTCAAAGAGGGGGCTTCTACAGGATGAAGGTTTCTGGAGGATCCGAGAACATCAGGATGGAGGCACTACTGATTTTTTCCATCCTTCCTTATTTGACTGAGAGGCTATCAAAATCTGCATTCAGAGAGGCTAACACATGGTGGTTCCTTAACACAAATGTTTTTGTGAATATTGAATGAGGTTTCTCACTTGGTTTCACTTGGTCTAAACTGCTCAATGGGCGGTCTGCTGTGGGATGGATTTTTCCACAGATACGATACCTATCAGATATGGACTTTTCTTGGTGTGCGTTTTTATACTACAATCCTTAACACAAATGTTTTTGTGAAGATTGAACGAGGTTTCTCACTTGGTTTCACTTGGTCTAAACTGCTCAATGGGCGGTCTGCTGTGGGATGGATTTTTCCACAGATACGACACCTATCAGATATTGACTTTTCTTGGTGTGCGTTTTTATACTACAACTGGTACTGGTGGTTGCAATATACAGGTTTTGGTTTCTCTTGCCAGCAGGGCCGCTTTTGAGGGCTGTACATAACAGAAAAGGACTCAAGAAGACATCGTCATATTTCTGGGCGGTGTTTCTTCACTGTATTAATACAGTGTTGTGGTTTTTCTCACTGTTAGGGTGCTTTTTTGAGGTTTCTGATCGATTGGGCTATAAATTCTATATGAGGATTTCTGGGAGCTGTAAATTCTAGGCAGCGCTAGTTTCTGAACGTGTTAGTGCTGTTCTGCTAGTGCATAGCAGTGTTTGTTTTATCTATCTAATTTTTGAACATCATGTTTTAAATTAGGCTTGGGTTATTTGCCAGAACCTGTCTCTGTACAGGAATACTTTACAATTTGTAACTGGTACTTGTCCACAAACTATATATGTTTGTATATCTTTGATCACATATTCATGTGAATCACAATGTAATTTTGTACTCACCTGCAGTAATGAAATTACGCTTTTTTCTCGAGGAAAAAAAAAATCAATCTAACTTTTGAGTGACTCTGAAGAATAGTAGTGTTTCAACATCCTACCATTCACTGGTCCTTCTTGAAGTTTAGTTCCATCCAAATTCCTGATGAAAAAGGAATTATTACCTATGTAACCATATATCACATAGGGTCCTTACCATAGAAGGTCAAACTTTCCATGCTTGCCTTTATCCTCTCTTCGTGAATCCCATCTCAATACTTGATCTCCTATGAAAAAATCATCTTCTTTAACCCTTTTATCAAAAATATTTTTGATTTTGTCATGTAAAACTTGTGATTTTTTATAAACTTCTTCCCTAGTTTGTTGGAGATGTATGGTTTCATTGATTCTTTGTTGAATATCATTTGTTTCCACCTGTGATTCTTGGATAATCTTCATGACTGGAACACCCAAGGAAGAAGGGAAAACTGCATCTGTTCCATAAACAATATGATAAGGTGAAGTTCCAATAGAATTTTTTGTGGTAAGTCTATCAGCTCAGAGGGAATAGACCAACTTTTTGTTCCATGGCTTTTTATTGTATTGGAGTAATTTTTTGATGATATTGATTAAGCTTTTGTTTGATGATTAAGCTAAACCATTACCTTGGGGATGATATGGTGTGGAATGACGTAAGGTAATATGGTATTTATGACAGAAAGAAATCATTTTTTTGGATTTGAATGTTGCTGCATTGTCAGCAATAATATTATGTGGGCATCCAAATCTTGATAAAATATTACTTTCTATAAATGAGATTATAATTGAATTAGTGGCTTGCCTAGTAGGAATGGCTTCTATCCACTTGGTAAAGTAATCTATAGCAGTTAAAATCCATTTATGTTGGCCTGAATATGGAGGATGGATTTCACCAATGAAGTCTAACCCCCATAGTTGAAATGGCTTTTCAGTTGATATAGGCTTAAGAGGTAAAGGCAATAGTTTCTTTTTCCCTTCGAAAATTTGGCATTTGTGACAAGAGGTAACAAATTTTTTAACATCAGAGAATAAAGTTGGCCAGTAGAAACCAGCTCTCAGTATTTTGTCTACTATGCTATTCCAGTATAGGTGGCCTCCACAGTCACCTGCATGAAATTTCTCAAGAATTTTGTCAGCCTCTGATTTTAATAAACAATTTAGTAAAATCCCACTATTTTCTTTCTAGTAAAGTGCATTGTTTAAGATACAAAACCTCATTGCTTTCTGTTTGATGAATCTTGCTTTTGTTTTAGTTAGCCCAGGAGGAGCTTGTAAATGTGTTAGTACAAAGATAATATTAGAGTACCATGGTGAGTCTAGATAGGCCTCAATGATCAATGGAGTCGACATCTCCTCCTGGTCATCTATTAGTGCAATGAAATTAATATCTAAAGCATTGCAATTTGATTCAGCCATCAATCTGGCTAAAACTTGTCCTTTAATGAGCTTAGTTGGTTTGATTTCCAGATCATACTCAAGGATAGTGGCTATCCACTTTCCTCTCCTACTATCAAGTCCATATTGTGTCAGAATATCTTTAATTACTGCATTAGGGACATATGCAATGATGTGTGAATGAAGAATGTAAACTCTGAAATCCTTGATATCTTTAACTAGGGCTAAAGCCTGTTTTTCCATTATATCATACTTCAGAGGTGCATCTATGAGGGCTTTACTAAAGAATGCAATTGGCTGTTCAAAACCTTGATTGTTTCTCTGCAGAAGAACTACAGCTATGGTGTGTTCAGATGCAAAGGAAAAGATTATGAAATATTTTGTATAATCTGGGCTGATGAGGACTGGTGCTTTTGTCAAGGCCTGTTTTATGGATTCGCAAGATTGTTTAGCCTTTATTGTCCATTTTATTGCAGAGTCCTTATTAAGCATATTGTTAAGATATTTTATGATTTTAGCCAGATTAGAGATAAATCTTCTTAAAAAATTGATTTTACCCAAGAATTCTTGAAGTTCCTTTATGTTTCTTGGTGGTTGAATATTCAAAATAGCTTCAATTCTTGCAGGGTCTATTCTAATGCCTTCTTTGGAGATTATGTGACCTAATAGTTGTCCTTCTTCTATTCCAAAAAGAGTCTTTTTAGGGTTAAGGGATATACCATATTTTCTACATTTGATAAAAAATTGTCTCAGGTGATCCAAGTGTTCATCATTTTTTTTTGAAAAGACAGTAATATCATCAAGATAGATAACTAAAAATTCATGGATCTCTTGAGCAAAGGAAATATCCATTGCCCTCTGAAAAGTAGGTCCTGCATTTTTCAATCCAAAAGGCATTTTCACGTACATAAGCGTGCCCCAAGGAGTAGGAAATGAAGTTTTAGTTTGATCATCTTTATGAACTAGAATTTGATTATAACCAGAGAAACCATCTAATAAAGAAATTCTTCAAGAACCTGCCACCCTTTGCAAAATATGATCCATTTTAGGCAAGGGGTAATTGTCTTTCAAGGAAGATTTATTAAGGTTTCTAAAGTCTATGCATAGTCGAATTTCTCCTGTTTTCTTTCTGGTGGGCACTAAATTAGATACCCAGTCAGAATATCTGACTCGTGCAATTATTTGTGCATCAAACATTCTTTTAACTTCTTTTTCGATTAAAGGTAACAATATTGGATTAATCCTTCTTAGTTTTTATTGAAAAGGTTTTTGATTTTGTTTTAAAGGAATCTTATGTTGAATTATGTCTTTGTTGTAAGTTTTCAAGTCTTCGTAACCCCGTGCAAAAACATGCTGATATTCTTTCAAAAGTTCTATGTATTTAACCTTTTCTTCTGATGACAAGGATTTTGATAGTTTGATCATTTTTGGTTTTTCATTTGTCCCTAAGTTATATTATTCTATATCAGACCCGACTGGTTCCATTTTTGGCCTTTTGGGCACATCATTGGAATCGAACAAGTCTTCTAGGGGAGTTAAACCTCTGGGTAAAATTTTATGTTTTAAATCAATCAAATCTGGTTCATCTTCCATCATTTCATCTATATCTACTTTTTCCAATTCATCTAAGTCACTCTGAGTAAATATAGTAGGTCTATCAAAATTAAGTACATCTAAATCATCTAAATCATCTATTTGACAAAAAATTGAATCTATGTTACAAGGTGAATCTATATTACAGTCATTATCAATTTGAAAATTTTGAAACTCTCGCTCATTGTTCAAAAAGTGATAATTTTTTTCATCTTCTGAGAAAATTTGCCAGTATTTTACATTATCTGGGACAATAGGTCTGTGTTTGATTTTAGCAGTGTATTTTTGTAATGGTGAAAATCGGAATTTGCAAGTGCTGGAAAAGGTTGCTAAACAATGGGCTTGTATGTTTAGTTTTCTTGGGATGATAGCAAACTTTCTTTCTAACAAATCCTCAACCAAATCATGTGCTGTGTCCCTGTACCTGGCTAGTCTGGGATTGTGAACAGAGTATTCTGCATTTATTTGCTTGATAGCTAACTCAAAATCTCCCATGACCAATATTCTTTGCCCTCCAAATTTTCTAATAATTTGAAGACCTAAGATTAAAGCCTCATATTCAGCCATATTATTAGTACATTTGAAATTCAGTCTAAAGGCATGTCCTTGGGAATGGCTTGTTTCAATGTTGGTAATCCATACACTAGCTCTAGCTCCTGATCTATTCAATAATCCATCAAAATCCAAATGCTATAAAGCCTCATGACCAATGTAATCATCCATTATTTAAAGTTTCTTATCAGTGAGTTCAGTTTGGTTGTTATTATGCTCAGAGTTATAGAGAATAAAGGAATCAAGATTAGTATGAGTTGAATAGATTGGGTAATTGGTAGGTCTGTCAGCACTACTGATCATAAAATTCATTAAGGTTTCTCTGTAAAGCCTTTTGGGTTGTCCAAATACCGAGATAGTAGCATAACTCATGTCAAGTTGTAGAGATCCCTGCAACTTTTCTCCCCATGAGTGAGAAAGAAGCATGCCATACTTTGGCGGGATATCAGCTACCACAACATCCATGATCATGCTTTTACCAGGATATTGGACTAAGTTTACACACAGATATTTAATCAATCCTATGCATTGGATTTTGGATTAAT
Source organism: Pinus albicaulis (assembly GCA_034641835.2). Classification (NCBI taxonomy): domain Eukaryota; kingdom Viridiplantae; phylum Streptophyta; class Pinopsida; order Pinales; family Pinaceae; genus Pinus; species Pinus albicaulis. The sequence continues at coordinate 87,980,799 of CM076577.1, forward strand.
CAAATGAAAACAAATCTTTATATGGTCGGGTTATGTCTAGATTCAAAGTTTCCATTATTGCTCTGGGCATTAGGTTGTGGGAAGCTCCAATATCTAGCATAGCATTGTGTAATATTTGATCATGTACAGTAAGACTTAAATAAAATGGAGGTACTGACCCATCTGAAGGCTTACCATCTACATTTGGACCAAAGATTAATTTAGGTCTATCCTCACTCATATTAATTGTATCCTCATTTTCATTTACATTCAATGTTGCAGTAATAATAGATCTATACAAGTCATTTTTAGCTAATTCAACTAAGGGAACAACTATCTTTAACTTGGATATTTCAAATTGAATGTTAAATGTTGACTGAGATTTTATGGCTTGAATTATTTCATCTTTTGGAACTATGGTTTGGGATGATTTTTCTTGTGTTTCAACAGTTTTGCCTTTGGCTTGAGGTTTTCTTTTATCTTATGTTTGAGTTTCTTGGTTTTTGCTATCTTTGATTATTTTTTCAAGAATAGTTTGAGTGTTAGTAGATGCTTTATCAGATTTGGAATTCTCAGCAGAAGATTTAGGATTTGATGATTTTGAGTCAGCTGGATTCCTTTTTGGATCATTAACTATTGCTGAATTGGTGGTCTTTGTGGTATTAGCCTTTTGGGCATCTTTGGAGGATTGAGCCACCTCATTAGTAATATCTACAATCTTTGGAATTTGTTGTTTTTTAGGACTGGGTGGGTTAGAATTTTTTTTATTTTCTCTGGGAAGAATCTGCAAAAGTTTTGTTTTGGGAGCCTCAATCTTCTTTTTGTTTTGGCTTTGTTGGGTTGGAGCATTGCTTTTTGGAGTAGGCTCATTGGTTTTCTTGCTCCTAAGGTTATATTGGCTGTGAATTTCATTGATTGCGAAGTCATAACCTTGTTTATAGTCGAAGGATTCACCAGATTCCACTTTGAACTATTGTAGCTCAAAGGGTTCCTGGTCTTCCTGAGTGAGGAAAATTGTATTGTTTTCATCTATCCCCATAACTATGTTGTTGTCTTCCTCATCCTCAACATTGTTTTGTGAACTCTCTGCAAAGTTTTCTTGGAATGGGGGTCTTATGTTCTGATCTAGGGAGGGTTCCTTACCTTTCCCAGGATTGTTGTTTTTCCTGTAGTTGGGATTCCTGATTTGGGATTGATTCTCCCATTGTGGTTTTCTTTCAATGTGGTCTAGTCTCTCAACTACTTTTTCTAATGTTTTTTTAATAAAATTAAATTTTCCATCTAAGTTTGAAGCTTCTTCTTTGATATTAACCCTCCTCTCATTTCTCATTCTGGCTTTTCTGGCAAGGATATTGATTTCTACTCCAATAGAGTTTAGTTTCATTTGTTCTAGGGTGTCTCAATCCCTTTCTCTAAGTTGATATGCCATGTCTACGTCAAAACAGTCAGGGAATTTGAGCAACACGGAATATGGAGTGGGTTTAAGGTCTGCAGGAATAGAATTGTAAACACTGTTGTATCTAGTGCAAAAATCTTGGAAAAACTCATTAGGAGCTCTTTTAATAGCATCAAACTAGGATAATATTTGCATGGGATTCTTCTTCTTTTCCCATTTATTTAGGAAATCTCTATGGAATGCAGCTAAGTCTGCTATAGTACCAGCAACTAAATTTCTAAACCATGTTTTTACTTCTCCTGTTAAGCTTTGTGCAAATAACCTCATTCTGACATCAGACTCATCTATCTCATAAATTTCCCAAAAATCATTCATTCTAGTGATATGTTGTTGTGCAGTGATTTGTGAAAAATTATCAAACAATGGGATGTATTTTTGGTAATTTTGGGGCATGTCATGGAGGTTTTGAGGTAAGACCAAGGGAGCATATACGGCTGCCATGGCTTGGATTTTTGCTAAACTGGGAGGTACAGTAGTAGTGGCAGGGATAGTGCTGATTACAACAGTGGATGTACTTGAAGAGCTTGGTAAAGGGGATGAAAAAGAAGTGGTATGGTTAGGGAATATAGATGAAGTGCTTATGAAACTAGTGGGTGTAGTTGTAGTGGATTAGGTGAATGATGGAAATACTACTTTGGGATGCAAAGGCAGCTCAGGGATGAATGGTCCTGTGGATGAACTAGCGGTGTATTGAGGATATGATGAATATATGATTCTAGGCTGTAAAGGCAAATTAGGACTAACTGGCTCTGGGGGTGAACTGATAGTGGAATCTTTAAATGAAGTGGCAACATACAGAGTAGAATCTGTTGTTGGAAAGATGGTGGTGGATAATTGAGAAACTGGAGGTTTAAATTGAGACAAAAAATTAGGTAATTTAATAGCTTCATCTATGTCTTTAATTTCTGTGACACTTACCCTCTCTACTGGACTTTGACTTTTAGTTCTGTTTGATTTAATAGGTGCTGAAATAACTTTTTGTTTTTCATTCACAAAAGAAGTAAAAACAGGATCTAAAACAGTTTCCTTTAAATCAGTTTCAGACTTGGTTCTAAATAGTGATTTTTCAAACTTCAAATGAAATTCAATGTCTCATAAGCTTACTAATTCTTTGGGTAAAGAATCAACTCTTTTCAGGGGTACTTCAATTTATGAACTAACAATTTCTTTTTTCTTTTTTCCTATCTGGTTCCGATTGTCTACTATATCTGTAGGGTTTGGATTAGGGTTGGATCTAGTATAATAGAATTTCTTTGGAGCCAGAATGATTATATTGTAAATACCCACAACCTTTAAACTTAATCTTAAAGTAGAAAAGATATGTTTTAAAAATATTCCTCCAAGATTAGACTTAAAACTGGAGAGTGGTTAGTTCCCCAGTATGGTCACCAGTATGTTATCACCCTAGTAATTCTTAGGTCGTGGGATTTTGGTTTATAGCTAAAGAAAACCAGGGGTAACCAAGAACCTCTTTTAGATTTCAGGATCTAGCCTTCCTGAGTTCCGAAGAGGGATCTCTCCTTAAGATTTAGCTTTGTTTTGTAATGGATTTTAGGCTAGCTATGAGTGGAAAATTTGGTTTGATTTTCTGAATGTTGGTAGGAATAAAGGACTACAAGGGAAACCATAGAAAGATCTACCTAACCATTGACAAATGGGGTCAAATTTATAGCAAACAAGACTAGAAAACTAAGGTCAAAAGAACAAATATACTAAGGGCAAGATAGATGATCTTCAGAGGGTTTGAAAAGGCTATTTTGATGAAGTGGTATGATATGGACTAAGGGCAGTTAAGAATCGTTAGATCACAGAAAAGGAAGAGGGAAATTGAGGTCAAACGAACTAAAGAGAAATTAAGAATTCTAAAGTCTGGAAATCAACAGAAAACATAAACATGAAAACTAGTAAAAACAGAGAGCTTTTTACACTGATTCTGTAATACGTTTCCTAGTTATTCATTTAAGATGGAAAATAACACAAGATGTATGAATGAAACTTAAAGAAATAAACAATGAAAACTGGAAGATACAATACTCATATGATCAGCACGAGGATCATTAGTTATGATGCCTATTTGCTTCAATTTCCAGCCTCCGGCTTCAACTTAACTCACATAAAATCCCAATGTTTTCAACAAAAAAGTCTATATTAGTCTTGATAATTTTATTCCACACAAAATACTTCAAAGAATGACGTATTTATACAAGTAAATTGTTTACAAAATATCTCAAAAGTTTGAGAGAAAATCTCAAGAAAAAATAGGAATTATTACATAAGAAGAGGGACAGTTGCAAAACAGATGGGCAAGCTGTCCTCTTTTACAAGAAAAATAGAACAATTTATCTAATCAAACAGATTATTTGTCTTGCTGGAAGTATTGCTGGCACTTGTGACAATATATTATGGAAGATGACTTGTAGTATACTCCTCCTGTTTCACGTTCTTCTCTGATATTATTTTACCCTGTTTCTTCACTGTTTACTGCTGTAAATTAAAAATAACTAGCAGTAACCTTTGTTTTCACTGATACACTTTGAGCACTGATACTCTTTAACCACTGATTTTTCATCTTGATACACTTTAATTGCAAATATTCATAGTAAATCAGTGAATTCCTGCCATTTCTCTGCACTGGGAATTCTCATGCTCTTTAGCTTCCTGTAACTTTCATCTACCTCTGTATAATTTGCAAAATTGGGCTTAACCATGAAAATATGTTTGATCTCATTTTGAAAAAAGAACAAGTTTTCAAAATATTCCAAAATGACTTTACCAGCAGGAGACCCTTGTGGTAAAGGTTTGTTGACCTGCTCTTTGGCATATGCCCTGATTTTGTTATCATAATCCTTCTGTGGCATCAAATTTTCATTCAATGCATGAATATCTGGTAGGCCTGCTTGTGATAGTACTGTGTATTTGGCCCAAAATCTGGTGATTTCCAAGTTCATATCCTTGCACCTGTCCTCCAAATTATTCATCATATTTCTCTTATTCAGGACCTTTTTGATTTGGAGTATACTTTCAGTTCTATCCTGAATTTTTAACTCTTCAAGTTCCTCTCTGTGTTTGCTATTCAGAAATGTGATAAGCTTCATGGCTTGAGTAGGTTTATCATCCAGTTCTTCTTTTGTCTTCTGTATTTCTATCTGTGCTGCTTTCAGTAACTCTTTTTGTTCATAAATAATTTTGATTGAGGGCCATTGCAAATGTATACCCTAAATGATGTTATTCCAAAGATAATTCTTAATGTAAGATACCTGCTCAGTGAGATTAACCTGTTGTTGAAGAATATTAACCTATTCCTACAATCTGTTGGCCCTTTGCTCATGTCCCTTGAATGTAATTAAGGCATCTTTTTTAGATGTTTCAAGATTTTTTATAGTGCCTTTTAAGTTGATTATTTCTTTATCTTTTATGGACATGTCTTCCATAGACTTGACTATGGCAGTTGCTTCTCCTGTTGGATTTCCTGTGAAGTGGATGAAGATGTGGCAGAGATATCTTTAGAAGTAATTGACACTGCAGTTGCCAACACTCCTTTCGGTGCCAAATGTTTTGCCAATGTTGAGGGAACAACTGTACTTACAGTTGGAATAACTATGGGAATGAAAACTTGTTGAGATTTCTTCAATGTTTCATTTTCTTGCATTAAAGATTCTATTTGATTTTCCATATCTTTAATCTGAGCTGTCATTTTCAAAACCAACTACATAGTTTCCTCTTTCTCTGTCTTTTGCTGAAGAACTTCTTTTGTCTGAGGGTGCTCACTCTATGGAAATTTGAGCTGCTTTCTTAAGGCTGAAATATAATCATTCTTCTACCTTACAACTTCTTAGCAACTTCAGTGTTGGAGGGATCTACTCCAGACTCTATCACTAAATCTTCTAAGGATTTTATCGTCAAATCCTTGGCATGGAGAGATGCTTTGTCTAATTTCATTTGGGTCTGCAAATTAGATACAGTTTTCTGAAGCATGGTAGCGCTCATGGTCTTGCTTACTACCTTTGAATATAGCATCGTTGATGCACTCCTATGAAACTCTATCTGATCCAGTTCATGAATAGTATCAGCATTTACTGCAAATTCTGTCTTCTTGTAGTCTGTGGCTAATTTTGGATCTGCTACCACTGGTTGGAGAAAAGACATGATAATTTTATTGGTTGAGTAATCAAATGCTGTCACTAGTCTATCCTTATCTCCTGGTTTTTCCTTCGGAAGTTTAGAATAAACTTCATTCTTGATTTCTTCATTCTTCTCCCTGATTTGTTTGAACCTCTTCTGAATATCAAAATCAGTTTCTTCAGTTTTTTTAGAGGAAGATGGAGCTTCTGTATCCATTTCTACTTCAATCATCTCTTTGCCTTTATCCTGTGCTTGTACCTGTTCATTTTGAATTTCTCTGAGTGTCTCATTCACAATCATGGTGGCCTCATCATCTGTTTGCTGACCATTAGTATCATCCACATATATGACTCCTTCTTTTTCTAGAGTAGTCATTTTCGCCTTTTTGCTGTAGACTATTTGAAATTTGTTTTCAATTATTGTCTCAGCCAAATATCCTTCTTCTTTCCTCGGTCTTTTACTGGATACCTCTGCTGGTTGGTTAACTGTAATGACCTGTGTACTATCCATTTGATTTTTTTGTAGATTATCTGTCTGCATCTTCTGATCATCATCAATTAAAGTATTGGAAACCCATTCCAACTGATTGACATATTTTTCAATTAGTGGCTTTGATTCATGGAGGAATGGGGGCAATTTTCATTTGACCTTGAGATTTTTCAGAATACCCTGAGGGTCATAGTTCCAGTAAAAAATTTTCTGAAACTTGAATGCTGATAGTTTGCTGGTAACCTCTTTCAAGGCATCTCTGCTGTTAACTATGAAAGAGCCAATTTGACTTTTCAATTTGAATTGTGCCTTCTTTTTGGATGCTATAAAGTTTACAGCATCTGCATTCAAAATTTGCCTTATGTATTCCAGGGCAAAGATCCTTGTGGTTAGAAACTTTGGTAATTTTTATGGAGCCAAAATTGCACCATACACTCTAATTTCAGTGTGATTTTTATACAAATACCAATCACCAACTTTACAGTTTTCAGACAACTGTAAAAATCCTTTTGATCTCTTCATTTATTCTTGGTGGTTTTGCTTTATCCAACAAACTGATGGTAGGTCTGATAAATAAGTCATTGAAATCACTGTAACTGTACTCACTGCTATTCTTTCAAAGAAGAGAGGTCCAAAATATTATTGAAAGTGGTTTTCCCTCCATATCCATATTCAGTAATGCAAAGGGAAAATTATCTGCTTGAGAGAAAAAGAAGAGATGTAACAGATATGAAGTATATCTGAACACTCCTTCATCAGGTAATTTTATTAGCTGATAATGAATATTTTCAGCAATAAATTTGGCAAAGTCAAAGACCAACTCTAGTTGCTTTCCAGGAGACAAAGTGGAGAGGAACCCTAAAATGGAGGCATCTGTGAATTCATCATTCACATAGCCTAAAATAAATGATAGCATGGAAATGACTTGTTTGTAGCCTTCAGGAAAATCAAAGGTATCATAAGGAGGATTCACCTTGGGAAGGTTGACATGATTGGGAATGAAGTTTTGAAGGATTTCAAACTTCCTAGGGAAATCTAGGTCTAAATACATCTGGTTCAAGTGTTCAATTGACAATGACACTGCTCGTGGATCATGGCTTAGCTGGAGTATGTCATTGATTGATTCAACATTTATTTAAAATACGACCTCAATATCTTTATTAACCATGCACGTTTGATTAGGAATATAATGCATCTGACACAACCTAATGAAATCCTGAGCAGGATGGGTGATTGGGACCACATATTTGGGAAAATTGGAGCCCCATACTGTAGAAATTTGCTGAATAAATCACTTATTCAATGGAGATTAACCTGATCACACATCAATTTCGAATTGCATGCATAACACATAATCTCTTCTACAATTAATTGTCACATGCGGAAAGAATAGAAGCGATAGCACATCAAATCATCACACACATTAACACAGTATGTATGAGGAAAGCTTATAGCTGAAAACCCCTCAGCTATTCTATATATTAGATGGAGAGAACATGCAGCAAATACATAGTGCAAACTCCTCACAAGTACTCAGTACTATCTCCCAAAGCTACACAAAAACTAGCTTGGTTTTGAACAAGTCACAGGTTCAAAACACACCCACTAATTTCCCTGCCTCTATTGCGCAGTCAAGGCTGGTCTAAATAGAGATCCAAGTTTGAATCTCACTGGCTCCAACTGCGCAATTTTCATTGGTAATTTCCTCCAAGTGTGGTGCAAATCTCATGCACAACTAATGTCGCAACTGATAGCTAACTTAACCCTTTCATCTACCTCTTTCACTTGTCGCCACTGAACTGTCCATGCACTGAGTTAAACTGATGTGTTCTTTAGTTGAATAATGAGTTAATATTTTGTGAATTAAATAAGATTTAATTCACACAACTCATCTCTAGTGTATTAGCCGGTTAAACTAAATACAACTAGTTCAACTAGTTAACCAGAACACAAGCTCCATTAACTGTCGCATCAACTCCACCGAACTCCGCCACTTGAGCTCTAACTGAAGTCAACCATGCATTAGCTCAACTAACCCATAGGAAAAGCGTAAATCCTTCTGGAAGCTGCATGCCCCACCTCCGGGGGTCAAACTGAAGTGCTCCAAGAGAGTAAACTGAAGTTTAGAGTCCAAATATTATTAAGGGTAAATAATATTTGACTGTTCTATTTTTAGCCTGCCAGTCTAAAATAGACTTCGACCTAAATGCTAAAAATAGAGATCCATCTATTTTTACCAACATGACCAATCCTCCAAGAATAGCATCCCGCAACTCCTAGACCATGCTCCATATGTCTAAAAATAGACTTTTCGACAAAAATCACATGTGTGGTCCCCACCTAGTTTAGGTGATCACTTTCCAACTAGGATCAGGAAAGATGTTTCAGGAGGCCTCCTTCACTGTTTATTGTTGCCATTTTCAACACTCCCTCTCAACAAGAAAGGAATATCATTGCATGCGACATGCAACTCCATGCATTCGCCCTGCAACCTCCACAAGCGCCATGCAACTCCATGCATCTGCTCTGCAACTCCTCTGAAACTGAATAGGCTCCAAATAACTCAATCAGTCTTGATGCATCTAGCATATATCATCAAAGTCTTCGACTTCTACTTGGCTAACTTCACATGTCATCAGGAACCACTGCGCTGTTGAACTCTTGCACCCATGCACTCTTGCACTTGCTGTCAACTCTGATCCGCGCTCCAATATCCGACACTGTCACTTTGATCTGCCTGCATCACTCCAACTGATCTTGCTACTACTGCACTGTGGGCACCTCGTAGCCAAGTTCAATTCATGAGATCCACACCATCTCATGAATCCTGCCTAGAAATCTCCTCTTGGGATCAATCATGCATGTCGCCCCACCTCTCACCTGGTGGTATAGCTGCATGCACTCCCTCTGCCCGTCTAGCACGAAATTTCTCTGCATGAGTGGTCTCTTCCACTCCATGATCCTCTTGTAGCTGCTCCACATCCAGGAGTTCACTTTCACCTGCATGCAAAACTTGCTCCCTCTCAAGCTTCAATTGCATGTCTAACATAGCCTTTATGCAGCACGCCTCCCTCTCAAGCTTCAGTTGCATGTCTTTCTCCCGTTTCCCAACAGTAGGAAGCTCCGTAGACATCCCATCTACTTCAAGTTTGTAGAGATTCTTTGCTCGAATCCCAACCTTCTTGACTTGTCCCGTTGCCTTGTGCCGAAGGAAAACTTTTCCTTCTCTAAAGACAACTTCATACCCTTTATCCTCTAACATTGCGACTGAGATCAAATTCTTTGTTAGACCTAGTACATGCAATACATCTTGTAAAAGAATGATTTTACTTGACTCCCTCTGAAAGGTTATGGTACCAATGCTGGTCACATTGTATTGTCCACCGTCGCCCAACTCAACATGCATCTGGAGACCTTTCTCCACCAAGTCACTGAAAAGATTTGCATCTCCCGTCATGTGAAAGGAAGCGCCACTATCAAAGTACCACCCCGATCCCAATGCACTAGACAACATGCATGTAATCAATGAGAATTCCAGCTCAAATTGCGAGGCAAGAGCCTCACCAGCTGCAGCTCCAGCAGCCTGCTTTTTCTTCTTCTTCTTTGGGCAATTTGTGGCGTAATGTCCATGATCGTGACAGTGAAAACACTTCACTTTGGACATGTCACGCTCTTTACCATCTGCACCGGATTGAGAAGCCTTCTCCTTTCCCTTCCCCTTCCTTGCTTTGGCAGCCAAAGCGCAGTCTTCTTCATCAGTTACCTTTGATGAAGATCTGTCCCTGGTAGTCCTCCTGATCTCCTCTTGCATGAGATCCGACCACAGTCGATCCCATCCCGACAACTTCTCCCGACCATTGACACTGTCCTGATAGGAGTGCCAACTCTTCGGAAGACCAAGGAGAGCCAGGTCAACCAAGTCCTCATCATCTACAGTCACCCCCACACTTCCTAGCTCATCTCTGCACTGAGTGAACTTCGTGAGGTATTTTGCGATGCTGTCACCTTTCTCCATCTTGATGTTCCTGAGTCTATCTTTGAGCGCCAGCTTCCTTTGGTCGCTCTTGCTTTGGTATAGATCCGTCAAAGCTTTCCACATTAAATATGGAGAAGCCTTTCCATGCAGGCTGGATACAATGTGATCCTTTACGCCCTCCAACAGAATCCTTCGACATTTTGCTTGTTTCTTCCGCCAGGCTTCCACAACAGCAGCATCATTAGAAGTAGGCTTTGGAATCTCTTTCTCCACGAATTCCAACAGCCCATTATCATCTAATACAGCCTCCATGCGGTCCTTCCATGAAACATAATTCGAACTTCCTTCCAAGGCATATTCGAGTCGCAAACCGATGAAAGACATTTTCGCTGCGGCACCAAGAACACAAATCTGTAAATTCAAATTTCACCACCAGCTGATAACTCGATCGCTTCCGATCTACACTTGAGAACAAATTATTTCCAAATCAGAGATTGACTGCATGGGCTTTTACCAGACCTTTCACTTTCCAAAGAAAGATGAATCCGGAGGCTATCTGGCCCGTATGCAGGCTCTGTCCGAGGAAATAAGTTTGCAATCACCATAATAGATCTCGACAATTAATATTGCTCCGATACCATGTAGAAATTAGCTGAATAAATCACTTATTCAATGGAGATTAACCTGATCACACATCAATTTCGAATTGCATGCATAACACATAATCTCTTCTACAATTAATTGTCACATGCGGAAAGAATAGAAGCGATAGCACATCAAATCATCACACACATTAACACGGTATGTATGGGGAAAGCTTATAGCTGAAAACCCCCAGCTATAGTATAATATAAATGGAGAGAACATGCAGCAAATACATAGTACAAACTCCTCACAAGTACTCAGTACTATCTCCCAAAGCTACACAAAAACTAGCTTGGTTTTGAACAAGTCACAGGTTCAAAACACACCCACTACTTCTCTGCCTCTATTGCGCAATCAAGGCTGGTATAAATAGAGATCCAAGTTCGAATCTCACTGGCTCCAACTGCGCAATTGTCATTGGTAATTTCCTCCAAGTGTGGTGCAAATCTCATGCACAACTAATGTCGCAACTGATAGCTAACTCAACCCTTTCATCTACCTCTTTCACTTGTCGCCACTGAACTGTCCATGCACTGAGTTAAACTGATGTGTTCTTTAGTTGAATAATGAGTTAATAATTTTTGAATTAAATAATATTTAATTTACACAACTCATCTCTAGTGTATTAGCCAGTTAAACTAAATACAACTAGTTCAACTAGTTAACCAGAACACCATCTCCATTAACTGTCGCATCAACTCCACCGAACTCCGCCACTTGAGCTCTGATTGAAGTCAACCATGCATTAGCTCAATTAACCCATAGGAAAAGCATAAATCCTTCTGGAAGCTGCATGCCCCACCTCCGGGGGTCAAACTGAAGTGCCCCAAGAGAGTAAACTGAAGTTTAGAGTCCAAATATTATTAAGGGTAAATAATATTTGACTGTTCTATTTTTAGACAGGCAGTCTAAAAATAGACTTTGACCTATATGTCTAAAAATAGAGGTCCATATATTTTTACCAACATGACCAATCCTCCAAGAATAGCATCCCGCAACTCCTAGACCATGCTCCATATGTCTAAAAATAAACATAGTCTAAAAATAGACTTTTCGACAAAAATCACATGGGTGGTCCCCACCTAGTTTAGGTGATCACTTTCCAACTAGGATCAGGAAATATGTTTCAGGAGGCCTCCTTCACTGTTTCTTGTTTCCATTTTCAACACTCCCTCTCAAAAAGAAAGGACTGTCATTGCATGCGACATGCAACTCCATGCATTCGCCCTGCAACCTCCACAAGCGCCATGCAACTCCATGCATCTGCTCTGCAACTCCTCTGAAACTGAATAGGCTCCAAACAACTCAATCAGTCTTGATGCATCTAACATCTATCATCAAAGTCTTCGACTTCTGCTTGGCCAACTGCACATGTCATCAGGAACCACTGCGCTGTTGAACTCTTGCACCCATGCACTCTTGCACTTCGCGTATTTCGATCCAGCTTCAATATCCAGGCACTCTTGTCTTGATCTGCCTCACTCAAAGCGATCTTGCTCTTACTGCTTATTTGTGGGCACCTTGTAGCAGGGTTCAATTCATGGATCCACCATCATGAATCTGCCCAAATCTTCTCTTGGGATCAAATCATGCATGTCGCCCCACCTCTCACCCAGTGGTATAGCTGCATGCACTCCCTCTGCCCGTCTGGCACGAAATTTCTCTGCATGAGTGGTATCTTCCACTCCATGATCCTCTTGTGGCTGCTCCACATCCCGAGGTTCACTATCACCTGCATGCAAAACTTGCTCCCTCTCAAGCTTCAATTGCATGTCTTTCTCGCCTGCATGCAACACTTGCTCCCTCTCAAGCTTCAGTTGCATGTCTTCCTTCCGCTTCCCAACAGTAGGAAGCTCAGTAGACATCCCATCTACTTCAAGTCTGTAGAGATTCTTTGCCCGAATCCAAACCTTCTTGACTTGCCCCGTCGCCTTGTGCCGAAGGAAAACTTTTCCTTCTCTGAAGACAACTTCATACCCTTTATCCTCTAACATTGCGACTGAGATCAAATTCTTTGTTAGACCTGGTACATGCAATACATCTTGTAAAAGAATGATTTTACCTGACTCCCTCTGAAAGGTTATGGTACCAATGCCGGTCGCATTGTATCATCCACCGTCGCCCAACTCAACATGCATCTGGAGACCTTTCTCCACCAAGTCACTGAAAATATTTGCATCTCCCGTCATGTGAAAGGAAGTGCCACTATCAAAGTACCACCCCGATCCCAATGCACTAGACAACATGCATGCGATCAATGAGAAGTCCAGCTCAAATTTCGAGGCAAGAGCCTCACCAGCTGCAGCTCCAGCAGCCTGCTTGTTCTTCTTCTTCTTTGGGCAATTTGTGGCGTAATGTCCATGATCGTGACAGTGAAAACACTTCACTTTGGACATGTCACATTCTTTACCATCCGCACCGGATTGAGAAGCCTTCTCCTTGCCCTTCCCCTTCCTTGCTTTGGCAGCCAAAGCGCAGTCTTCTTCATCAGTTACCTTTGATGAAGATCCGTCCCTGGTAGTCCTCCTGATCTCCTCTTGCATGAGATCCGACCACAGTCTATCTCATCCCGGTAACTTCTCCCGACCATTGACACTATCCTGATAGGAGTGCCAACTCTTCGGAAGACCAAGGAGAGCCAGGTCAACCAAGTCTTCATCATCAACAGTCACCCCCACACTTCCCAGCTCATCTCTGCACTGAGTGAACTTCGTGAGGTATTTTGCGATGCTGTCGCCTTTCTCCATCTTGATGTTCCTGAGTCTATCTTTGAGCGCCAGCTTCCTTTGGTCTCTCTTGCTTTGGTATAGATCCATCAAAGCTTTCCACATTAAATATGGAGAAGCCTTTCCATGCAGGCTGGATATAATGTGATCCTTTACGCCCTCCAACAGGATCCTTTGACATTTTTCTTGTTTCTTTCGCTAGGCCTCCACAACAGCAACATCATTAGAAGTAGGCTTTGGAATCTCTTTCTCCACGAATTCCAACAGCCCATTATCATCTAATAAAACCTCCATGCGGTCCTTCCATGCAACATAATTCGAACTGCCTTCCAAGGCATATTCTAGTTGCAAACCGTTGAAAGACATTTTCGCCGCGGCACCAAGAACACAAATCTGCAAATTCGAATTTCACCACCAGCTGATAACTCAATCGCTTCCGATCTACACTTGAGAAAAAATTATTTCCAAATCAGAGATTGACTGCAAGGGGCGTTTACCAGACCTTTCACTTTCCAAAGAAAGATGAATCCGGAGGCTACCTAGCCCGTATACAGACTCTGTTCGAGGAAATAAGTTTGCAATCACCATAACAGATCTCGACAATTAATATAGCTTTGATACCATGTAGAAAATTTGCTGAATAAATCACTTATTCAATGGAGATTAACCTGATCACACATCAACTTCGAATTGCATGCATAACACATAATCTCTTCTACAATTAATTGTCACATGCGGAAAGAATAGAAGCGATAGCACATCAAATCATCACACACATTAACACAGTATGTATGGGGAAAGCTTATAGCTGAAAACCCCTCAGCTATTCTGTATATTAGATGGAGAGAACATGCAGAAAATACATAGCACAATACTCCTCACAAGTACTCAGTACTATCTCACAAAGCTACACAAAAACTAGCTTGGTTTTGAACAAGTCACAGGTTCAAAACACACCCACTAATTTCCCTACCTCTATTGCACAATCAAGGCTGGTCTAAATAGAGATCCAAGTTCGAATCTCACTGGCTCCAACTGCACAATTTTCATTGGTAATTTCCTCCAAGTGTAGTGCAAATCTCATGCACAACTAATGTCGCAACTGATAGCTAACTCAGCCCTTTCATCTACCTCTTTCACTTGTCGCCACTGAACTGTCCATGCACTGAGTTAAACTGATGTGTTCTTTAGTTGAATAATGAGTTAATAATTTGTGAATTAAATAATATTTAATTCACACAACTCATCTCTAATGTATTATCCAGTTAAACTAAATACAACTAGTTCAACTAGTTAACCAGAACACCATCTCCATTAACTGTCACATCAACTCCACCGAACTCCGCTACTTGAGCTCTAACTGAAGTCAACCATGCATTAGCTCACTTAACCCATAGGAAAAGCGTAAATCCTTCTGGAAGCTGCATGCCCCACCTCCAGGGGTCAAACTGAAGTGCCCCAAGAGAGTAAACTGAAGTTTAGAGTCCAAATATTATTAAGGGTAAATAATATTTGACTGTTCTATTTTTAGACAGTGGTCCCCAAAAATAGACTTAAGACCTATACCAATATGTCTAAAAATAGAGGTCCATCTATTTTTACCAACATGACGATCCCTCAGGCAACATCCTTAACTCCCCAGACCATGCTCCATATGTCTAAAAATAGACTTAAGACCAAAATCACATGTGTGGTCCCCACCTAGTTTAGGTGATCACTTTCCAACTAGGATCAGGAAAGATGTTTCAGGAGGCGTCCTTCACTGTTTCTTGTTGCCATTTTCAACACATACAGGTATATCATTGGCCACTTTCTTCTCAAATTTTTCCTAACACCAGCTGTGTACTTCCAGAAGATCAAATTCAAGAGTAGCATCATCAATCCTGTAACCTAAGTCAATCAAAGGATTGTTTTCTTCAGTAGTGACAGGAGGCTATAAACGTCTAACTACTTCAGTAGAATCAACAGTTAAAACAGGAGTAGGTTTATTAATTCTGGGAGGTTTGGGATTTGGAAGCTTGCTGGAGATAGGCTTCTAAGGTTTAGGACCTCTAGTTTTAGGGATTACTTGCTTTTTAGTCATCTTTGAAGGAACTAAACGAGATTAAACTATTTACTCAGCTCTTTATGGAAGCAGAAGGTTAATTAAGCTGAATTGGGAAAACACTCAGAATCTAGGCGAGGGTTTTATGAGGAAAAATTAGATTTGTACAGTGCAGAAGGTGGGAACGGTGTTTTCAATGGCTTCTTAATTAATTCAAAGGTATTTTAACCACAGGAATATCTTTTGGATGGTTAAAATTCTTAATTAGGAAGCAGAAAATTTTGGGAAAATTTTGACAGGGTTTCCCCTGTTTCTTCAAGGTTTAAGTACTCTCAAATGAGTACTTTTGGCTTTTAATTTTTAATTATTTTGATATGGTACTTGAAAACTTGAAATTTGAAGGCTTGGATTTCTAAGAAATACCTTTGAACAGGTATAGTTACGGTCGAAGAGGATTGTAGATGGTACCAGTCTTCAAACTGGTCACAGACGTTTGGCATGAGGTACTAGAAGTCTTTGGTAGTAACTGTTCAGAGTGAAAATGATTTTAGGATGGAAATTTGATTCGAAATTAGCTCAGAAATGGTGTCTGTGATTAATTCTCAGAGGGATAGGGTGCACAGGTATGAAAAATGATAAAAACTAAGGTTAAAACTTTAGTTTTTATGGATCGAGCGGAGTATTAATTGTAGGTCAAGTAGACATGGTGGGAGTTGTTTTTCATTTGAAAGCAAAAACCGGAAATGGTTTTCGCATTGCTTTCTAGTGGTAACTAGTTTTGGCTTTAGCAATGTGACCCAATATAATTAGGACACGTAGCAAGCGGTGGTTTCACAAAACAAATCATTTCGAAATTTTTTTTGGCAACTTCATTCGATCACTTTAGAAATGCGATATGGGATCTGCATTGTCGGATATGACTTCGTGATGTGAACGGTCGGGATTTGATGCAAAGTTGCGGGGTAAGTGCAGTGGGGCCAGGGCTTATAATATTACCCGTTGATCTGGTAAGTGGAGATATGCAGTTGTAGATTAACCCGATGAGAATGGTGGGGATGGGGGGAATGTTTTATCGGGTTTATTTTAAATCGTCAGATTAAATGGATTCCAAGATCGAACGGTTATTTCTCATCATGGTGGTGAAAGGTGGGACATGAAGTCAATTGATCACGTTACACACGGATCGTTGGATCGTAAATGGGATGATGATCGGACGGTTGGGGTTCAACGCGATAGGGAATAACGGGAGACTGGGGATAGGATTATCGCGTACATTTTAAATCGTTAGATCTAAGAGCCATGGAAGATCGGATGGTTGAAATTGATTCCGATGGAACTGCGGATATGGGAAGGTTTATATATAAAAATGCTTTATATATTAAATAAAGCGGACGGGGAGCGGTTTTAAAAGGGTTTAACTAAGGTAAAAACTGTGGTAAAGGAATATTTATCAGGAAAGTGGAAAATGTTAAGGTTTTAACCTTGGGGTTAAGGGTAATTGGGAAAGGGGATGTATTAAACAGGGGGATGGATTTTGCGAAGTTTGGTTTAAATTAAACTTCAAGAATTTTTGTTTTTGTTTTAAACATATATGAAACATGTTTAATGCTTTTTTGTGTATTTTTATTATATAGTTTCAGATTTGTCAAAGGTCTAAAACTATAGGGGAGAGAGGAAATATTTTTATGGGTAGTTTTGTGTCAAAGGGGTAACTTTGGGATGTTTTTCAACATGTGCTTAATATCTTTGACACAAAAGCATATATTAAATGGGTTTTTGGGATATTAAATAAAAGGGAACTATATTAATAGGACTAGGATAATTGATAGGGAGTTAATAAAATATGTTAGGTGTTAATATGAAAAGGGAAAAGTGAATACTCAAAACATACAATTATAACCAATAAAAGTGAAGATCAAAGAAAAAATTGCATTCATGATAATTTCATCACTTCAACTTAAGATAAAATGTCATTTTGAGGGTTTTGTACTTCATAAGACGTAGGAAGTTAATCAAATGGGGATTAGAGCATCATTAAGTAAAAAATGAGGTTTTTACTTATGATTTTTCCTGGTAAATGAATGCATGAATGGAAAATGATGTGTTTTGTGGGATTAATATAGACATTTAACATTTTCAACTAATCAGCCATAGAGCCTTGGGTCTGGTCCCAATAGAAGTCAAGGAAATGCCTTGAGCCTTTCTGACTGATAGTTTAGAATGATAAATGGCTATGGGGAAGGAAAGTTAGTTATTTGCAGCCCCGGTGAATAATATTTACAATGATGTTTCTCACCTTCTTCTACCTACCCAATTTTAACTGCTAACATTTTTTCTTCCACTTTGATTAGGTGCATTTGAGCTAGCAACCTTTGCAACATTTATTCTTTCTGAAAGCAATAAAACTATCTAATTCTACACTTATTTCATGCAGGAATCCAGCTTAAACTATTGGATTCACTTATTCTCTATTTAACTACTGAACTGTCATGATTAAACTGTATGACAATTCTTTATTCTCTATCTACAACATTTGAAATTGAAAGATGATGAGTCAAGATTAAATTGTTTAACTCATCACAGATTATGGCATTTATTGACACTATGCCATAATCAACTTCAAAAGGTAAAAGTAGTGGCATTTAGACTTGCACACTTTCACGTTTTATTCATCTTTTCTTTTGGGGTCTATTATTTTTTCTAAGTCCTTTGATTGTTCTTTTAGGACTTTTTACCCTCTTTTTTGATTTTTTGATTTTTTTTTTTTTAATTTTTTAATTTTTTACAAAATATGGGACTACAACTTGTAGAAGGAAAAGTATGTACATAGTTACAAGATTACCATCAGTCAAGTCAAAATTATGAATCCTATATTTATAGGTCACTAACATCGGCTTCACTTGGGGATGGCATTTCCTGGTGGAATGTCAAGAACTCTGAGATCAGTAGCCTTCATTTTTGACTTTGGTGATCCTGTAATTGTCTTCTATTTTCTGCAACAATTCATATTTATGACATTTTATACTGCAAAGCTTAGGGCCTTCTCTTCGGGCTTCAACTTTGTAGATAAAATCTCCAATCCAATCTACACACTTGCAATGAATATTTACAATGATAAAGTAAATCAATCTAACTTTTGAGTGACTCTGAAGAATAGTAGTGTTTCAGCATCCTACAATTCATTGGTCCTTCTTGAAGTTCAGTTCCATCCAAATTCTTGATGAAAAAGGAATTATTACCTCTATAACCATATATCACATAGGGTCCTTGCCATAGAAAGTCAAACTTTCCATGCTTGCCTTTATCCTCTCTTCGTGAATCCCATCTCAAAACTTGATCTCCTATGAAAAAATCATCTTCTTTCACCCTTTTATCAAAAATATTTTTGATTTTGTCATGTAAAACTTGTGATTTTTCATAAACTTCTTCCCTAGTTTGTTGGAGATGTATGGTTTCATTGATTCTTCGTTGAATATCATTTATTTCCACCTGTGATTCTTGGATAATCTTCATGAATGGAACACCCAAGGAATAAGGGAAAACTGCATTTGTTCCATAAAAAATCTGATAAGGTGAAGTTCCAATAGAATTTTTTGTGGTAAGTCTATCAGCCCATAGGGCATAGACCAGCTTTTTGTTCCATGTATTTTTATTGTCTTGAAGTAATTTTTTGATGATATTGATTAAGATTTTGTTTGATGATTCGGCTAAACCATTACCTTGGGGATAATATATTGTGGAATGACCTATGGTAATATGGTATTTATGACAGAAAGAAATCATTTTTTTGGATTTGAATGCTACTGCATTGTCAGTAATAATCTTATGTGGGCATCCAAATCTTGATAAAATATTACTTTCTATAAATGAGATTATAACTGAATCAGTGGCTTGCCTAGTAGGAATGGCTTCTATCCACTTGGTAAAGTAATCTATAGTAGCTAAAATCCATTTATGTTGGCCTGAAGATGGAGGATGGATTTCACCAATGAAGTCTAACCCCCATAGTTGAAATGGCTTTTCAGTTGATATAGGCTTAAGAGGTAAAGGAAATAGTTTCTTTTTCCCTTCGAAAATTTGGCATTTGTGACAAGAGGTAACAATTTTTTTAACATCAGAGAATAAAGTTGGAAAGTAGAAACCATCTCTCAGTATTTTGTCTGCTGTGCTCTTCCAGTATAGGTGTCCTCCACAGTCACTTGCATGAAATTCCTCAAGAATTTTGTCAGCCTCTGATTTTAATAAACAACTTAGTAAAATCCCACTATTTTCTTTCCAGTAAAGTGCATTGTTTAAGATACAAAAGCTCATTGCTTTATGTTTGATGAATCTTGCTTTGGTTTTATTTAGCCGAGGAGAAGCTTGTAAATTTGTTAGTACAAAGATAATATTAGAGTACCATGGTGAGTCTAGATAGGCCTCACTGATCAATGGAGTCGCCATCTCCTCCTCGTCATCTATTTGTGCAATGAAATTAATATCTAAAGTATTGCAATTTGATTCAGCCACCAATCTAGCTAAACCCTGCCCTTTAATGAGCTTAGTTGGTTTGATTTCCAAATCGTACTCAAGGATAGTGGCTATCCACTTTCCTCTCCTACTATCAGGTCCATCTTGTGTCAGAATATCTTTAATTACTGCATTAGGGACATATGCAATGATGTATGAATGAAGAATGTAAAATCTGAAATCCTTGATGGCTTTAACCAGGGCTAAAGCCTGTTTTTCCATTATATTATACTTCAGAGGTGCATCTCTGAGGGCTTTACTAAAGAATGCAATTGGCTGTTCAAAACCTTGATTGTTTTTCTGCAGAAGAGCTGTAGCCATTAGGGGAATTTTGAGGTCTAAAATGGGCATCCTAAGGAAATTATAAAATAATAGTGGAAAGAATCAAATAAGATTTGAAGACATCATCAAATTTTAGAGGGAAAAATGAAAAAACTACTTTTTCAACTCATATTTTCAACTTATCTCCCAAATTTTTTACTCAAATTTCCAGCAGGAGTACTCGTTGGATGCGAAATTTAATTCCTCATCCAAGGAGTACCCATGTTGCATACTTTCGATGGGTCCTACTACATGAAAAAGGAGAAATACATGAAAAACGTGATTGTAATCACGTTTTTTTTTATGTATTTCTCATTTTTCATGTAGCAAGGTTCATCAAAAGTATGCAACATGGGTACTCCTTGGATGAGGAATTAAATTTTGCATCTAATGAGTACTCCCACTCGAAATTTGAGTAAAAATTTTGGGAGGTAAGTTGAAAATACGAGTTGAAAAAGTAGTTTTATTATTTTATTATTTTTTAGTATTTTTACCTTTTTATTTAAAAAATGGTAAATCATCCCCCATGGTTGACATCATCATCTTGAATCCTATTGATTGCTATAAAGTGTATTTTTGTTGTACATTTTTCTTAGGAGGCCCATTTTAGACCTCAAAATTCCCCTAATGTATGGTGTGTTCAGATGAAAAAGAAAAGATTATGAAATCTTTTGTATAATCTGGGCTGATGAGGACTGGTGCTTTTGTCAAGGCATTTTTTATGGATTCGAAAGATTGTTTGGCCTTTATTGTCCATTTTATTGCATAGTCCTTTTTAAGCCTAATGTTAAGATCTTTTCTGATTTCAGCCAGATTAGAGATAAATATTCTTAAAAATTTGGTTTTACCCAAGAATGCTTGAAGTTCCTTTATGTTTCTTGGTGGTTGAATATTCAAAATAGCTTGAATTCTTGCAAGTTCTATTTTAATGCCTTCTTTGGAGATTATGTGACCTAGCAATTTTCCTTCTTCTAGTTCGGAAAGAGTCTTTTTAGGATTAAGGGATATACCATATTTTCTACATTTGATAAAAACTTGTCTCAGGTGATCCAAGTGTTCATCATTTGTTTTTGAAAAGACAGTAATATCATCAAGATAGATAACTAAAAATTCATGGATCTATTTAGCAAAGGCAATATCCATTGCCCTTTGAAAAGTAGCTCCCGCATTTTTCAATCCAAAAGGAATTTTCATGTACATAAACGTGCCCCAAGGAGTAGTAAATAAAGTTTTAGTTTGATCATGTTTATGAACTAGAATTTGATTATAACTAGAGAAACCATCTAATAAAGAAATTCTTGAAGAACATGCCACCCTTTGCAAAATATGATCCATTTTAGGCAAGGGGTAATTGTATTTCAAGGAAGCTTTATTAAGATTTATAAACTCTATGCATAGTCAAATTTCTCCTGTTTCTTTCTAGTGGGCACTAAATTAGATACCCAGTCAGAATATCTGACTGGTGCAATTATTTGTGCATCAAACATTCTTTTAAATTTTTTTTCGATTAAAGGTAACAAGATTGGATTAAAGGAATCTTATGTTGAATTATGTCTTTGTTGTAAGTTTTCAAGTCTTCATAACCCCATGCAAAAACATGCTGATATTCTTTCAAAAGTTCTATGTATTTAACATTTTCTTCTGATGACAAGGATTTTGATAGTTTGATCATTTTTGGTTTTTAATTTGTCCCTAAGTTATATTCTTCTATATCAGACCCGTCTGGTTCCATTTTTGGCCTTTTGGGCACATCATTGGAATCGAACAAGTCTTCTAGGGGAGTTAAACCTCTGGGTAAAATGTTATGTTTTAAATCAATCAAATCTGGTTCATCTTCCATCATTTCCGCTATATCTACTTTTTCCAATTCATCTATGTCACTCTGAGTAAATATAGTAGGTCCATCAAAATTATGTACATCTAAATCATTTAAATCATCTATTTGACAAACAATTGAATCTATGTTACAAGGTGAATCTATATTATAGTCATTATCAATTTGAAAATTTTGAAACTCTCGCTCATTGTTCAAAAAGTGATAAATTTGTTATCTTCCGAGAAAATTTGCCAGTATTTTACATTATCTGGGACAATAGGTCTGTGTTTGATTTCAGAAGTGTATTTTTGTAATGGTAAAAATGGGAATTTGCAAGTGCTGGCAAGGGTTGCTAAACAATGGGCTTGTATGTTCTGTTTTCTTGGGATGATAGCAAACTTGCTTTCTAACAAATCCTCAGCCAAATCATGTGATGTGTCCCTATACCTGGCTAGTCTAGGATTGTGAACATAGTAATTTGCATTTATTTGCTTGATAACTAACTCAGAATCTCCCATGACCAATATTCTTTGCCCTCCCAATTTTCTAATAATTTGAAGACCTAAGATTAAAGCCTCATATTCAGCCATATTATTAGTACATTTGAAATTCAACCTAAAGGCATGTCCTTGGGAATGGCTTGTTTCAATGTTGGTTCTTCTTTGATAGTAACCCTCCTCTCATTTCTCATTCTGGCTTTTCTGGCAAGGATATTGATTTCTACTCCAACAACATTTAGTTGCATTTGTTCTAGGGTGTCTGCATCCCTTTCTCTAAATTGATAGGCCATGTCTACGTCAAAACAGTCAGGGAATTTGAGTAGCACGGAATATGGAGTGAGTTTAAGGTCTGCAGGAATAGAATTGTAAACACTATTGTATCTAGTGCAAAAATATTGGACAGACTCATTAGGAGCTCTTTTAGCAGCATCAAACTCAGATAATATTTGCATGGGATTCTTCTTCTTTTCCCATTTATCTAGGAAAGCTCTATGGAATGCAGCTAAGTCTACTATAGTACCAGCACCTAAATTTCTGAACCATGTTTTTACTTCTCTCATTAAGCTTTGTGCAAATAACCTCATTCTGACATCAGACACATCTATCTCATAAATTTCCCAAAAATCATTCATTCTAGTGATATGTTGTTGTGTAATGATTTGTGAAAAATTATCAAACAATGGGATGTCTTTTTGGTAATTTTGGGGCATGTCATGGAGGTTTTGAGGTAAGACCAAGCGAGCATATCTGGCTTCCATGGCTTGGATTTTTACTAAACTGGGAGGTACAATAGTATTGGCAGGGATATTGCTGATTACAACAGTGGATGTACTTGAAGAGCTTGGTAAAGGGGATGAAAAAAAAGTGGTATGGCTAGGGAATATAGATGAAGTTCTTATGAAGCTAGTGGGTGTAGTTGTAGTGGATTTGGTGAATGATGGAAATACTACTTTGGGATGCAAAGGCAGCTCAGGGATGAATGGTCCTATGGATGAACTAGCGGTGTATTGAGGATATGATGAATATATGATCCTAGGCTGCAAAGGAAACTCAGGACTAACTGGCTTTGGGGGTGAACTGATAGTGAAATCTGTAAATGAAGTGGCAGCATACATAGTAGAATCTATTGCTGGAAAGATGGTGGTGGATAATTGAAAAACTGGAGGTTTAAATTGAGACAAAAAATTAGCTAACTTAATAGCTTCATCTATGTCTTTAATTTGTGTGACACTTACCCTCTCTACTGGACTTTGAATTTCAGTTTTGTCTGATTTAATAGGTGCTGAAATAACTTTATGTTTTTCATTCAAAAAAGAAGTAAAAACAGGATCTAAAACAATTTCCTTTAAATCAGTTTCAGACTTGGTTCTAAATAGTGATTTTTCAAACTTCAAATCAAATTCAATGTCTGATAAGCTTACTAATTCTTTGGGTAAAGAATTAGCTCTTTTCAGGGGTACTTCATTTTATGAACTAACAGTTTGTTTTTTCTTTTTTCCTATCTGGTCTGGATTGTCTACTATATTTGCAGGGTTGGGATCAGGCTTGGATCTAGTATAATAGACTTTCTTTGGAGCCAGAATGATTATTGTGTAAATATCGACAACCTTTAAACTTAATCTTAAAGTAGAAAATATATGTTTTAAAAATCTTCCTCCAAGATTAAACTTAAAACTGGAGAGTGGTTAGTTCCCCAGTATGGTCGCCAATATGTTATCACCCTAGTAATTCTTAGGTCGTGGTATTTTGGTTTATAGTTAAAGAAAACCAGGGGTAACCAAGAACCTCTTTTAGATTTTAGGATCTAGCCTTCTTGAGTTCCAGAGAGGGATCTCTCCTTAAGATTTAGCTTTGTTTTGTAATGGATTTTAGGCTAGCTATGAGTGGAAAATTTGGTTTGATTTTTTTAATGTTGGTAGGAATAAAGGAATACAAGGGAAAACATAGAAAGATCTACCTAACCATTGGGAAATGGGGGCAAATTTATAGCAAACAAGACTAGAAAACTAAGGTCAAAAGAACAAATATACTAAGGGCAAGATAGA